>VXAC01002481.1:103280-192221 GCA_013399225.1 Rhipidura dahli | reverse complement strand
CACCGGCAGGTACGTGCGGAAAGTTTGGCGGGGGGGAACGAGACGGGACCCCTTGGGGCGACTCCCGTCGTGGTGCCGAGCGCCGGCCCGGTGCCGCTCCGAGGGGACGCTGAGCCCCGACGAGGGCCGGGGAGCCGGGGTCGGAGGAGCCTCCGGGATCGGCGTGACAGCGAGCACCGGCGCCACCGGGATGCCGGTCCAGGGCTCCGCCGTGGCGTCCAGCGCTCCCGGCTCCGCCCGGCCGCCGTACGTCGCTGCCCGGTCCCCGCGTGTCGCGGTCCCCTGTCGCCCTCCGGGGCTCCCCGGTGCCGGTGTGAGGCTCGGGAGAGTCTCTGCAGTGAATTTCTCGGGGCCGGCTCTGCCCTGCGCCCCGTTACCGGTGACTCCGACAGCGGCGGCGCCCCCGGTCCCTGCCCGCCCCGCGGCGGGGGCTGCGCCGTGCACAGGGATTCCGACCCGGTGGGGCCCTGTCCGGCCACCGGCTCCGGGGGTGGGCTCGTCACGGGTGCTGTTTTTCCAGCACTGCGAAGCTACTCGCCTTTCTGGGAGACTCCCCATTCTGCAGCCAAGGATGCTCCTTTACCCTGGAAGGGGCCATGGCTCCCAACTGCTGCTGCCTTCAGCACAAGCTGTCCCTGTGGCCAAAGCCTTGAGCAGGACAGGATGGGATGGGTGCCTTCATCTTCCTCTGCTTCCTCCCTCTCTGCTGTAGCTCCAGCCGGGATGGGTTTGCCTCTGGCCAACACCAGGCTGGAGTAGGGCAGTGGCACTGAGGGCCGGCTTCCTCATGGGGTGGCTCGAGTGGCACAGGATGATCATGGGTCAGATGGCCCCATCACCACGAGTAGAGGCTCAGTGGCCCAGAGGAGAGCGTGAGCTGTACCAGTCCCATTCTGGAGTCATGAGTTGGTCCATGCCGTGGTGCCAAGGCAGGGAAGCAGGAGTCTCCTCCTCCTGCTCAAGAGCCATCTCTTTTGCTGCAGGGAGAGGCTTGGGGGGCTGTTCAGTGTGTGGGTGCCCTTTACCTGGAAGAGTTCATCTGTGCTGGGACAGCCACACCTCAGCAAAGAGGCTGCACAGGTGAGTTGTTGTGGTGATGGCCCCTGCCCCATGTGAGCCTACATGGGCCCACACAGAGGAACCACCATTTCTTGACACACTGGTTGCAACTGAGATTGACAGTCTGAGAGACTGGGGAACTTGGCAGTTATATCAGGTCCCAGCTCAGACCCAAAAGGCAAAAGCAGCTAAAAAATATTGATGAAAAGTTCCACAAAATTCCAAACAGCACGTAACGGAATGGAGAATACCAAGATGTTCAATCAAAATTAAGTGTTTTGATGTGCCAGAATACCACTCTTCATTTCACACTGACATTCCAGGCTGAAAAATCTCAAGTCAGACCAAACATTTGTAGCTGTAATGTCACGACACTGGAGGTTGATAACTGTCAAAACAGCAATTTCTGTGAAGCTGTGTTTTCTAATGAGGGTTTGGGCATGAGTGGGAGCTCTGAGTGCCTCTGCCAGCATGGAGCACTGGGGATGCACCTTGTCCTCGTGCTCCCCTGAACCACATGTGCTCTCCTGGCCGCCAGTACGGCTCCTTCTGCTCAGTTTGGTGGCTTCCCTTTGGAGTGTGGCATGGACAGTGTGGGTTGCATTATTAATAACACTGTGATTTATTTATGCTTCCTTGGCTATAGGAAACAGCTCAGCCTTTCTGAGCTAAATATACTTTGCACTGGGAGCGTGTTGCTGTCCTCTGTAGGATGGAGTGGCCAGTGGAGTGCTTGGGTTTTGGCCCAGCTGAGAGGTTTAGGGATGTCTCCTGGAAACCTCACATGGCCTGGAGGGTCCCATGGGCAGGAGCTGGGGATAGGCTCCCCCAGAGGAGCTCTGGTGTGTGCTGTGGGGCTCAGGCCTGGTGCCTGGGAGCTGGGCTGTGCTCCCTGCATGAAGCAGAAGCCAGAGCTGGAGCAGCAGCCGGGGAAACCAGGGTCTCCTGATGGAGACCTGGCTGCTCTGCTGGAAGGAACATGGAGCTTTGTTGGCATTGGAGACTCACCGTCTCAAGAATTGCAATAGCATTGTGTGTGCTGTCCTCACATCTGGGCTGCCAGATGTGCCCCATCATGGGGCAAGACAGCTGTGTGCTTGTCCAGCTGGGACACAGCTCCTCCGAGGTGCAGCGTGGGTGGGTGGGGGTGACCACGGGTGGGGGGCACTTCCCCTGCTCCCGGCTGGATGCAGTGCTGTGGCATGCACTGCCTCTGGATTCGGGTGAAGGACTGAGCAGCTCTCAGAGAGCTGTTTACTTTGTCATTGAGCAAATAGTGCATGCTTTAAGCTGGCATTAGTATTTACACAGTGGGCTGTCACATCTCCAAAGGGACTCCAACAGTACTGGCTGTTGCATGGTCCCCCTCTGAGAAGCCTCATGCAGAGCATCACCAGAGATCACCTAAATGCATTTACAGGAGGGAGTCTCACATCACCTCGAGGAGCAGTGGTTTTCTTGCACATTGAGCCATACTGAGTTCTTTCTGGCAATGGAGGGGCTGGAGTAGGATCAGCCCCTCATCATCCAGTGGGAAGGGATGGAGTCAGGACAGCAAATGGGATGCTCACAGCCATTCTTCAGTCTGCTCCTGGCCAAGCTGACCATCCCACAGCATTAATTAGGAGTATTATCATACCTCTAAATTCTTTTTTAGCATAAAATACATGGTTTTGTCAAGATAACTTTGTTTTTTTCTTGGGCAAATGTCAACACTTTTGATGACATTTCCTGATTTTTGTTTCCCAGATGGGAGAATCAAAGTGCAAAATATCACTTTAAATCACCACTTTGGAATGAAGCATTTTTCATTTTGAAATGTCAGTTTAAATCAGGACAATTCATTTATAAGCGCTTCCAAACAAGAAATGTCCTTTTTACCACTTCAAATCACTTTGTTTTTATTAAAAATAACAGTGTTTTGTGTCCCGGCTCTTCCTTAGAGGAGTCTGTTTCACTGTCTCGTGGTCCAGAGCAGATGGAAATTTTGAACATGGTTGAAAATTGGAGATTTCTTCTCTCAGAGGTGTGGGTTTGTCCAGCGCACTACTGGAACTCTGCGCTGCCCATGGAGTGGACTGTGGGTGCAAGGTTGGCACAGGGCAGGGGTACCCCTGGCACCTGCTGCTGGTCCTGGCAGCACTCCCCAGCCTCGGTGTCATCACCACTTGTCTTTGCGGCGTCTTGTTAATAAGTTATGACCCAGCACTAAAATTTTATGAGGGACATGGTTGTTTGCTGGACCTGGTCATATCCCAGCAGGTGATAATGGAGGCTGGGAGGTCACCACGTCACTTGGCAGATGCCAAGCAGTGATGTCGCTGTTGGTGCCACTGCCTGAAGAGCACCAGAGCTGTTCCCATCTTCAGGGCTGTGGCTGTAAATAGTGAAGAGAACATACTTAAAGCACTCAGCAGTAAAATACCAAGCCTTTCAGGATTTACATTTTTCCCTAGGGGCTCTAGATGATGTAAAACTTGGCTTCTTCCCAGCATGTCCTGCATGGAGTGGAAGTGGTGCCAGTGTGGTGCCTCGGTATTTGTAGAGGTGCCAAGAGAGGTTATTGGTGTGTCCAGTGGTAGTGGATGCAGTTTTGGGTGTGTGGTTGCATGAACTTGGCTTCTGTGCTGAAAGGAGGAACAGCCCCAGAAGAAAGTGCTGTGCTGGGAGAGCGGACTGCAGCTCATGGCGCTGCCGTGGGTTCTGTGTATCCGACTGGCAATCGGCTGCCCCGTTCCTCAGATCCCTGTGGGCTGCTGGCCCCAGGACATCCAGCAGGATCAGCCCATCCTTCTGTTTGCCAGCAAGTGGTTTGCAAATGCCAGACCTTGGGCATCACTGCAAGGGACCTCAATGACACCAGGACGATGACAGCGCGTAACCACACACAGAAGAGGCAGAACCTGAAATGACTCCCTGCTGATCTACTGTGGCTCTTCCCACACACGCTGGGTCTGCATTTAATGTTTTTCATTTGCTTTAATAACCTACTATAAAGGACCTGATTTTGTGCTCTCAGCTGTTCAAAGAGGTGAGCAAGGTTATGGGCTGAGCTCCTGGAGAGGTTTCGGTGGTGCAATGGGCACATGCTCATGCACCCCAGAGTGCGTGTCTTGACGTGGGGCTGCTGAAATTCCCAGGTGTCCCCAGCCACTCCCAGGGACACAGTGGCTCACACTGATAGCAGGTATCACTGCCCATGTCCTTCTTTCTCCTCTCAGATGTGCTGATGTCTGCTCCTTCCAAAGACCTGACCCACCTGAGTCTGGCAGATGCACAGATGTGAGCCTGAATCCCCAGTAAAAGGTAACTATCACTCACCTGTACTGCTGGTGGGATTTCTTTCTGTCCTGCTGCAATGGCCTGTGCTGCTGATGAAGTCTGAGGCCATCTGAGGGTGGTGGGTGAATCCCTTCATCTCCCAGGGCCGTGTCCCCACAGCCAGGACACCCCAGTCCTCACAACGTTCAGGAATCATACCGCTGTGTGAAGGAGCATTGGTGAGTGGATCTGCACCTCCCAGCCCTCCCCAGTCCCTCTTCCTCCACATATCTCTTCTTCTTTTTCATAGAATGAGTGAGAGAGCTATACAGAGCCTGAGCAAATGGGTTTTCGTGCTCAGTCTCTGCCTTACCACGCTGTGGGGACGACTGACACTGGCCTCCACACATCATCACAGAAGCCATTCAGGTAGGGGAGCAACATCCTTGCTGCATGTGTCACATGTTTGTGCAGTCATCCGGATCCCCGTGGTACTGGTGGTACCTTGGGGTCTTCATGGGATGGCTGAGGTGGGGATTACATGGGGGTGAGATGCTTGGTGAAGTTCTGTCTCACACTTCTTGGTGAGAGGAGGAGTTTCAGGCTGTGGTTCACACCAGGAGCAGGCAGGCATCTCTCTGGGGACCAAATGCTGACAGCCTCAAGGAGCTCAGTGTCCATCCCTGATTCTGGGGTCTGGGCAGCAAGGATGAGTGTGCCAAAGGTGCAGGGCAGCATCCAGCAAACAGACACCAAGAGGCACCAACACAGTGCCACTGTGACAGCTGTTGGATTGGCATTTGGTGTCCGTGTGTGCAGGAAACTCCCAGGACTGCTCCTTTGAGATGGATAGGAACATGCAGCCATAGGGCTGTAAAGCTGCTCCTTGGATTTAAAAGTGGTGAGTACCCATTATGGGGCATTTGAAACCAGTGACTTGGTGAGTCTGGATGGTTTGAGGAGTTAAAGAGGAGATCTCTTCATGTCTGTAGCAAAATCTGAGACGCATCTAATGATCAGCATATACATCTGATACATCTGTGGGAATCTATTATTGTGGTAATTCTTGCTCTGTGAGCAGTGGATGCAAATCTTTCCATCTGAGTCGCTATGAGTACCACAAACCACACTTGTTATGTGGTGGACACTCTCCACTTCAGGCTTTTACTAGAAGTAAAAATGTTCATCCCTCTGGTTGCAAAGATCATCTAGAAAGATTGAACAAGTGTAAAGTGATGTAGAAAAAGTCTTGCTGGAAAACACCACCGTGGCTCTGAGATGTTAATTTGTTATTCCCGGCTGTGAATTTGACATTCCCTGTGTGAGTGTTGGAATGCTACTTTGTGGCACGAGTGTGATGTTTTGGAGGGGTTATGTGAACCCATGGTTGAAGATTGTGTCCGGAGAAGCATCTGAGAAGTTGTGCTCAGCCCTTTGTGCCCATTCTGCCTGGCACCGAGCCTGATGGGCCAGTGGGGGGACTCAGTGGTCCAGGGCTGGGGGTTCCTTGGACCGTGATGGGAGGGCGTGTGGGGAGGTGGATGCTGGTGTTACTGGGGGTACTGGTGTTACTGAAGTTACTGGCAGGCGACACAGTCAAACACTTCAACCCTTGGGAACCTGCTCTCTGCTTCTTGTGCCTCTGCTTGGAAAGGGCATTTAAGGGTTAATGTGAAAGCATTCGTGCTCTTGATTGACCCCACACCTAACCCTGTCCTATTTCTGTCATTTTTGCCTGACAGTTAAAGCAGTTCTAATCCTGTAATCCCCGCCCGCATTGCTTAAAACCAAAACACATCTTCCAGAGTGACTCCCTCACCCCATCAGTGAGCAGCTACCTGCCTTTCCCTTGCCCTGGTCCTGGGTGCCCCATCCTTGGAAGTGTTCAAGGTTGGACAGGGCTCTGAATACCCAGCTCTAGTGGAAGGTGGCCCTGCTAACGGCAGGGAGTGGAGCAAGATGAGCTTTGAGCTTCTTTCCAACCCAAACAATTCTGTGATTCTGATCAGGAGAAAACTCCTCATTTTTCTTGTGGGATAACTTTTTGGCACTGACTCAGGTCTACCAGCGATATGGGCACTGCTCACAGCTCAGGTGCTCACTCAGCCTGACCAATCCCAGTGCCAGAGAGCCCTGCTCCTCCACGGGATTGATTTGTAAGGAGCTGCTTCTTTGGGGAAGAGTCAGATTTGGGATTAATAAAGCAGTAACTCACCGAGGTTTGAAGTGCAGATGCCCAAGTGTGGTGGATGTGAATTACGTATAAATCTCACTCATCCAGCAGCAGCTAGGCTCATGGATTCATGTGCCAGCAGGCGCAGTCGGGGATCTTTTGCTCTCACAGACTTATCCACAGCAGACCACACTGTGTGCTTTTTATTCAGGAAAATTCTGATCCGCAGGAAAGAGGGCAGACCAGGAGCAAACAATTAAAAGTTTGACCCCACTCTGTGTCTGTATGAACACAGTTTCTCTCTGCCCATCCTGCTTTCCTGACACTGTAAGAACTTCCTGTGACTGCCTCATTTAATCCCCTGTGTAACATGGTGAGGTCATCATGGTGAACAAGGCTGGAATCCAACTCCCACAAAGGTGGCCCCAGCACCTTCTAATGCTGATAATCAAAGGGCTGTCTTTGCCTTTATTTGTGTTCATCACTCAACCCCGAAGCAGAAGTAAAAGGCATTTAGTCAGCTGGGATTTTTTCTTTTGAGAAATGAGGTTCTCTGGGCATTGCCTGGCACTCACATACATCCAACTTCTCTTCATGTTGTGCCTCTCCACCAGCAAGCACTATTTTACACTGAACATGTGGAGTTGTGCCCAGGCTCCCTGAGACACTCAAAGTGTGTCATTTCAGGTTATGCCATAAAAACCCCATGTTCTGCCATTCATTTAAAGGTCAACCTGAGTAGGACAGCATTTTTATTTTATTTCTGCATGCAGGCTTCAAAAGCCTTGCGCTCTTACAATTCTTTTATGGTTCCATGAGATAAGCTGTGTCTTTTTAAAAAGGGTTCCAGTGGGGCAATACCAGTTAAATGGGAGGGAGAAGCATGCCAGAAGCTCTGGAACTTATCGCAGGCTCTCGGGAGGTTTCCTGCTGTCGGTGTTAAACACACCATCCATCTGATCTGCATTTTGTTCCAAGTTTCCTGCCGCTCAGCAAAAGGAGAAGCAGCTGCAGGGAGCTCTGGGCCCATTGCTCACACTGCACATGGGCTCAGCCTCTCTGCTCGCACCTCCCAGGCGTGGGACATGAAAGCCCAGTGTGGCAGGGATCCTCTGGGCACCACCCTCCTGCTGGCATCCCTTGGCCTGGGGATGCTCATCTCCTCTGCAGTGAGGAAACAGCAGTGTCTCCTGCTGACGTCCTGGGAGTCACCAGATCTGAGGCAGAGGGATTTCTTTGTTCTCAGTTACAATCCCCCAAACTCCTGTGCTCAGTTGAACATTGGGGTCTGGCATGGTTCGTGTTGCTTGCGGGCCAGGGGTGGGAAAACCAGAGGATCTGGTGTGTAGGAGATGAGTCCTACCCAGCTGCTCATGGGCATGTCACCTCTGCTGAAATGCCATGGCCTGGGAAGGGGATGCACGGTGTCCTGCTGCCAGGGCTGGGCTGGCACCTGGAGAGGGCAAATTTCCAGTGTCATTGTGTCCTAGGGCAGGGTTCCAGATGGTCAGAAGACAATGCAATGGAGAACAGTTTTAAACTGGAAGGAGATAGGTTTTGATTAGATACTCAGAAGAAATTCTTCCCTGTGAGGGTGGTGAGGCCCTGGCATGGGCTGCCTTTGAACACATCCCTGGAAGTTCAAGGCCAGGCTGGATGGGGCTTGGAGTAACCTGGTCTAGTGGAAGGTGTCCCTGCCCATGGAAGGGCATGGAATAAGATAATTTTTAAGATCCTTTTCAACCCAAACCAGTCTCTGAATCTGCAATTCTAAGACCTTTAGGTAAATGGAAGTATTTTGTGGCCTGAGAGTGGGATGGTTCCTGGGGCTGTGTGCTGCTCCTTCAGCTCTGCCATCAGTAGGACCCTTGCTGTGAGGCTGTGTGTGTCCCAGGGGGGCTGTGGGGCTGTGCCAGGACAATGGGATACCTGCCCCACACAGGTAGCTCTTCCTGGGCAGAGACTCTGAGGCTGCAGGTCCAGCACCGTAGTGCCCCACACTCAGCCAGCTGCAGTAAGGCAGAGGGAGGCAAATTTCTCTTTATCTCTGAGCTGCACCTTTCTGAGCAAATTAAAAGGCATTGACATGTTAGCGAACTCCTATTGCATGGCTGTAATGACCGATTTCTCAGTTCTGCATAGCTCTCCCTCAGCTGAACCTTTTAAAATTAGCTGAAAATGAGCAGCCAGAGAGCAGGAATGAAAGGGAGCAGAGGGGTCGCCTGGGCAGCCCTCCTGGGAAGAGCTCTGCTAATGAAGCTTTTCTGAAAATGAGTCAAAACCATAACTACATGTGAACACTGAGGCTTGAGAGTGTAAAATCCCCTGGTGAGGTGCACAGGGTGGAAGAGTGACTCCTTGTGGTCCTGGACCACAGTGTGATAGGAACATGGGCTTACAGGCAGCCAAAGCCAAGGATTTCTACTTCTTCCTCAGATGATTTCAAAAATCCCGTGAAGCATAAAGAAAGGGCAAAAGAGTCATGTTTGTTCTGCAAAGAGTTGCTTTTCTTCTCACTTTCATTGAAGTCTACCATTTCTGCATACAAAAATAATGGAATTCATTATTAAAGCTGAATTACTATGGCATTTCAAAGGGAAGATAAAATTTATGGCCAAAGATGCTATTAAAAATATTCCATATAATAATTGTGCAATTATTATGGGCAGAAATAAAAGTAAGTGTTCATTAAAAGAAAATGACCATGAAATAGCAATAAATAAAATAAATTAAAGACGTGGTGATTGCGCGACCCGTCCTGCCCGTGTGCGGTGGGTGCAGAGCACATGGGAGTGTCCTGGAGCAGCTCCTCACATCCTGCTTTTTGTCTCCCGTCTGGGCGGTGAGAACAGAAGGGCAGCGAGTGCTTTGACTGGAAGCTGGTACAGCCATGCCCAGCTGCCACAAGCCAGGAGTTTACACCCAGACCAGCATTTCCCAGCAGGGGTGTGAAAAAAGGTCTGCAAGACAAAAGTGATTTCCTCCAGCGCTGGGAGAGAGATCCCAGTTCCCTCAGCTTTCCTTGGAGAGGCAAAGTGGCTGCGTTCCAAAAGCTGGGCAGTGTTTGTTGGTGACTGTGGGGACCTGACAGGGGCACTCATAGTGACACAGGCCAGCTGCCCCAGTCCCCCTGACTTTGTGTCCGTGGGGGTGGATGGGATCCCCAGCAGGACCCTCCAGCAGTGACCAGGGGTGGGGCAGAGCTGGGAGCTGTGCCTGGCTGGGCAGGATGAGCCTGGCAAATGCAGGGTGGGTTGGAGCAATTGCCAGGCCTCGTGCTGGGAGAGGGCTGAGTGTGGGCTCGTGCTCACAGGTACCTGCACCAGCAGCAGCAGCATCAGGACACATCATTCCCCACTGCCCTGCAAGTCCTGCTTGCACCTCCTTCCAAGCCTTTCCTCTGGTGGCAACTCCTGGGGGCTCGTGCCTGCACTCTGGAATGTGGAAGATGTCCTGAGCCCAGGGTATGGAGCAGCCAGGAACACCCTGATGTCTGCTTACCTGCACACATTTTGGGATGCCACACTGCAGTAATGCAGCTTCCCTGTCCTCTAGCCAGCCTGGCTCCCATTTGCTAGGGAATAAAAGCCTGTTCCCAGTGACCCGAGGGACCCAGGGCATGCCCATGTGTGGCTCTGCACTGCTCCTCCAGTGCTCATTAAGCAGGACCTGCAAGGATCTCTGAGGTCATGGGAATGAAGTCTCTCAGCCCTTTTTGGCTGATTTGTATTGTGCTTGTGTGGGCCATTACCCAGCCAAGGCATTGATTTGAGATGCTAAACTCTGATCCCAGAGGTGATCAGCCAACACAGTAGTTTTCTATTTTCCTTAATATTTTAATGGCTCTGGGAGGGGGAGCAGCAGAGCAGCCTGGATTGCTGATAAACACTGTGACATTTCTCTGCCACTGCAGGGTGGAAATGCCATCCTGATCCTTCCTCCTCCAGGCAGAGGGTGGTGGGTGATGGCGAGACGAAGGCATTGATTGTAGCTGGGGTTGGAGGTGGTGGTGCTCTGCTTGAAGCCAAAAGCAGCACAATGCACCATCCTCTCTTGTAGCAAAGTGCATCTCATTATCAGCTGCAATTAGCTAATGTGCTCATTAGTTTCAATAAAGCTCTTGGCTTGGCCCGGGCAAGAGGGGATGAATTTTGGAGGGTAGGATGGGTGTGAGGGCTGTTCAGAGTGAGAGCTCTGATGCAAGAGCTGTGGAGTAGGACCCCAGCTTTTCCTTACAGGTGGGCTGGGCCGGTGCTGTGGCCAGACACCTGTATGTCACCAGCAGCCCTGGGGGTGATTCCAGACGCCGGGACCGTGCTGCACATGCTGGGTTCTCCTGGTGCCTTGGTCACAGCTCACACCAACAGTGTTGCCCAGGACAGCGGGCAGCAGGTGGTCTAGGGTCTCTTCTCAAGGCACTGGGCAGCAGATGGCCTGGGTCCCTGAGGTCTGACGGTAGCTGTTTCTCCTCCTGCAGTGCATGTAGAGCCAGGCACATGCGAAGTCATTGCAGCTCACCGGTGCTGCAATAAGAACAAGATCGAGGAGCGCTCTCAGACGGTGAAATGCTCCTGTTTCCCAGGGCAGGTGGCAGGGACAACGCGGGCGGCTCCCTCCTGCGTGGACGGTGAGTACCCCATGGTGCAACTCCATCCTTTTCAATCCCTGACCTCATCTTCACACCTGGTTAAGCTGGTGTGGGGTTTCCATGCCCCTGGGATTAACAGAGGAGACGTGCCCTGGGATCCTGCAGCAGAGCAGTGAGGAAGAGGGCATTCTGGGGACACTCTCACTGGACACTCAGACAGTTGGTGTGGCTGTGTTACCCCACTCTGTGCAGCCCTGGGCTGCTATGTGCTCTGGGGGAGTTACTGGGGTTCCAGCATTGCTGTGCTGGGGTCAAATCTGCAGCACTGATCCCTGCATGTCTCCTCACTGTGCTGCCACAGCTGGAAGCAGGGATATGATTCTAGCCATGCAGCACCTTCACCTGCAAGGAGCACCAAGCAAAATTCAAACTGTGTATGTTTTATCAAATGCCATCACATGCCATGACCAAAGAGCCATTGGGAACACCAGCACCCCCTGCCAGAGTGGTATTGATTTGCTTGACAGCCAGTGCCCTGTGACTGCAGTTCTGTGCAACACCAAGAAATGCCAGAGTGAGTTGTCAGGGAAGGCTCTTGTTGTCCCCAACAGCTCAGGTCACATTGCTCCCAAATACAGGAGAGCCTGCTCTGGCTGTCCAAACTGGAGGCATGAATCACAAGACCCTAATAGAGCAGAGTGGTAGGAGACAACCCATTTGCTCTGTAATTGGAGCCTGGAACAGGTTCTTGAATAGCAATGCTCTCACTGGGAGTGAGGCTATTGGGCTTTTTACCTGGGGTAGCGAGAGAAAACCAGGTGTTCCAGAGGCAGGTGGAGAACTTGGGTCAGGTGAGGCCACCAGGTGACAAGCAGCTCCTTGACCAGGGCTCCTCGAAGTGGGCTCTGCTGGAGAGAGGGGCTGCATCTCCTGATGTGTCACAAGGGTGAGCAGAGTTGGTCCTCCATACCCTGTGCTGCAGCCTGGCCGCTGATTCCCTCCTCTCCCCCAGCCTCCATCGTGCTGCAGAAGTGGTGGTGCCAGATGGAGCCATGTCTCGATGGGGAGGAATGCAAAGTGCTGCCTGACCTCTCTGGATGGAGCTGCAGCAGTGGCAACAAAGTGAAGACGACCAAGGTATATCCCTGGCAGGCAATGAGGGGAACTCAGCTGTGCCTTCCCCAGCCTGGGGCAAGCAAAACTCAGGAGAGCATCCCAAAACAGTTCTGTGGGGAAGGAGAGAGCTCCAGCTCCTTCAGGGCATGTGCTGTTTGATAAGGACTCACCAAAGCAGAGCAGGGGGTCTGGGCTGGGCACTTGTCACTGGTGCTGGAGGGGCTGGCAGGTGTACCACAACCCTGAGCGCATCCCACAGCTTTTCCAGTTGATAACTCTTGACGGGAGGCTTGGTGTTGGATGGCTCAGCCCCTGAGCAGACATACTAGGTGTGTATCTGTAACATCCCAGGGTGTCCAGGTTGCTCCCCAGCACCACCCGCTGCTCCAGGGCAGCAGCTTGCCCTTTCCAACCCAGTGACACAGCCCTTAATCTGTCCCCATTCCCCATCTGAGGCAATCATTTGTGACAGAGCACTACATGATTATTATTTTCATGGCTTGCTGAATGCCCCAAAGAACAAGGTGCAATTAAAATTTTATCAAACTCATTAGTAATTACATATAAGCCATGGTTAATCAGTTGCATAATTTTGTAATCATTGTTCACACTGTTGAGTGTAATTATTCCTTATGCTTTTGTTTCCTCGCCCCACATCCCTCACCACAAAATTATTTTATTAAGCAATGTCAGGATTTTTTTCATTGCTGCTATTATTTTTGTGCACAGAAAGCACTTTCATGCTGAAGTGTTTTTATGGACATCCAAAAAGGTTCCTCCAGTCCTGAGCATCCATCACTGATGAGTAACTGCAGCCCTACATTGAGCTGGTTGTCTTTTTCCCATTTTAGTGTTGTTTGGTTGGTTTCCCCCAGCTACTAGCTTAGCCCAAAACCTCTGCTCTGGCTTTGCTGTCTTGAATTCTCAGTGGGACCATTCCCCTCTGGAATGGGAGTAGGACTCTGGAGCTTCTGCTCTCCTGCCTCATCCAGCAGACCCATTCATTGCCAACCTCCTTTTGGGTGCCATGCCCTCCCTTAGGGAGGTGTCAGTTTGGAAACACAGCCCTGTGTTTTCAAAAGGACTTTTTGTAACTTTGGGTGACTTTAGTGACTTCAGAATGGTGCCAAAGGGCTGAATTTGCATCTCAGTCCCCTGTGCAGACAGACCTCAGTGGGAGCTGCAGCTAGAGCACAGAAATCACAAACCATCCATAAGGTAACATTTGGAATGACCACTGTGTTAAATTAAAGTAAAGAGCAAATCTTATTTGCACCTCTTGAGGCTGTTTGCTGCTAATTCATGGATGGGGAATCAGCTGGATGCACTGGATAACTTCTCCTCTCCTACGCAGGTCACTCGATAGCCTCCGTGCAGCGCGGCACTGGCTGACCCGCCGTGGCATGGGTCCTGGGACTCCCGTGAGCAGCAGAATGTGGCCCAGTTCTGGATGAGAGCATCCACTGAGCCCCAGCTTCCCTGGAGGCTGAAGGCAGGGACTCCAGTGCAGCTGCCAGAGTCCCATCACTCCACGGCTTTCTTCTTTTCTGTGGACACATTCACCAAGCAAGAAATGGGCCCATTTTCCAATCCTCCTAAATAAAATGCTCCATCTATGTAAGAGCTGTTGACAATACAGAGACAGACAGACAGCAGGCCAGCAAAATGGGCTTTGATCTGAATAGCTGAAGTCATTGCTCAGCTTTCCCTATCTCCCAAGATGCTGAATCCAAGTTGCAGTCAGGAGTTGGGAAGTCAGTGTGGCTTCCCCACGTGGCTCCAGGCTCCTGGCTCGTGGTTCCTACGAGCAGCTGCTGAGCTCCAGCCTGATCCTGAGTCACTGGGGGCTGCTCTGCCCTCAGAACACTGGGCTTTCCCTGCCCCACCACCTTCCTGCTATGACCACATACAGCAGATGTGGCAGCCTAGTCAGAGGATGTCTGACACCCTGTTGACCCCCAGGGATGGTGAGATATCTCCATGGCACATGCTGCTGGTTTCTTCTTCCTTGGTAAATGCATTAATCAGGTTGCAAATTTAATGTTTTCCACCATGCAAGTCCCAGGCACTGAGTTTCTGCTTGTGTTTGCAATTGAATTTCAGAGTTGTGTGAGGGGATCTCTCTGTCTGCGGCTCTGGGGTATCTGGGGCATGCAGATGCCCAGCCGGGGCCTCAGACTGAGACAGGCTTTGTTGTATTAATCCAAAATAAAGAAAAATGTACCACCTCCTGGCCCTGAGCTCGTGACCTTCTCCAGGACACACCATTTCCTGTGGTGCAGCAGCTCAAGGTGGGGGGGAATGTGAGCTCTGTGCCCCCAAAGTCAGAGGTGCTTGGGACCCTGGGGCTGTGGGACCAACACCTCCAGCCCTGCTCTGGGACTGCTCTGGGACCCTGCAGGTGATATGCTGGCTCAGGAGGGGCTGGAGATGGTGTGGGGGCCATGGCAGTGTTGGGGTCACTGGCGTGTTTGCTTCCACCTGCTTCCTGCCCTGGCTCCCACCATGGGACTCATTATTAAGATGTTTTGTAATGGGGTATGTAATACCCTGTCCAGATGTGATGTAAATACCAAACTGTGAAATAATAAATTCATTTTAATCTCTGCAAAGGATCTTTTCACTCAGCAGCAAAGAGAGGCTCCAGGAGTGCTTCTCATGCCGACTGAATCCGAGATGAAGGGGCTGAGGACTCTGCCCTGCCCATTCCAATCCCAACCAGCTCCAACGGTGGCTCTGGAGGAGAGCTGAAAGCTTCTTGTGGCCAAAAAAGACTGATTAGCTCATAGTGTTCCTAAAGAAAAGTGCATTAATTTCTACAGGATGCTTTGCTGAGAACTTCTCTTGTCCTGTCCCTCCACCTTTGTGTGGCAGCTCCCACTGCTGCAGTGCCATGTTCCCACAGGTGCAACCCCTACCCAAGGCCAGACCGTGACTGTAAGATCCCCACCCAGAGTCCTGTAACCTCTGAGAACCCAGGCTATCAAATGCAGAGTGGGAATCTGTTATTTCCAGTAGCAAACACCAGGCTGTAGATGGGAGCATCCCTGCTTGGCTGAGAATTTTCACAGTTGGTTCATAATGTGAAGGATCCACTCTGCAGAAGTGTTGAGCTTGACACCTACATTGATACAAAAACGTTTCATTGTCTGCATAATAGGCACCCTTATTTTTCACTTACTGCAGTCCACAGTTTAGTGAGGAAATAGCCCCTTGGTGTCTCTGCTGAGTGCTGACCTCCCTGCTATCACACTATCAGAGTACACAAATACTGCAAATTGCTGCTCCTCTCCTGGCAGGTAAATGCACTTCCAAGGAAAAAGGTGCAGCCTGCAGTACTGCTGGTGTTATCTCTGTCTCCTGAGCAGCCAGGGAAGGATGCTTCTGCCACAGCTTCTGGCCCTCTGCCCTTCTTCCACTCACTGTATTTTCAATGCTTTCCTTTAGCCAAGCAGGCAAACACTCCTAGCAGGAGCAATAACCCAAGGAAGAGGGTGATGGTGATGGGAACATGCTGGGCTGAGGCGAGGATTTTGATGCCCTGTCTCTTCGCTGCCTCAGTGGGACAATGTTACCTGTGTGGGCCCCAGCTGCCTTGGACACCCTGATCCCTTCTCTCTGCATGTGACCACACTGCTGGTCCCTGGACAGATCACCCCCTGCGGCTGCATCAGCAGCTTGGAGACCCCAATCTCCCTGGCCAGGGTCCCAGATCCACCCTGCCCAAGTCCCCATCTTGCGGGGAAGTCTTGTGCCAAACTCCATCTCGGCACATCTGTGCAGTAACTGATAGGGAGCTTGCACAGACAAGATCTGAAGTTGCCCAAGGGGTGATTAGTCAGAGGAAACTGTCACAGTTAACATACTTTCAATGTAATCTCCCTGGGTATTATAATTACACCCCATTCAATTAGTCTCCAGGAAAAAAAAGCCTTTTGTATTAAGATTTGGTGGAGAATTATTAGAGAGTGAATTAAAAGACAAGGATTCCATTTTACCTCAAAATACTAAAAGCATAATGCATAAAATACCCCCAAATTACAAACAGACTAAATTTAGAGCTGTGCTAGGAGGTGAAATGAAAGGTAAAATGAAACCCTTTGAGCAGTACAAGGTGCAGTATTATCAGAGAAATAAGATGGAAACATAATTAACCACCCGGCATTATGCTGAAAGATGGCAAATTGAAATGGGAGACAAAATTAGGTGAAATTGCAGAGCAGGCTCATTAATATCTGCTTTATAAATCAGTGTTACCTGTCAGCAGTGATGCCAAGGCATTCCAGAGCAGGAGCTTTCCAAGGGATACTGCTCACAGGGACCTCACCTTGTCCAAGCTGGAGCTGCTGTGCTCCCCTGGATGGTGAACTGTGTGTCACTGCAGGAGAAGGTGGTACCTCCGAGGGTCACATCTTTGGTGCCCTTTCCTTCGCCCAGCCATGGTGCATTCAGGCCAGATCTGGTCTGTCCTCTTCCCCAAAAGCTGATTCCCTTTTCCTGATGCATTTGCTGTTCCCCTTGTGACTTTTGCCAGTGTTGTTCCTATGGCATCTCTTAGGGAGCCTGCCATCAGTGGCCTCTTGCACTGATGAGTTGAAGTCCAGTTTAGGGCTGGAGGAACATTTTCTTTAACTGCGCTAAATTTCTTCCTATCAGGCTTAATTGGCTCCCATTGCCTGTAACCTCTTCCTCCTCCACCCTCCTGCCATTGCTCTGCTTGCTCCTCTCTGCTCATTTGCTTTATTGCTGCTTTTCAATGAATTCAAACAAGAAAAGAATTGTCTTTTCCAGAAGTAGAAAGATTCTTGTTAGAATCACCTCAGCTGTGCAAAAACATCCCTGTGCATCTCCCATGCTGTGCTTAGGAATGGAGAAACGTGGCACTGGCTTATCAGAGGAGAAGCAGGACCTGTCTCGTCCAGCTTGGGGGATTCACAGAGGTGGCAGGTGCATGTGACTGTTCTGGCACTCGTGTGTTTGGACATGAGCACGTGGGTCAGGGGGTCAGGTTTTTTTCTACGTTGCCAATACCTTCCACTAAGAAACTACTTTTCTTTTCCTCTCTGGCATGTTTTTAAGTAGATATATCCCTATTCTGGGTATGTGAAGCAAACGGCTTCAGCATGCAGACATGCTGCCCCATCCCACCAGCACTCAGGACAGAAGTCAACAGCAGCCACAGCCCCCACTGCCAGGATGTGGGGATACGTGGCCGTGGGGACATGGGGCCATGGGCACCTTCCCCGTTGCCTCACATGCCATTAGAATCACCAAGATAGAAATACAACAGCACAGTGTTTGCTCTGCTTAGTACATTGTGATGGGGCTGTTTGAAGCATTAGATGGCTCTTCCAAAAATGCATCCTCATGTTTTATTCAAATGTGCATTTGTGGAGATGTTCTTAAGGGAATGAATAAAATATTCATTCAGATGCTACTGTGCAATAAAAGCAGTCAGGGCAGAAACCATGCTGCTGGGTCAGGGCAGAGCTGGCCCTGCTGCAGGCAGCCTGACTCCTGATGGGTCCCGGGAGGATCCCTGGGGATCACAGAATATCCTGAGCTGGAAGGAACCCACAGGGATCATCCAGTCCAGTTCCTGGCCCTGCACAGGACATCCCCAAGAACCCCACCATGTGCCTGGTGTGGATGAGGGATGGTGATCCTTGCTGCCACGTGCTTGGGAGACCCCAGCCCTCTCCAGAGGCTCTGGCACAGCTTTCCACGTGCAAGTCATGGATCCATCTGGCCCTGGAGCAGTCACTGCTGAACAGGATGGTGGGACACTGGCACACGGTGCCCAGAGAAGCTGTGACTGCCCCACCCCTGGAATTGTTCAAGGCCATGTTGGATGGGACTTGGAGCAATCTGGTCTGCTAGAAGGTGGCCCTGCCCATGGCAGGGGTGGAACAAGATGGTCTTTAAAGTTCCTTCCAATCCAAACCATTCCAGGGTTCTATGATTCTGCTGCTGCCCATTTTCTTCTGTCCAGGGTCAGTCCCTCTGTGCAACACTCAGGCAGGTGACGTGGGACAGCCTGGGGAGACCTGCAGAGGTAGCACTGCACCAGAGAGCAGTGTCCATGTCCCATCTTGCTGCCGTCAAAGCCCCATGCCTGACTCCCATCCCAAGCTGGTAGGAAAAGTCAGGAATCCCGAGTGCCATACGTCTCTCCTGTCCATCTCCACATCTGGATCCCTGCACGCTTGGCAAAGCCAGATCATAGACTCACAGAATAATGCTTTCCCCTCCCCAGGAGAAAGGCGTGAGGACATGAGGGGCTGCACGGATATGGGCTCATCCTGGGCAAACTGTTTACTACCAGCATCAGGGACTAAATAGAGGTCCATTTTTATAAAGTTATTTCTAGCCTTGTTTCCTGCTGGGGCAGCTGCAGTGGCCACAGCAGAAACAGAGCCACTGGCTGGGGCAGAGCAGAGAGGGAGGATGCAATTTAATTTGTGCATTTCCCAGCTTGTTAATCTCCCGACTTACTGCTGGCATTTGATTTCCGTAGCATTGCTTTATAATAAAGGGATTAGCCTGGACCATAGGTCTGCTCTGATGCTCATCTACTAGGGATTAGTTAGTTAATGGGTCAAATAGGTAGAAATGAAAATATGTGCATGGTTTTGTTGACATTTGCAGGAGCCTTCAGTCTACAACCTAGCACTGGCTCTCCTGATCCATTCGGCTTCCCCTGCTTCCTGTGTCAGGAGGGTCCTGATCCACTGCCTCCTGTTTCACAGGGTTCCCAATACCCTCGTACCCAGGGCATCTCACAGGGGTCCCAATGCCCTGCTGTTGGGCCCAGAGCCCCAGAGCCAGGAGCCTCAGCACCCCTCCATTGTCAGGGTGTTGGATGCTGTGGTGGCAGCCAGCAGTGCCTCCAGCTGCCAGTGCTGGGCATGGTCAGGAACGGCAGAGTGTGAAATCCCTGTCAGTTGTGGGCTGAATTTTTTTCTGTGCACATCAGTGGCACCAGAGGTTAATATATTAGCAGGCTGACCTGGATATGAGTAAGTCAGACATCCCTAATAAATGCCTGCTAACTGAAAACACAGACAAATTAGCACATGCTCCATTTCCTTCTAATGATGTGCTTTACTCTGGTTTCAGCTCCCCCACCTGTGTCAGGAGCCAGGTGTGCCTGGAGTCCTGTGGAGTAGGACTGGCCACCTCCCTTGTGTCACCTTCTCTGCAATGCTCCCAGCCCAGCCTGATCCTCTGTGCCACCAGGAGGGAGATCCTACAGGCAGAGAGATGCGTAATTGATTTATTGGTAACATGATATTGTGCACGGAGCCAGGATTAAGTAATGATCCTATTAAACATTCCTGGATGTATTCATATTAGTGAGCTCTAAGTCAATCAATTATTTAAATAAAATAATATTTAAATACCCTGGGAATCCTGTAATTATTACAGGGGCTGAGATCATGTTCATTAACAACAATAATAAATATTGTGGATACTTAGTTCTATAAGGAAATTGTTCTATGACTTGTGAAAACTGTGCAGGAACTGCAAGGCTGGGAGGACATGAATATGGATCAGCAGGATTATTACACACACCAGCACCAAGGGACAAAATTAGTGTTTAAAATTCCCTGCAAAGACAAAATGTAAAATACAAAAACTTTTGCAATCATTCATAATAATGATATTTTGATTAGAAAGCCAGTACAGCTGCCTTGAAGCCAGGAGCTGGAGATGTGCCACCAGATGCTGGGGATTAAAGAGAACAAGCAAATCTGTATCTTTAAAAGATAAAGATTAAAAAAATCTGTTATTTAGGATGGGGCCATGGGACTTGACATCAGGTTTCCTCTTCTATTAATCAGTATTTGTGTAGGGTTTAATTAGTTTTGATTGCAGTTTACAGATGTAAATGTGTCTCCCATGGCATCTCCCTCACCTCCTGGGAATATGAAATGAGTGTTTAGTGCAACAGCATCGGAGAAATGCACAGGAATAAAAACAAACAGAAGAGCTTCATGTACATCCACAGAGTTTCTGGTGACCCCCAAGGGAGAAGATCCTTAAGAAGAGAAGGGAAAGGAGCAAGGAGCCCCATCTTGATGCTCCTAGAAGGCAGTGTCTGATGCTCTGAGGAAAGGTCCAAGGACTGTCCCTGTGCCAATGTGAAGTCTGCAGGAGTCATCCATCAAGTTGTGCTCTGCAGGAGGAATCACAGCCGTGCCGGAGGAGCGTGTTCCATGAGCAGCCCAACAGCGACATGGAGGACACCTTGCGTCAAGCTGCGAGGTCTCTCATGTCTGTCAGATGAAGAAAGAATTCCTCACCAGGAGGTTAATGTGCTTGATTCACCCCCCACTGGAATATCATCTTTCTTATTAGTGTTTGCCATTTTATAGTTTAATTAAGGTCACCCAGTGGGGCCTGTAAATGACATCTTAATTAATAGCCTGCAATATCTGCCAGCGCCAGTCAGGCTTACTGAGGAGTCGGTACCCCAGGAGGAGAGTGAGAACGGAGACTTGAGGCACACTTGGAGTTCTTCATCTGCAAGGAGAAGACGTCGGTGCTGATTCCAGCGTGCTCCTGTGTGTGACAGGAGCATCACAGCTCTGCCTGGGGGTGCTCCGTGTCCCCAAGGAAGGTGTCATTTGATATTGGCATCCCAGATTCACAGTTTGACATTTACTCCCAAACCATGAGATTGAGCAAAGACCACCTCACCAGCCCATAAATCGGGATGTGTGTGATCTAACCACCTGCTTGTGACTCAGCGGTGTACTCAGATCCATCTCTTGTGATTTACAGCTCAGCTTGGTGACTTATTTCGAGTCAGTCTATAACTCAGACCCATCATGTATTCATCAGTGACACAGGACTTGGATAACTTGGGGATAACTTCAGAATTAATTGAGTTACTTAGGAAGTTGCTGACATGACTAATCAATTGCCACATGGCAAATAAATCAGCGAGACACCTGAAAAATTCATTATTTTTTTTTTTAGTTAGAAATTTCATATGCCTTATAAATCAGATATTGGAACAGCTTGTTTTACATCAAACTCATATTTGGAAAATAGCCTTTTGGGGAGAATATATATTTATGTAATATCAGTCCTGAACTGGTTAAAGCAGTTAAAGAAAATGTAAGGGCAGTGGGTTGAACACTTTATTTTACAATCATTATCTGTGTGCAAGCAATGAACTGAGAACTTGCCATAGTCATGGCTCAGTGGTTCAAGTCAGTGCAGGGCACGGTGCAGTGTCCAGAGTGTGACGTGTCCATGGTGTGAGCCATCCCCTCTTATCCCCACAATCCCCACCATCCCCATCCTGGGGATGAGCTCCTGCCTTACCCCTGGACTCTCAGCCAGAGCTGGGAAGATGTGCATGGAATTGACCTTCAGATCAGATCAGGCTGGATTCAGCTTGGAGCAACCTGGTCTAGTGGAAGGTGTCCCTGCCCAGTGCAGGGGATAGAACCAGGTGAGTTTTAAGGCCCCTTCCAACACAAACTATTCTGGGATTCTGTGGTACTTCCCAAGTTGTACAAAAAACATCCTTTCTCTTGAGCTGCCGTCATCCTGTCAGCCCCCTGCTCACCAAGAGTAACAGATCTGCTCTTAATGATAATAACCAATGCTTTCTATGAAGAATCAGATTTTATTTAATGTGCAATTTACTTAGAGCCTGACACCTCTAGATTTATTAAAGCAATTCTTGTACATTGACTTGGTACTGATTGATTCCTTGAAATGCATTTTAGTGGGGATTTAAAATCCCAACAAGATAGACATTTTCTATATCCTGCATTTAAACTGCTGCAAATGCAACGTGTTCTTATCAGTAGGTGTCCCTTTAGAATACAGAATCACCCCACTGTTGTTCTGTACATTAAATGCATGGAAGAGATTATTCAGGGCATATTTAATGGATGGGTTTTTTAATGAATCTGCAGGCAATATACCATAAATTACACATGGAAATGTAAAATCTAATCAAACTAGTTGCATAAGTAAAGCCATATGTGCAGGAGTTCCATTCATGAAAAAAAAAAAGCAAATTAAATAAAAGCATTGGAGATTATTTGAATACATAAAGTAGATATTTAAAGTATTTCCTTAAGAAACTCAGCCTGCACAAAGCACTGTCTTTACCTGAATGAGAAAAGCTGCCAGCAAATATTTATATCAGCAGCTTTATTTGGAAAGCCAGAACTCCAGGCAGAAAATCTAAGGTTTCTCATCAGATGCAGCTCTGAGACTTACTGGTTTCTTGCTGCTCTCCCCAGTGGAGTGGGATTTTTGGGTGGTTCTGCCTAGCTTTATGTGGAGGGATCCCCTGGAACCCAGGGAGAGAGCTTTTTCAGAAGCATCTTTTAAAGACCTTTGCTCACAAGAACTTCTTGCCCTAACTGGAGGGCTTGGTGAGTGATCATCGCCTCCTTTCTCCAAAGCCCTTTGGAACCGCCAGCTGAGAAACACCAGGAAGCTGCTGCTGCTTCTGACCAAGCCCGGTTCAAGTTCTTCTGAGATGCTCTGAAAGTGGTGGGATGCAGAAAGATTTACCTGCCCCAATCTTCCTGCTCCAAGAGCTGGCACGCAGCCCTGCACAGCGATTGGACACAGTCATGGAACAGGCAGAGATGGAAGAGGACATGCAGTTTTACTAGTCTGAGAATCATAGGATCATAGAATGGTTTGGCTTGGAAAGGACCTTAAAGGTCTTCATAGCAGATGATGAAAACAGTTTTTAACATACTGGTAAAGGAACCAAAATAGGCCAAGTAACATCACTGGCTTTACCCTCTTGTCTCTTCTCTTCCTTGCCTCATCTGCAGCTGGAATAGATTAATGAGATGCAAATACTGATGGCAAACTGCAGCTCCTGAGCTCTCTGGGTGCTGGCATGGGATCACTGGCTGCTGAGTCCCACTTTCTGCTGGCAGCCAAGTCAGGGTGGCCATCCCCAGTCACAGCGAACACCTTGGCTTTCTGAGGGGTGGAATAGAGCTCTGATGAGAATTGAAAAAGCCCCAGCAGCCTGACTCTGTACTGATGTGCTGCTCAGTTTCTATGGGAACAGGCTGAGCTGGTTGATTGGAAGCCCACATGCAGGAGAGGCAAGAGAAGGAGTGAGTGGGGCTGTGGACACAGAGATTAATTGGTGTGACTCAGGCTGGGCTTTTATATAATTTTCAGCCATTCCAAAAGGTGCCTGGGCACTGGAGTTGGAATGCAATGAGGAGGTGTTCACAGGAGAACAATCTCATTGCTTGTTGAAACGATTGTTTCAAAAAAAAAAAAGGGTGATTTATTTTTTGTCCCCTAGTTTCTAAATCACCTGTAACTTACAAGCATGGAATTGTTAAGGTTGGAAAAGTCCTCTAAGATCATTGTGTCTGGCATTAACCCAGAACTACCCAGGTCCACCACTAAACCACGTCCCTTGACATCACATCTACATGTTTTTTGAATATTTTCAGGGATGGTGATTCCGCCACTTCCCTGGTCAGCCTGTTCCAATGCTTGACCACCCTTCCAGTGAAGAAATTTTCCCTAATATCCAATCTAAACCTTATTGATAAAGGTCACTGCTAAGGCATGAGGAGCATCTGCTGCTGGTGGGAAGGCAAGGGGCTATTCCTCCCCTTGCCCTTGCTTGGCTTGGTCTCACCAGTATTAGGCACAGGTTAAAAATGGATTGTTTTTCCATTTGGGAGATTACTGCCTTTCTTTTGGAAAGGACTGCTGAGCCTCAATCCTGACAGTGCATTACACACATCAAACCACCAATCTCTCCTAAAAATGATCCCTGAGCTAAAAACCTCCCTTTTGTCAGCCGGGAGCTTGGACATGCCCCAGCACCATGCCAGGCAGACTCTGTCATGTACCCTTTAGGGAGTCAAAGCTGCTGCCAAGCTCCATGTCCATGTCTCTCCCAGCCCCTTTGGTATGTTTGGATGAATTTTTCAAGAAGATGCATGAGCTGGGAGAGCAGTGGAATAATTGTAAAGCATGTGGAATATGTTCCACTTCAGCCATTTAGAAATAACAAGTAGAGTTACATCCTTTCTTGAGAAAAAAACACATTTGGAAACTAAAATTAGATGCAAAGCTGAAAGATAAACTCTGTTGTAAGCACTTGTAAGAAAGAGTTTAAGAAAAGGATTAAAAGGGATTAGTTGAGCCTCTGAGACAGAGAAGCTCCATCAGTAAATCTGATTATCAGCTCTGCATAGCAGTCAGTGATTTAATATGCCAAAAGGCTGATGCTGGAAATAAGGCAGATTTGGAGAGGCAGGCTCCCATCCCTGCCACGGTGATGGAGGCTGGAGGCCACGTGTGGTCAGCACTGAACGGGGTGATGGTCCCAAAATCCTCTCTCTATGGGGTGGGGACTCCCTGGGATCAGGGAATGATGAATGCCCTCCTGCCCACAGAAGGACATGCTGTGCCTCCAGCTCTTGTCTTCCTGGACAAGAAACTGAACCAGCATTATCATCAAATCATGGAATGGCTTGGGATGGAAGGTACCTTAAAGTTCATCCAGCTCCACCCCCGTGCCATGGGCAGGGATACCTCCACTAGACCAGCTCTCTGCAAGTCCTGTCCAACCTTGCTGGCGGATAGACAAGGTTTTCATCCTCTTCCTAATGAATGATGCTCAATGCAAATCAGGAGATGTTACTCCTGTCAGTGGCTGTTGAATTATTCATTGGTGAGAAAATCACCAGGGACCAGGCCAAGGAAAGCACAATAAGCAATTAACTGCCTTTATTGGTGCTGCCTGCCTCTTGTTAGTCCACTTCCATGTAATCAATACTTTTTCCAAGGGATGCATTTGGCTCAGGGAAGGAGCAGAGTGCATGAGCCATGCTCTGCACAGGGTACCTTCTGATGGTGTTTTCTAGAGAGTGGAAGAAGATTTTTGTTTATCCCTGTCTGTTTTTCTTTGGTTCTTTGGTTTGGTTTTTTTGGTGGATTTTTTTTTTTTTTTTTTTTTTTTTGTGGTGGTTTNTTTTTTTTTTTTTTTTGTTAGTGGTGGTTACGATTTTGATTTTGTTGGGTTTTCTGTGAATCTTTGGGATTATTTTGGGGATTTTCTTGCTTCTTCCCATGCTGAGCAGTGCAGTCCCATTCAGCAGATGATGAGCATCAGCTTCCTCAGCATTCCCTGGAACCTCTCCCTTCCGACCCTGCTGCAATGCAGACCCCAGCACTGCCCTGGGGGTACCCAGGTCATCATCCCCTTGTAGCCTGCAGGTCTTGGACATTCCCATCCCACTCCAGTCAGGCTTCAGGTGACATGTCTGCTTTAGGAGGCACATCTGCCCCAGGCACTGGTGCTGCTTTGTGCCGACTTCTGAGAGCTCAGGGCTGGAGGAAGCCCGGTAAGCCCAGCCCTGTCCTACCATCAGCACTGCTCTCTGCAAGTCTTTGTGGAGACTCATCAAACCGCTCCTCAGATGGAGGAGAAGTAGGGTGCAATTTTCCTCACTGTTCTTGGAAGGGTTTTACAGCCTAGACCCACTCTGCTACAAGCTCAGAAACCTTTTTGTTATTTCCAGCCTAAATTTATTGCTCCGTTCATACTTCATTATCCCTCTGTTAACAGCAGTCTTTGCTAACCCCTCTCCCTGGGGACAACCTGACAGAGATGTTTGGATGCATAATGAGGACACTTCCAACCCCGAAGCCCAGACAGACCCCGCCGGGTGGGACCCCCTGGTCCCTCACTGCCCACTCAGTGTGGCTCCCTCCTTGCAGCAGCAGTGCCATGGTCTCACTGGCATGCCCATTCCACGGGGGATGCTCAACCAGCCCTGGGACCCCTCACTCCTGGAAGATGAAATGGACCCTTGGGTTCAGGCTGATCCATAGAAGCTCATCCCATCAGTGTTTCCAGTCTCTGCATGTTTTATTTTTTTTCCTTTTCACAAAGATAAAACCTTCTAATGAGCTGGCTAAACACTGAAAACAGTCTTTCATTAAACTTACATACAAAAAATTGGTTGCAATGACAACAATTAGCTTGCCATGGAAATTAGGTGTGTGGAGAGCATAAAAATGTTCCTGCAAGAAAAGGACAGAAAATTCACATTCACACTTACCGAAATAATCTCCTTAAATTTGTCACTTTGACTTCAATCCTGTATTTTAATGTGTGCTTTACACCCCAAGGGTTTAGCTCACCTGTTGAATGATGCTACATATGCACATACTTGTAGGATAAAAAATAATTGGTGTTTCAGGAACTGTCTTACATCCCTGTTTTTGACCACGGTGTTTCTGACCCTTTAACCCTCTTCTTCACCCTTTGGTGAGGAGTAACAGTCCTTGCTGGAGAATTGAGACCTCTTAGAGAGTTGAAATATTCCTGGGCACTTAATTATGAGAAAACAGAATGGTTCTTTTAATTTAGGATCAGGAAAGAAAGGGAAAATGAAACAAAGCTCTTGTGATTTTTAACATAAAACACTTTTGCATTCTTGAGGAGCACAATTGATATCCCAAACCAGGTCGGTTTTGACAGTGATGTTTTGCAGAGTAAAAGCAAACACTGCTGGGAATCTCTGGCATCAACACTCTCAGAACAAAGGCAGAGGAACAAATGTTAAAAATTCTGTTTGTGCTCTTTACATTCCACATTTACATGTGGCTATTGAGACGAATAAAGGGACACGTCCGCCTCCATCTCTGCCTGTTCCCGTCCCCTGCTTCACTTTCCTTATAAAACATACAATTTGAGTTCATTTTCTCCAAGCAAGCAGCATTTATTTGTGATTTACACAGTGGTCTTTGCTGGGAAGAGCCATGATCCCAGGTCCATCAGAGTCACCCTCATTCAGTTTTATGAAGCAGGAATATCACAGTCAAGAGTAAATTAAATGTATAACAATTACTTTTATGCCTCTAATTTAATTAGTTGAAGTTATAAGGGCATCCATCTGCTTTGCTCCTTTGTTTGCTCCTGACATAAGCAAACACTCACACAGGCTCTCTCTAACCCATGTGTCTGGGGGCTCCCCGACAAGGAGTGGGCAAGTCTGCAGCAAAAAGAGACGGGTCTTAACTCCACTGGGTATTAAAGCACCAAGTCCCTGCTTCTGGCAGCAAGGACGCTGTCTGGAAGGCTGTGCTACCTCCTGGTTTGGTTAATAAGGGAAAGCTACTTAAATAAAAATCATTAAAATCATGAAAAGAGTATGCAGAGAGGCAGTGCTGTCAAGGAGGTCGGGGCTGCTCAGAACCTCCCTGCAGGGAGGGAGGGAGCATTTGGTGGCCATGGACCAGGCTGTGCTGCTGGTCCCCAAGGCCTGCTGCTCTGTACATCCCCATTTCAGAGCAGCTCATCTGTGTTTTGAAGCCTCCTGCACTCACAGCCTGGCCTCAGTGCAGTGGAACAGTACTTAGAAGTTACATTTCATTCAGAACAACTGTAGTCTGAACAAAATTACTCTTACAAAATGCAAATGAGCTGCAGTTCCTTTTCATTTTCCATCTTTAACAGCATTTACTCTATCACTGGTGGATTTATGGCATTTGGCTGCAGGTTTTAATTGCTGTTTGCATGCACAGCAGTGCCGCAGCCAAGCACTAAATGTGTATTTCCATTTTACATCCAAATCCGAGCCACTGCAGAAAAATTATCAGTGTGTGTGTTTTGATATCAGCTCCATCGTAATTTGCCCTTAGAGCTGCTGAGGAGAAGGGATGAAGTATATTTGTTTCATTTTGAGCTCTTTGTAAAACACCCAGTGAAGCAGAAAGAAAACCAATCCCACAGCAGAGGCCACACAGGACACAGGGTTTCTATGGGACTTTGGGACTGGAAGGAAATGTAATAAAATTTGTGTTACTCCAGTGGGCTGAGGTGAAGAGCCAGAGGGGTTCAGGGATGTGTCCCTGGTTTGGCTGGTGCCACCAAACCTTAGGGACAAAATGTGGTGGCTCTGGGACCCCTGTCACCCCTTCAGTGTGTCACCTACCCCCCACATAGAGGTGTCTTTCTTTTCCAGGTCACACACCACCCGGGTACCTTTCTTTCCTTCTTATTTCTGTCGCTTTATTTCTCCTCTTTCTTACTCCCTGGTTGATCAATTATTTAATACATTTCATCCCAGTGCAGAGCTCCCTGAAGTGAGTTGTTTTAAATTAAATACATTTCTCTTTGAATCAACCGGAGTCCCTGAGAAATTTTTAGCTCTGCAAATGAGCTCATTAGAATTTTGGAGGTGTACCTGAATCTCTCCTCTGTGTTTTTTCTATATTTTTATTGTTTCAAATCTCATTCTACTTTGTTCCAGGTTCAATCTTTTCCCTGCAGCAGTGCCCTATGCACTGACTGATCGGAATAATTTCAAAAGGAGAGAATTAAAGGGCCCAACATGAAATTTCCTTAGAGAATTGATGCGGGTTAACTGTCTGTATCTTATTGTCCTGCCTTGTTTGGAAGGCTTCTAGCAACCATCCATTATAGTTATAAGGCTGAATGATGACTAGAGCTACACTGGAAAAAAAAAAAAGAGGGAAAGAAAAAAATAAAAGAAAAGCACTTTCTATGAATAATAACACCAGGGTATTTAAAATACTTGGCTGCACACTTTTCAGGCAGCAGGTGCTGAAAAATGCATTTCTCCCCTAATAACCTTTAAATCCCTTGTATGATGTGGGTTTTCGCTAATCCTCTAAATATGTTCAGAGGAGACAACAAAAAGACATACATCACATGAGCAATTGTGGCTCCCAGGGTGGAAATCACTTCTTCATCTCCCCACAGACACAGAAAAAGGTCTTATTCCAGCTGTGATACAAGAACAGCCCTGGACCTCCACAAGCACAGCTGCACCTCTGTGTGGGCAGAGGCTGTGGGAGTGCCCGGATTTGGCTCCCAGGAGCTGCTCCAGACGTGAGCTGGCAGAGCTGCCCAGAGGCGCTGGGGTGAGAGCAGGGCTGAATGCAAGGGCACGGGGAGCAAAGGGAGCCAAGTCAGACGCACTGGGGGACACAAGCAGAGCTGAGCTGGGGTTATGGCTCTGTGCTCTGTTTGGGGTATCTCATCTCTTCCTTTTTTTTTTTCCAGTGTAGCTCTAGTCATCATTCAATGCTGCCAAAACAAGAAGGGAATGAGCAAGTGATGCAGATAATTTGGTTCATTTGGAGGTCCCAACAGATTCTGTGTGTTGGGAAGGTTCATCCATTGCCAAGGTAGGCAAGAGCCCTGGTGCTCCAACACTGATGGATGATCCCACCCCTCAGGATGCTTCTGCACGATCAAGGTTCCAGCCCAGCATCTTGGGGGGCTTCATGGGACAGCCACTTGCTGGTGGCTCCCCTGCCAAGGGATCTGATAATCATGGCTGCCCTCACAGGTTGACCGGGCAGGATGGGTCCCACAGATCTGGTGTGGGGTGCGTGACAATGCCAGTGGCACCAGGGTCCTGACAGCTGACCTGCTGCTGGGTCACACAGATAATCTCTCGGGCACATGCCCTCCTGAATGCATAGCAGAGCTGGCTGACCTAATTACAAGGATAAATATCACACAGAGCAGGGGGAGGGAGGGAGAAGCAGAGGTGAGCAAAGGATGTGAGGGGCTGGCAAGGACTGTAAGGGCACAGGTTTCATGTTATTGCAGAATTGTTTGGGTTGGATGAGACCTTCAAGACCATCTTGTTCCAACCCCCTGCCATAAAGCTCATCTTGTTTCAACCTTCCATTATCTCAGGTTGCTCCAAGCCCCATCCAACTTGGCCCTGAACACTTCCCAGCATAGGGCAGCCAAAGCTGCTCTGGGCAACCTCTGTCAGGGTCTCACCACCCTCTAAGTAAAGAATTTCTTCCTAATATCCAATCTAAACCTGTCCTCTTCATTTTCAGGCTTCCTTGTCCTCTGTACTGATGCCTGATCTTTTCCAGGGCCTTACCAAACTTTGTGCAGTCTCAGATGATGAGTTTCTTCATCTAACATAATGGAGAGGGGAAAAAACTCCATGGGGATGAGAAGGAGAGCAGAAGAGGGGCCATCATGGGAAGTGGGGCAGGAACTGCATTATCCCAGTGGGATGTGCTCCAGCACTTTGGACCCCAGGTGTTCTTAGGGCTTTGCTGCAACTGCTCTGACAAAGACCAAAGCAGAGGAGTCTCATAGATGATATTCTACATGATAACTTCACAAAACTCACTTCCTCCCAGTGTGGAAATAACTCCGAATAAGGAGAAAGGCAGAGGGGAGGAGATTTTAAGTTATCAGAGAAAACAGCTTTGAAGAAAAGTGTAAGTTTCCCCTCCAGAGGACTAAAAGCATATTATGTTCTAACCCAATTAAGACAGGGCTTCTTACAAATTAAGTAGGAAATGGCTTTGAACCTTTGCACAGAGCATGATCAGCATATACTGTGCCATGGAGGGGGACAGAAGATCACAGGGCTGTTTGGCTGGGGAGTACATAGGCAGGAGTTTAATTCCTCCAAAGGCAAGTTTCAGGCATTTCTCCCAGATGAGGGTTTGTTATCTGGCTCCTTTCCTGCCCTTTCCAGAGCTAACTAATATTGCCAAAGTGTGGGAATCATCGAATCATGAAATGGTTTGGATGGAAGGGACCTTAAAGATCATCTCCTTCCATCCCTGCCATGGGCAGGGACACCTTCCACTATCCCAGGTTGCTTCAAGCCTTGTCTATCCTGGCCTTAAACAATTCCAGAGATGGGGCAGCCACAGCTTCTCTGGGCACCCTGTGCCAGGGCCTCACTCCTCTCACAGGAAGAACTTCTTCCTAATATCCGATCTAAACGTGCTCTCCGTCAGTTTAGTCATTCCCCCTTGTCTCATCAAACGGCTCTGTAGGCAGGCTCCTCCTGTGATTTATGGTTTAAAAAGGAAGAAGGAAGCATGCCAGAATCACTACAAGAAGCCAGAAGTGTCTGGAAAAACCCACCTGGCTGACGACCCATCCCTGTGCTGCCTGTGAGCCGCTTTACAGTCCTGCCTGCTCAGGGACAGGGTGTCTCACCCAGTACTTCTGGTGAGAGCACCCCAGGACAGGGTACAACCATCCTGTTGGAGCCAGGTGTTCCTGTGCTTATTTCCAGCTGTGAGACTGGGTGCTGGTCCTGGGAGGCTGGAATCAGAACCTCCTGGTCCCTGCAGGGTGTGAAGGCACACACGTTCCATTTATCATTTTAACCATTAACAGTAGTGTTTTTCTTCAAATACAGTCTTATAAGCTTATTCATTTTAATTTTCTCCATCCTTGAAGGTGAGTTTAATACCATTCATACATTTTCATTTATAAATTTGTCAGTAATAAGAGAGTTGGCACATGGGAGAAAGTAACTGCATAATTGCAGCTTACACGCTTGTCTTACTGAAAAACTGCTGGCTCAGGCATCGGCTGTGCCAGACATCATGCATGAAATTGCAAATAGAATTTAATTTGCCCTTGTATGCTGTAGGATCAGCTTAAAATGATTAATGCAGGAGAGAATGTTGTCAAGATTTTATTCATTACAATCTCGAAGGACTGCAGTGCAAAGCCATCGTGTATAACATGACAATGTATAATATGCAGCTTTCTGAACTGCTTTCTTGTGGCAAACAATCACATTTCTGCTCCTTAATTCCAGTGCTGAGGTAAGTGGGATTCATCCCATGCATATTGTTGTGATCTCCTGGACAGGTGGAAATGTAATTTGTTTAAATGTAGGACATGTAGAGCTGATATGTGGAGCAGCTCTGGAGCAGCTCTGGAGCAGGAGGTAGTGCAGGCTCTGGAGGCTGTTGGACCTACAGGAGGGTGATGTGACCTGCTCCATCACCCCTGGGAACAGATCAAGCTCTGAGACAGGGACTATCCAAAAATGTTGAGTTTAGGTGTCTCAGTCATCTGTGAACTCAGCTGTCAGCTTCTCTCACCCTTCCCCTTCCCTCCACTGGGTGCAGAAAGAGGAGCTGGCCAAGCCTGGGATCATCATCAGCATGAAAACACTGCAGAAGTGCAGGAAGGTGGAGCAGGAAAAAACATTGGAAAACCCCACAGCTAAATTGAAAAGGACAGCCAAGGCAGAACTGCGGAACTGGAGAAATGGCTCAATCCTAAAAAAAGGACTCTCTGAAGAGAGAGATGTTCTTCCCCTGAAACTCCTCTTTCCACTGCTGATGAGCAGCTAGTAAGAAAAATGCCTTCTGCTCCATAGCCACTAGTTAATTAGCTTAACATGGTGAGAGTAATTATCGGATTTTTCCTCTTTTTAGTGGTGGGTTTGTGAGGAGGTTATGGCTTAGAACTTATTCCCATCAGAACTCTAATGGAGGAATGAAATATGGGTTGTGATTATGTTATTGAAATGGATTGTCTGATAATTATATTAATACAGCAGAATTACAGTAGATCCCACGTAAACTGCAGTTGGGAGCATTCCCATCTCAGAGGAGTATTTCCTCCTGCCTTCGAGTTAATCACTGCTTTGTTAGAATGAGAAATGGCTCTCATAGTCCTCCAAGTAAGAGACAAACATCCTTTTTCCTTGGCCTGAAATCCATTTTACCTTTTGATCTCTTGTTGGCCGATCCACACCAGCTGTTGAAGCAAAAGCAACAAGAACCCTGCCCTTTCCCCCAGCCTGTGTCATTCCATGGGTGATCTCAGGTCCCTCCTGATCCACAGGGATGCATGGCTGACTCCCTGAAGCTGCCTTTTAGGGACTACTCCTGCAGCAGGTTGGGCTGCTGTAATTACAGAAACTGTTTGGCTAATTAGGCATTCAGAGCATGGCACAGACACCTCAGGCTCAGATCTCCAGCCCGCACTTTGCTGCCTGTGCTGTGGTAGGGACAGAGCAGGGCTGAGACTGGCAGAGCAGCATCGCTGCTCACACAGACCTCCCCTGTCTCCAGGGTAGACAGTTCACCCTAAAACCACATTTTTAGTGGAAGAACAGGGTGTGCATCAGTGGAGCTGAAATGATGGCAATTAGATGGTTGCAGTGAAAAGTCAGTATAAGATCATCAAGATGTTGGAGACCCACTGATGTCTCCCAAGGCATGAGCTCCACACAGCTCTGTTGATCCACCTGAGAATGTGGCCCTGGCACAGGCTGCCCAGAAAAGCTGTGGCTGCCCCATCCATGGAGGTGTTCAATGCCAGGTTGGACAGGGCTTGGAGCAACCTGGGATAGTGGAAGGTGACCTTGCCCATGACAGGGGAGCTGGAAGGAGATGAGCCTTAAGGTTGCTTCCAACCCAAACTATTCTGGGGTTCTATGATGATTTAGCAAGGTGGACATCCTAGTCCAGCCTGCACCTGCCAGTGTGAGCACATTTAAAAGGCATCTCAGTTTGATAGCTTCCACTTTTGCATTAATTTAGAAAAGTGCTGCAAATAGTAATTCTGCCTAACCCCTTTGCAAAGCTTATGCCGGACTTTTGTAATTAATTATTGGCTAAGAGAAACACATCAGGCTTGAAGAAGCTGACTGGGCCTCCTGGCAGGAGCACACGGACTAATATCTTATTGGTTTAGTTGCCAGTTAAAATGAGACAAATCAATGTAAATTTCATCGTATTACAACAATATTGATTCCCTATTAAACAGCAGACAAAGCAGGTTATGGCTTTAGGAAAGCTATTAGGAGTTAAAGAATATTTTTTCTTGAGAATAAATGGGAAACTGGTGTTTAATACTGGAGAGTCAAAAAAGGAGGAAGGTGTATGGGAGATTAAGGGAAATGAAGGGCCACAGTCAAGCCAAGAAATGCCACACACAGATGTCTTAGGAGTGCAGTAATGGACACCCCCTGGATGGGGGACGAGGGAATACCGATTTTGGCACAGGGATGCTCTGGTCCCTTCCAGCCCCACTGAGTGGGATCAATACTCACATCCCATCCCAGCGAGGTACCAGTTGCTCTGCCACTTAGCTTCAAATCAGTCATTCTGGGTCAGCAGAAAATCCCCAAGAAATTTCATCATGGAGAAAACCTACCACAGCCTGGAAGCCAGGCAGATTCCTCCATAATGTGCCTCCTTCAAAGGGTCAAACCAACAGCAGCCAGGGGCCTGGGATTAAGATAAATAATTATAAACTGAATCAATGCTGATAACACAATAAAGCTGGGAGCTTATTGACTCCTGGAGTCACTTTTAATGGTTCTTTACACAGTGAACTCAACACCATCTCCCACCCATGTGAGTGCATGGCACAGACGGAAAATTCCCTGATACCACAGAAACTGGTCTGCACCAGAGGACAATAAAATGAGGAAGTAGAAGCAGTAATTTCCACACCTAATTATTAAAGACAAACTAAAAATCAACTCAAACTCCTGTAAAGAAGCATATGAAGGCAAAACATTTTGATTCCCTCAATCAAACACTTAAATTCTATTTACTGTGTACATATGCCAACAAAATAACATTTTGGATACTATTTACTGAGTGACACAGTGGCAGGATGAGGACTGGGATGTTGACACAGTCCCACCAGGATCAGCCCCAGGATGGAATTTTTGTCAGTGTAGAAAATGGGAGGTAAGCTGCCACAGCAGAACCAAGATCGACTCCACTCAGAAAGGGAAAACACATTTTAACCTGGTGGCATACGCAAGTAAGTTCAGAGTTTGGTTAAGGACATGACTTGGACATGCCCTAGCTCTGCAGCCCCATGGCTGGCTCAAAACCTCATGAATTATAAGAGGAAGGTGGGGGATTCCTTTGGGATGAAGAGGGCAGAGAACCCCATAGAGCTTTAACTCAATCTACTCTGCAAGGAAGGGAATGAAGATTACCTGTAACAGGGATCAGAGCCAAAAATTCTGTGTGTTACACTGAGCTGCAGCCCAGCACTATGCCAGAACAGTTTGCAGCAGCCCAAAGGGCCTTGGATTGAAATAATCCATTTGAGGGAAACCAAAAATATGAATCACAGAACACCAGCTACAGCTACAGCATCCAGGTAGGAATGAATGGGAGCAGTGTTGGCTGGGTGATAGAACCAGCCTGGCAGGAGCTGGAATAGGAAGCTGGTAAAGCTTTCATCTTTATCAGTTTACAAAAATGTGTTTATAAAAGCTGGGCTTCAAGGCAAATATGGGTGGTTATTGGGAGGTAGTTTGAACCAAGCCTTCTCTGTGTACAGCCAGAGCTGTGAGTGATGAGAACACAGTGATGCTCTCCTCTTTCCCTTGGTCCCTGCTCAAATTCCTGTTGGTCAACTCAGGTCTCTGTGCTGGTGATGCTTTTCAAACACCAGGGGCTTGGGCTGATTAAGCCTCTTCCTGGGGTGACAATAGAAATTTACAGATTCCAGCTGGACTGCAAAGATTTGGCACTTCTGGGGGTGTTACACCCCAAACCAGCACTGCCTGCCCAGCCCAGCAAGGGGGGGAGCACGAGGCAGGGGGCTGGGAGCTGCATCTTCCCCCAACTGCTCTCCAGTCTTCCCTGCAGCCTTGGCAGAACAATGCAGGCGGATTTCCAACCCCACTATACACTCACGTTTGGGTTTCTGGGGCAAAACTTCTGCCTCCGGTGCCCTGGGAGCAGCAGGTTTGGTGCCTTCAGGATTTGTGGGATTCCACTTTCAGAAACCAGAGGTCAAGGCAGCAGTGATTCTAGAGAAAGATGCCATGGCCTCTCCAGGTTAATTATTTGTCTGAAGATTACATAATGTAGATGTGTTATCCAGAGTTTAGCAAGGGATTAAAAAAAAAAAAAAATTTTTTGGGGGGGGTATATATAACACTCATACATGCAGCCAACATAACTCCATGCATTGATTTTTGGGCCAGCTCTGCAAAAGGCAATTCAACTGACAATTAAATTAACAGCTACATTTGTCATTCTTGGCCCAAATGAGATCCATAGAAGAAATTGCCCTACTACCTGCTCAAAGTTCATCACTCTTTGAGGAACATTGGATATTAAAGCCTGAGCTGAAGTGCATTTTCATCAGGCTGAGAGTGTGCCTGGGAGCCTGTCTGGGAGCTTCATTATCTCCACAGATGATCCTGTAATATACCTTGGAATAGGTTTAGATTACATTTTGGGAAGAAATTCTTCCCTGTGCAGGTGGTGAGGCCCTGGCACAGGTTGCCCAGAGAAGCTGTGGCTGACCCATCCCTGGAAATGCTCAAGGCCAGGTTGGATGGGGCTTGGAGAAGCCTGGGATAGTGGAAGGTGTCCCTGCCCATGGCAGGGGGGGGAACAAGGTGAGCTTTAAGGTCCTTCCAAACCATTCCATGACTGTGTGACCTCCACTGCACTGCCAGGTGTGGCAGAGCTGTTGCAGGTACCTGTTTGTACATACCAAGGCATTGCACCACTCCTGAACTTGTCTGTTCTGTTTGTCTGTTCCTAAAAGCATTACTGATGGAAGCACAGGTTACAGTGCAAAGTGTTCCAGCAAAGTGTTCCAGCAAAGGTGGGAGACTGGTGGGTGACAGCAGCACTTCTAAGCCTTACTGCTTGATGTCAAATGACTTTTGGTCACACCTCACCAGTCTCCGCTGCTGCACATCACACTCAGGAACCCCTATATATGTAATACTGGGGAACTTGGGTTCACAAATCACATTTTCCCATGGTTTTACAAAGTTCTGCAGGGTTTCATCCAACTCCTCACAAGAGCATGTGGAAGCTGAGAGCCACCTGCTTTGGGGAGCAGTGCTGAGCTTCCTCCTTTCTATTAAAAGCTCTAGATTTGGCTTTTGGCAAACCATATCTCACGTACAGCATTTCTCATTCTAACTCCTGCTGCTACCAAAGTCCTACCCCTCCCTCAGCCAGTTTTTTTATATACGGTGCATGGCCCTGCACACAGGTTCTGTAAATTAACATGGTGACACTCCAGTGTAGATGAAAGTGAAAAATTGGTGTTGCATTCCCAGCTTCATTTCACTGTGGCACAATTCATTGGTGTCATCTGTCTTAGTCCTCTTTAAATGACAGCTCTTCTTGAATTGATTGACAAGTGAATAGATTTTCTGCCACAAAGTTTTGAGGTCAATCAATCACTTATGTGTATTAATTATGAAGATCTTGAAGCTGCAGTGGGCAATTTTTTTTACTTCAATGAGCTACACATACAGAGTTGCTTAAACTTATTTTTAAACACCTTATTTTTCACTGTTGGTAAAAACTCTGGGCTGACAGATTAAAAAAAAAAAGGGATTGGCAGCTCGTGAAAGCAAACTTTATGATTTCAGCAGCCCGCACTGTTGGGCTATATCAGTAATGGCACAGCAGGAGTCCAAGGGCAGAGAAAGCCACGTGTCTTCCTTCAGATAAGGAAAAAAACCCAGTTGTTTAGGCAATTAAGGGTTTTGTAACCCTTTCTGCAAGACAAGGGCTGTATAGAATCCTGGAATGGTTTGGGTTGGAAGGGATCTTAAAGCTCATCACATTCCACCCCCTGCCACGAGCAGGGACACCTTCCCCTAGATCAGGTTGCTCCAAGCCCTGTCCAACCTGGCCTTGAACATTTCCAGGAATTTTGTGGAAGAAATGAAACCTTGGCCAATCCTTGCCCAAATTCTGCCATTTCATGCAGAAAATGAGCAGCATCCTGGCTGACAGGATGCTGCCCTAACTCCGTGGGAAATAGCAATGTAATAATATTGTCTCATGTTATATGGATTTGTAGAGCTGCTCTGCACAGTTAAACAGATAATGTTTCTCACCCAGAGACACCTGCAGTTTTCCGGTCAGAGCAAAGATTCTTTATACACATAATATTTTTCTATACAGAGTTGCTGACACGTGAAATAGAAAATACAGGAGATAAGGTAGACTGTGTATGCGTATCTATACATACATAAATTCTAGTTTGTGTATCAGTTCATACAGGATTTGAGCTTCTGAGCACAAAAAGGGACAATTTCAGCAGGTGTATGTTCCGTGAATGTTGAAATTTTCCTGGATTACATATAGCAAAATTCTGTCAGTATTTCAGGCTACTTCAAAACCAGGTGGCTGGAGGAAAGGAAGTTTTTAGTAAGAATAGGGTTAAAGAGAAACTGGTTTTATATCCTCTATTATATGAATTAAATCTAACTATGATCCAATGGTGAGAAAATGTCTAACAACCTCTATGTGTTATAACAAGCACCAGAAAAGAAAGGAGCTGGTTATTTTGGGAGGTTCTGCACTGGCTTCATTAACTGCAACTTCTGCAAATGCTGAATTGTGTGAAAATTTTAAACACATTTTGGGGAACATTGAGAATGCTTGATTTTCTCCAGCATAGGGTATTAACGATTTTGTAAAATCCTCCAGCAGCACCAGGATAAGCATTGTAATATCCACCTTGGAAATGAGCACAGTGTAATTTACACCTCCACTGAGCCTCAGACACAATGGAGGCTTCCAGATAAACAGCTCAGAGAAGAAAGGGAAATGCTTTGATACAGCAGTTTCAGGGTACTGTGCAGCCTCCACCCAGCATTCAGGTGAAGGGGTGTCTCTGCAGCACTCCTGGCTCGGGACACCCCCATCCACAATATAGCTTTGTGGGGATGGTATTTGGCCAAAGACTGCATTTGATGGTCTTGGAAGTCTTTTTCCACCTTTACTGATAATGATTCTATGATCCTCCTCTGGGAAATGGAGAGTGGATCTGGCGTTGCAGACCCCAGCCAGCCCCAGATGATGCCCTGGAGAGCATTTCCTTCAAATTCACCAGGAAGCGGCTCAGCTTCACCACTTCTGAACAAATACTGGCAGCACTTCTTCAGCTCCTGCTTCAGTTCTCACAGAGACAGAGAGAGGAGCGCATTCTGTAGGAGCTGTGAGGTGCTGGATGCTGTTGCCACCTCTGAGCACCATTTTAACCCATATGCAAAGGGAAATCTTGAGGCTTGAGCCAGATGCTGGTGGACACGTGAAGGCTTTGCTGTATGAGAGGAGTTTGTAAACGACACAATTATAATAATTTGTATGTGAAACAGCTTGTCCTTCACCTACCAATCTAATGCAGCCAATAGCAATGCCAAATCTCTTTTTAGGGGAATAGCTTGAAGGAAAACCCGAGGCTGCAGCCCATGTGTGCTTGTAAGTTTCTATTTATTGCAAAATAATTTCCCATCGCTGTTTTCTAAACTTCTTTGACAGAAACAAAGCGGTGGGTTGGAGTGCTGGCTTCCCTCAGCAGTAGAAGTGCAGAATTGCAGGTTTGACCTAATTTCATCCTCTGAGTATTTAGAGATTGCTTTCATGCCCAGGAGCCATAGGAGAAGGATATAGATTTCTTCCAGAGTGCATGGAACTTGGAAACAGTAAGTGACCTCTAAAGTTGAATACTATAGCCACAAAATAGGAATGAAAGAAACAGGTTTTAGATAAACACCAGAAGAACAGCTGCTCAACTAAAAATACCCAATAAAGTGGAAATAGAAAAGCTGTTTCCAACTTATATCTTCTTGAGGAAATCATTATTTCTGGGATACCCCTGTGCTTTCCATACCTATGTGGCTATCCAACAACAGAGGCTACAGAAGTTAAAGGATGTGAGTCTATCCTGGTGTCCCTTTGCAAACACACAGGCACAGGGAAACTATGCCAGACCTGTTACTAGATTCTATTCCAGGAAAAAATGGGCGAATTTCCACTTAGACAATGTGATGCCCAAAGGGCTTTTTCACAGAATGGGAGGGAAAGAACAGAATAGCTTCAGGCTGTTGGTCTGCTGGAACAGCTTTTGTAGAGTAACTTAAAATTGAACAGGCATAGACTTTGTTAAGATGAATGGGCTATGTTAATGCTTTGAGAAGTGTTTTATGTTGATTGAATGCTGCTCTAAACATTTTGCCAAAGTTCTTTGATTTTCTAAAGTTGCGAGTAAAGTTTTTTTTCTTGAAAATATCTTGTCGGTATTTCTCCCATGCATCTAACTCAGAGTACATGAACACCCATAAGCCCTTTCAAAAGTCTTGCTGAGCAAGTTGCTTAGGGCCTTACATCATTTTATTGTCATTATTTTTTATTTATTTTCCTCAGCGTGGTTGTGAGGTTGCTGGGCAGGAGGAGGGAGGGACACAGGAAGCGCCATTCCTATCACAGTGCATGAGTGGCACAGTACAAGGGGCCTGGGGACCAGCAAGATGGATGGTGACATGAATAAACAGGGGTTTTAAAAAAGCTTGTCCTCTGCTTAGCCCTGCCTGTGCTGACAAACTGATTTATGCCCTGCTCTTGCAGGAAGGTGGCAGAAGGTCTGCATGTCCTCCCCCTGCATGGGTTAGATCATAATGATTGCTCATTCCTGCAGTTCCGCTGTAGCATCCAATCACCCTGGGCATGAAATGCTTCATAAGCAAAGTTTTGCTTTTGCTTTACTAAGGGCTTGTGCTCTCACAGACTGCAAATTTCCAAATACGGTTGGACTAAAGAGAAAGTTCCCACTGATCAAAACGGATTCAGCCCCAGCACACCCTCCCCTGTGCCCTACCCTCTCCTGGGGAGGAAAGAGATGGTCCTACCTCCAGGTCCCATGTCTGCAGCCTCTGGAAGATTCCTCCAAAACAGATTTATTGCATTTTCTTGGAGTGAGTTAAATCGGGAAATTTGATTTCACAGAGTTTATCGAATTTTAAACAGAAATTCTTGAGAAAGAAATCTTCCCCACACATACACCAATATGTTCTCCCTCCCTCATCCTCTTCCTCCCTTCCCTCCTCTTTGTGATAATGAGCTGAGCTACATCCATGCTCACTTGCATGTCGGGGACAATAGGAATGAGAAGCTGGAGAGGAAAAAGAGGGGGGTGATGGGGGTGTTGGTTAAGGTCCTCTCAGAGTACAGAATAATAGAGGTGCTTTAAGCCCAGCAATGGTGGCAAATTGAGGGACCACTGAGTGGGAATGAGAAGGAGAAGACAGCATTCTCTGCTGAAAACAGCTTGGTAATTACAGATTTCATATATATTTAATTTAGGAAGGACTTCACTGTTTAATCTCAGGTAATTGTGTCCTGGCTGGAAGAGCTCCTGTGCCAGGTTCAGGCACAGTGCCAGGCTGGGCCAGGGATACTAAGGGTTCACCACCCTACTCTGTGCCATCTTCAACCCACTCAGTGGGTTTCAAAGGGCTTTTCAAACCCTTTACACCAGGCCATAAATGTGTATCCATTAGTTACCCACCCACAGCATCCAGGGAAATGGAAGCAATTCCTGAGGCTAACAGGGAAAAAATAAATCTCACCATTTGGAAGGTGATAGCATGGAAGTAACAAGTGCACACGTCTAGATAAAAATAGATGAATATTGCAGAGGCCAAATTGTCTTTTTGACAGATGATATGAAGATAGGGTCATAAAAACGTTCTCTCCCATAACTACATCACCCTTGATTTATATTAGGAATAGTGCCAGTAGTCATTATGGATTTAAACACAGCATTTTGCTGCCATGTGCTGTGATGTTTCCAGCCAGATCAGCAGACAGCAAATGGAAATTATGTCCAATTATTTCCCAGGACAGGCGTGAGGAGTTTGCACACCTTGGCATCAGCATCATAACCCTGTGGGAGTGACGGCCTCAGGAACTGTTGCAGGTTAGGGACCACTCTCCTCCTTTGGCTGCAGCAGCACCAGGAAGGGACACTGGGAATCCTGAAAAGCTGCATTTTGTTTTGTAGCCATGATCTTACATTCCAGCCTGCAGGCATGGATGGAAACCCCTGTTCTGCCTTGGTTTGCAAACACAAATCTTTAGGTGCTTCAGTGGTTCCTTGCTGAAAGGCAGTCTGGAGATGAGCAGTGGGTTAATTAATTTAGGGTGGTGATGTGATATCCAGCACCCACAAGGGGCTCATGCCAAGCCCTCCACAACCCCATTTAGTACCCGCCATCCCCGTGGCACATCTCAGCATGGTAACCAGTAACTACCACCTACATCCTCAATGGAGTAAACCGGGTACCAGGCCCCTCCTGGCTCAGTCCGAGCCATAAGCACATTAAGCAGAAATTGCCTGGAAATACCCAAACGAACATGAAATAAAGCTGAATGAAACCCAGAGCCAGCTGCAAAGTGCTGGGTGCTGACCTGCCTCCCAAAATTTGGAACAGTTGCTGCTGTATGGGGCAGGACCTGGAGTGTCACACCCAGTTAGCACCTAACTGAGATACAAGACTCCTATTAAATGATTATTAAATGACAGTTAAATGACAGTGTTCATGCTCCTCTGCTCCTAGTCAGACCAGTCTCTGCTGCAGCTTCAGAGGCATTTGGTGCAGCGGCAGCAGCTCCCAAGAGATGGGCCTTAATGAAGGGCTCCCTAATAAAGGCTTTAATTGCCTGGTAAGAGGAAGGGCGATCCCCTGAGATGGAACATCTCTGAGATTAAAGGCTGTTCCCAGCCTTTCTCCTACCGCTTCTCCTTTTGACTTCAGGTTTAACTCTCTTAACACTTTATTTCTTTATTTCTCTTCCCCTTTGGCAGTCATGAAAAATAAATGGGAAGAAGGAGAGAAAGCCCAATATCAAAGAGAAAAACAATAATCTTTAAAAACTTGAGAACTTTCTCTTTCTTTCTTCCTTTCTAAATAATACAGGTAAGAAACCGCAGAATAACCCAGCCTGGAAAAAAATAGTCTTTAGGTGTCTTGGGAGCTTGGAAAGCAGAGTCGATGAAAGAAGTTTTTCCCTGTGAGGATGGGGAAGCCCTGGCACAGGGTGCCCAGAGAAGCTGTGGCTGCCCCATCTCTGGAATTGTTTTAGGCCAGGATAGACGAGGCTTGCAGCAACTTGGGAAAGTGGAAGGTGTCCCTGCCCATGGCAGAGGGGTGGAAGGAGATGAGTTTAACGTAACTCACAGCCCAAACCATTCCAGGATTCTAGGACAGTTTCCCAGATCCTATCCAGTGGACAGTGAGCCTGGACCTGCCTGTGCTGGCGTCCCTTCGTCCCAGTAACTTTGCTTTGGTGATAGAGTGTGTAAAAGCATTCGCTGTATGGAGAGGGAATGGTGCTTTAGCTCCCTTTCTCTGTCAGAAACTTTAATCAGTTGTCCTGAGACATGCTAATTAATTTGTTCTGAGTGGAAATAAATGTCTCTAGACTTCCTTTGTAATTTTCAATCTCTCTTTAACTCCCATCTGTTTCCTTCATGGTTTGTGAACTAAAAAAGAGGGGGAAATGGAAAGCGGTTGATTTGAATTTTCCTTATCAAATGCTGTTACCGTAGTGAGGCCCTAGGGATCCCACAGAAAGGTTGCACACGCCTCTGCTGAAATCTAAACAGCTGTGGGAAATGCCCTTTTACTGTAAATGTTGCATGGAAGTCATTAATAAACTGCAGTTTCATTAGGTATTGCCAGATGTTAACTTGAGAACTCTGAGTAGGACGTCACCAGCCAGCTGAGACACAAGCAGTGGCAGTGCCAGCGAGGGGACTGTGTCACACTGGGCAGTTGCAGGGTGATCCTCCTGTTCCTTGCTGCTGGTGAAACCTGGAGCAGAATCCTCTCCATTTGCAGGGTGGCAGACCAGCCCTTTCAGTGCAACAGCAGGATAGTGATGATTATTTTGAAGACCTTGTTACAGAGAGATTAATTCCTGTTCCTGGTCTCTATTTCAAACTGGGCATTTTAACTGCACAGGCAGGAGGTGGGCAGTGATTAATTGTCTCAGGTCTTTGATTCAAAGAAAGCATAAACTCATCAAAGCTAATTTTAAAGAGTGAAAATGCTTTCCCAGTGCAGGACAGGTGATTATTCAGCCACAATCAGATACTCCAGAGCCAACCAGCAGGAAGTCTTAGGAGAAACCTTACCCAGCAGAGGGAGAGTCCTGGGTTTTGTGCCCAAGTCACCCCCATACAATGCCACCAGGACACACCACTCAGTGCTGCTGCTCAGTGCTCCCACCTGGCTCTGTGCCCCTGCCAGGGTGAAAGTGTGAAAAAAATCCCACTGATGATGGATGATGGATGGTGGGTACCAGGGACCAGAAAAAGCTACTGCCATGTCCTGTCTCTGCTCAAAGGCCTTCCCCAAGGCAGTCAGGCTGTGGGAAATGCTGACTCCTGCAGATGGGATCCAGGGAAAGGCAACCCGGTGCTTGGAAAGCCAATGACATGCTTTTCTCCAGGGGACTGTTAATACCCAGGAAAAATTGAATCTGCTCAGGTTCTGGAAGCTCAAGTTCACCTCTGATGCCACCATCACCAGCACTGTCCCACAAGAAGTCACACATTCGAGGAGCACAGTCATGGGTGCTCCAGCCACCTCTGCCCCCCAGCCCATCCCTGGGGATGATCTAGGGTCACCCCAGCTGCAGGTGGGGCCTGGAGGTAGGAGCCAGGCATGAGGCAGGATGGGAACAACAACCCAGCTCTGCAGAATTAGGCTCTTTTCCCTCCTCTGCAGAGGATAAAGTCAGCTATAAACCAGCCAGGACACTTCAGCTGGAAGTGAGCAGGTTGTTATACGTGGCAGTTGATTTTCATAGCTTTTTTTATATGGTGCATTAACAGAGTAACAAACCCTATTACAGTTTAATAAACCTGATTCCAGACTGAACAGCCTTGTTTCAGGGCTGGATCCTGTTCAAAGAGCAGGACAGCCAGCTCAGCGCTCACTCAAGAAGCTGGGAAGCAGTCTGAAAGCAAAAAGAGAACCGTAAATGAAGCAAAAAGCTCTTGCCTAGGTTTGGGCTTTCTCGCAGCTCAATGTTCTAGCTAAACGCACCAGCTGAACACCTTGATTTTGGGACATTGGGAAGGATGGCTGTGGAGGCCATCGTGCAGAGGACAGCATGACCACCTGCTCACCCTGACCTTCTGTGTTGCTTTTATTCTTGACAAAATGAATTTACCCTCCATGTAATTATAGAAAGAAAATAGTTTTGACCTCAGCTTCATACTTCTCAGCCTAATGTTTATAATTGCTTTGCCAGCCATTTATTACTGTCAACATTTCCAGTCAGGGCAGTGAGGAGCAGCAACAGGAGGGCAGGGGGATAGAGAGCTTGGGCGTGTACAATAATAAAAAGCTGTTTACAGTTGCATATTAATCATATATATGGACCTGGGGTGTAGAAAATCCCACTGTCCTCAGTCACCAAAGGTTCACAGGGGCGTTGGAGGAGAAAACGTTGCTGCATCCCCTGCCTTGCCCTTGGTCTGCCTGCTGCAAGCTTCTCTCCTTCCAGAGGTGCTCCAAGGCAGGTATGTCCAAGACTAATGTATTATTGATCAGCAGATAATAGGAGTAGCTTTATTTCTAATGGCTGAATTGCTTATTGATCCTCTTCACACACAGAGAGTGGGAGGACTGAACATTCACCACATGTTATTACCACTGTACCCTTGTCTAATTAACACCCCCCTTGTCTAATTAACACTCCTCTGGGGTGCATGCTGGAGAGGAGCCTGTGCCCAGGACCAGGACTGGGAGTCTGTAAATCCATCTGGATTTAAGTAACGTTAACAGTGAAAGAAAAAACAGTAGCTTTAGGTAACCCTGGAGAGAAGAGAGAGAGGAAAAGGGGAACTCCCTGTGATGAACAGGCAAAGCCTGGTGACTCCCTGATACCACAGCATCTGGCATTCACTGTGAATCCCAACGGGATGAAGTGAGAACCAGTCGCTGCTCAGAACTCCATGATATTTGCAAAGCACAAAGGAGCTCTCACTCTTGGATTTATGGAAACCAGCCAGGTAGAAGAAACAAGGGCTAAATCCTGCCTGATAGTACAAAGTGTTACAAGGAAATTAATTTTTTTTAAAGTTCTTAACTGCCCTTTGTCCTTTAACCCTGAGAGACTGAACAGGTATCAAAGCTGGCATTAGAATTTGCATTTCAAAGTAGTATGTGCAAAAATAATCCTAGATTTCAGCCTATGCAATTTTAGCTGATTAAAACAGGTTGACTGTGGGTCCTCAAATTCATCCCACCTTTCACCTCCTGCACACCCCCTGCAAACCCACTTTGTGTTCCTCCCTCCTGCAAAGCCCTGGCAGCCACAGCACAGGATTTTGCCCAGTGCCTGACAGGCTGGGCATCCCTTCCCAGATCCTGGTGCTGGCTCCCCAGCCTGACCTGCCCCCACAGCTCCCATCCACTACTGACACATCCCTACACCAGCACTTGGCACAATCTGCCTTCCTGCCACTGGCACCTTGTGTAGGACCTCTTGGTTCTTTATCTGCAGCACTGAAGAGAGGCTGATGAGCCTTTTCTAATAGCAGTGGAATTCAGAAGAGGATATTGTGTGTTTGTATGTGAAGTCATCAGCAGAAGCACTGCAGCTACCTTGTCTTTCCTCCTCAGTCCCACGGCAGCTGTGCCTCCGCAGCACCAGCCCATCTCTGTCACTGCTTTTTCTTCTCCCCATGAGCCTCTCATCCTCACACCCACCATCTGGGTCCTCTCCAGATATGACTGTGCCTTTCCACTTCCCCTGGCATAGGATCCAGGCTGTTGTGGTCCTGAGCAAATCTGTTTGGGGCAGACAAGCCATTCTGCAGCCCCTGGTAGGAGGCCAGCCCCTACCTGCCCTTTCCCCCTGTCTGGGATTCACTAAGTAGAGCCAAGGAGTTTGGAACTAATGAAAGGAGTGATGAGGACTCACAATGACCAAGTCTCAATGGAATGGATTCTGGCACCTTTTCAAATTGATTTTAAATAGGAACTCCCTTTAATCCTCCTTCCTTATCTCATTCCCTACATCACTGATTCCTCATCAAACAGTTTAAATTAATTTGAGCCTGCTGTTCTCTGCCTTGTTATCTTTTCCCCCCTCATTTATGATTTTTAAATCAACTTGTTAACAACCTACTTAGTTGTATAATTTCCCTATAATAATCCCTGCCCCTGGCCGATTGTGCATTAATTCTGGAGACAGCACACTGAGCAGCCGATGGCACAGCTGTGCTCACACTGCCCACAGTGGCTGCGGTGACAGGAAAATGACTACACAGACCAGTAGCCCAGCAGCCACTGGAATTTGGGCTACTGGTGCTTTGCTTTTGGCTGGTGCCCAGTTCTCCAATACAGACCATGCCACACCATTCTGGTGTAGTCAGGAACAGGGGATCTGTGGTTTGGTGCTGTGCAGGGACACTGGGGCACAGGACAACTTCATTGCCGGGCAGGCAGTCCTGTTATCCCCTCTGTCCCTTCCCCACCATCTCTATCCAACCTCCCAGCCCCGAGGCTTTGGAGCCATCTGTGATGCTGACAGGTACCATTTCCAAGATGGAAACTGAAGATAAAATCTATAAATAATTTCCTAAGTGTTATAATAGGGGATTATAGATTAATAGGAGAGGGTAGAGAAGACACAGGAAACTCTGGAGGTCATAAATCCTGTAAATTAAGTAACTCTGTGTCAAGTGATGCCAGCTGTGTGCTCAGGTCCTTGTGTGGCAGTGATGGATTTCCTGCCTTGAGGAAGTTTTAATTCTTACCAGTATGGGGGCCAGGCACCTACCCTGGGCTTCCCAGGAAAGGTTGAGGGACAGTAATGCTGAGTCCTGTGGGTTTCCTCTAGGCTTCAGAGGTGAAGGTCATTTCAGTGAGATGCTTAGAGTTCCATCTGTGTGAAGTTTAATTCCCCTCCCACACTTTGCTTTCATTCGTTATTTCTTGTCTCTCTGAAGTCACTGAGAGCAGTACGTCTTTATTCAACCCTGCTGTGCATTTATCCTGCTTGTTCTACTTGCACAGAGACATTCTGAGAGTGCTAGTACTCATTTTCCCCTGTTTTTGTTGTTTTGATTAGTTTGTTTTTTTTTAAGTTCAAGGCTGAGGAAAGCTGCCATAGAATAGAATTATAGAATCACAGAATCATCAGTGTTGGAAGAGACTTTTATGATCATCCAGTCCAACTGTCAACCCAGCACTGCCACTCTAACCCCTAAATGACTAAACCACATCACCCAGTGCCAAATCCAAACACCTGTTAAACACCTTCAGGGATAATGACTCCATCCCCTCCCTGGGCAATCGATTTCAATGCCTGACCACTCTTATCAGTGAAAGAAAAATAATAATGTCTAATCTGAATCTCCCCTGTCTTAGTTTAAGGTCATTTCCTCTGGACCTCCCGCTGCAGGTGCAGTAGAAGACAGGTCCACGTGTCACATCAACCTCCTGTGGAGAATGATATGATGCCCCCTGAACCTCCTCTTCTCTAGACAAAGTCCATTGCCTCTAACAACAAACTAGCCAGAGGACCAGCATAGCACGGTGTGTAAGCAGCAAGTGTTTTACTTTAGCTGTAGAACATGCCCTCTCTTTCCAGCCTGAAGAAGGCTCCAGGGAGAGCTGACAGCCCCTTCCAGTGCCTAAAGGGGCTGAAAGAGAGCTGGAGAGGGACTTTGGTCAAAATCCTGGAGTGACAGGACAAGGGGAATGGCGTCGCACTGTCAGAGGGCAGGTTAGATGAGATACTGGGGGAAAATTGTGGGAACTGGTCCAGGCTGTCCGTGGAATCTGCGGCTGCCCCATCCCAGGAATTATTCAAGGCCGCCGGCGCCCTCTGGCGGCCCTGCCGCGAACGGCCGCGGCGAGCGGCAGGGCAGGACGGAGAGGTTTGATCTTGCACTTGGCCTTTCCTAAAGAGGAACGAGCCCCACTCGTCCCCGTCTGGTCCCTCCTTGAGCACCCCACACAGCAAATAGGACCTTTCCTTCCACCCATGTGGGGACCACCCGCGCTGATTCATGGATGCTCACTTTGGCATCAGTCCGGCCATGGCGTCAAGAAGAGATTTTGGGGAATTGTGTGTCCCTGTTTCCCCTCCCACCCCCAGCATCACGGAGTTGCTTCCCTGCCTGCCAACCCAGAGTCCTCCCCGCTGGGACAAACAGCTCAGAGACCCCCTCTGTGATTAACGCTCATTGGGGTCCCCGGGTCAGAGATGTCACACCACAGAGGGGGAACTTGACTCTTCCTTACTGAGTCATCTGACTGCAGGATTGATTCCATTTTCACATGGCTTGGTGCAGTTCAAAGCCTGGTGAGCTTTACTATGGCATTGTCTGCAGATCATGGGCACTCCTGACATGGACATCAAAGGAAGGGGATCGATGCAGGGGTCACTGAGGGCTCAGGAACTGCACCCATATGTGGGAGCAGCTCAGGCTCTTGGCTGAGAAGCCCTCGTGACACCCCATGGCCATGGCTGGGGACAGAGTGGTGGGGAGATAGAAGGCCAGCACAGATGGATGGGGGATGCAGGGGGGTCAGCACCACTGGAGGAGGGATGCAGCTCCTACTCTGACAGGGAGGAGATGGAAATGAGACAATGATCTGTAACTGCAAACAATTAAATTGATGGAAACAGGCTCATTCTTATGCACAACATGCAGCCTCCAATTACATTTCAAATGTTTCATTTTCTGTCTTTCCCCCCCTTATTTTCTATAGAAGGTAATTAGCAATCTTTCTTTCTGTGGGTATGGAGTTAATTAATACTTTGTTAATTGTGGGCAGGATCATACTGGTTTGATTTACTCAGTCTTTTCCCAGTGCAATTACTCCCAGTTCTCATGCCCAGAGACACAGGTGCAAGAGTCTGGGATAAATCTGCACAGTCCTGCCCACAGCCCCTGGAGGATCCTGTCCTGGCTCCCACTGCACTCCTAAATTCCTCCGTTTCCCAATAGCCCGTGTCACTGCCCTCCCACCTCATCTTCCCATGGCGGAACCCACTCCCAGCAGGAACAGCTGAGCTGTGGGAGCTGCCGGGCTGTGGCCTCCAGCCCCTCCTAGTCGTGGGTTCTGGGCACAGTGGGAACGTGGGGCGCGGGTGATGCCGAGGCGGCAGGGCCGTAGGTGGGGTGGTTGCCACGAGAGGGTGCTCATGGAGCTGGATCCGACTCCGGAATTACTGCGCAGCCTCCTGCCTGCACCCTGCCCCTGCCTGTAAACTGTTCTCCCAGTGTGGGTCACTGATGCTCTGACCCAGCCCTAATTTTACCAGTGACCGCCCTCTCTGGCTGTAAGTCCTGGTGGGGCTCTACAAGCCACCAGCACAGTCCCTTCTGATGATTATTAGTAGTAATTAAATTCATATCAAACCACAGCAAAACATCACAGGACATCACAATAAAAGCTGCTGTTGAGACACTGACAGCCCAAGGGTGACCACAGGATGCTCTGTGGCCCCAGGAGGCTCTGCTGATTCACGGGGGGTAAATCACAGAATCATGGAATATCCTGAGCGGAAATGGAACCCGCTCAAGGATCATTGAGTCCAATTCCTGGCCCTGCACAGGACGACCCCAACAATCCCACCCTGTGCCTGTTGTTCTAAATGCTCCTGGAGCTCTGGCAGCCTTGGGGCCTTGACCACTGCCCTGGGCAGCCTGTTCCAGTTCTGCCCACCCTTTGGGGGAAGAACTGTTTCCTGATATCCAACCTAAACCTCCTGACACAGCTCCAGCTCTTCTCTCAGGTCCTATTGCTGGTCATTAGATAGAAGAAATTCGTGCCTGCCCCACTGAGCATCTCCTGCCCTGAGCATCTCCTCCTCTTCCCAGAGTGCAGGGCAAGCAGAGGAGTGGGCACAGATGAGCTTTTGGGTGAGGCACTGGCCCCAGCAGCTTCAGGCACTTCCTATCTGCCAGCACTGTAGAAAACCTGGGATGCTCAGGATGTGCCTGGGCCCATCACGGGGCCAGTGCAACCTCTTCCTATCATGCACAGTCCAGCTCACAGCACAGACAAGACCAGTTTGCCTGCTGTGTTCCTCTAAACGGCTTCTCCTCCTTTAACTTGTTGGCCTGGACCACCTCAAGCCCTCCACGGGGACAACAGCAGCAACATCCCAGCCTTGCCTGGACATCACCACACACCCCAGACTGCAGGGCTGTTCCTAAGGTTGCACCTGAGCAAGATGACTATACCATAATCTCTGCCTGAAGCAGAGCAAAGGTCCTGGGTCCACCCAGGGGAAAAGCCCGGGCAAAGTGCAGCAGAGTTTGTCCTTGGCCTTGTTTGCAGTGAACACAGCCTGTGGCCCGCAGAGTCACCCTGGGCAGTTGCTGTGCCCCATCACCACCCGGCACTGGGGCATCCCACACACCCTCTGGAATAGCTCCCTAACACTAGGGCATCCCTCGCCACCCTGTCCCAGAACAGCTGCATGACAGTGAGGCATTGCTTACCCCCCCCACCCAACCCCAACACAGCAAAGGGTTCTCATTCAGAGAATATAATGTGCACTGAAAGTAATTGATGATCATCCTGCAGCCATTGATTCTCTGTCTCCTGTAATTCTGCTTTGGTCCTATGTTAAGGGGCTGTTGTTTTCCCCACAGAGCCCAGCCCAGGCAGCAAAGGCTGAGCCGTGGCCCTGTCCATCTGCCCACTCCTGTACTTCCATCCCTGTGCTATGCCACAGGCAGGGCTCAATCAGGCTGCTCATTGCACAAAGGTGTTTGGTCTGTGCCAGGGCACAAACCTGGACACACCTCTGTCCCAGAGGCAGCCCAAGGTGGAAGAAGAGAAAGAGGAAGGCTTCCCTGAGGGCCAGGAACTCTTCCTACAGGTTTCTTCTGCTCCTCACCTGCAAGCAAGGTGGTTTGAGTGATGCTGGAGGAAGTGTTGCTGCAGCCATGGTTCATCTCAAAGCCTCTGCAGGAGTCAGGACGGACACTGCACGGGTCATCCCCCATATACCCACCTGCAGCAGGAAAACTAGCAGCTAGCAGCAGCTATGTGGGTGGCACTGATCACCCTGCCATTTCTTGGAAGTGCTCAAGGCCAGGTAGAAGGGGCTTGGAGCAACCTGCTCTAGTGGAAGGTGTCCCTGCCCACATCAGGATGTGGAATGAGATGAGCTTTAAGGTCCCTTCCAACCCAAATAATTCCATGATTCTGTAATTCTTCCTGCCCCTGTTCCAGCCAGGGCAGACAGCCAGAGACAGTGCTGGCCATGGGACAGACAGACCTTTCCCAGCACAGTCCCACCAGCGCCTTGACAGTGGCTGGGAACAGCAGCATTTGTTTGCAGAGCAGCAGCTCAGAGTGCTTGGACAGAGATGCACACTCAGCATAACCCAAATCTCCCAAAAGAACTGAATAAAGTCCCTGGGCAGAGCAGGAGCAGGCAGGGACCCAGATCCCCTTCTCATGCTTGTCACATGAATGAGCTCTGCAGCTGGGCTCCCCTCTCCCCAAGAAGGGGATTGTGCTGCGTTGTGGGGAGGATTAGGCTGTTTTGGGAGGCTGGGAACGTCTGTGGGGCTGCCTGGCCTCTCACAGTGCCACAGGCACCACAGCCCCAAGAAAATGGGCTCAAGGCACCTGTGGGGCTGGGGTGCATTTGGGCGTGCACCAGCGAGGGGATGGAAGGTGTCCTAACACCACAGCGGAGGCAGCAGCAGCTTCCCAGTTCATAACCACTGTATCCAGAGAAAAATGTATCCAGAGAGTTCACCCAGTGAACTGCCCCCAAATTCCCTAACAGAGGGAAGAAAGGAAAGGAGGAAGGAGAGCTGGGATCTGCCTGCCTCATCCCAGCTCCCACCAATAGGCCTGGCTGCTACCGGCAGCCAGCAGCTGGAGCACCCCTCTGCTCCTCTGGGAGCCCTCAAACCGCCCCAGCTGCTGCTGAGCATTTCTGGCCAGCAACCTTTGATGTTTGAGAAAACAAACTGCAGGGGAATTAGCTCCCAAGTATTTCCTCAATTCTGCCTGCTATGACGAGAATTTTATTTTGCTACCTCTGAAGGAAGGAAGGCGACGTGGCCGGGTGCATGGAGGAAACCTGTGGAAGAATGGGGAGGAATCTGGCCAGCAGTACTCCCACTGCTCCCACCCTCTGGCCTGGGGAGCAGAGAGGCACACATGCTCCCATGTGGTCCTTTGCAAAGGGATCATCCCAGCAGATCACCTCCTCCAGTTAGGCAGTGCCTGCAAAGCATCCCTGGAAGACAAGGGCTGGTTTGAGTATCCACAGCCCACTTACCCATCACCATGGGTAAAGCCAGGGCTCCCATCTGCTTTTTAGAGCCCCGTACTTAATTTTAGCTCCCATTTTACAGGTACATATCAATGACAGAGGCTCTGGGAGTCCAGCTCACGTACTTCCCAGCACTGCAGATAACTTTGCTTGCAGAAGTAACGTGATTAAATATAGAGCTGAGCCAGGAACAAGCACAGGGGCAGCCCCTGACTGGTGGGAGAGGTTGGCCTGGAGCACAGTCCATGCCCTGGGTGGGTGCCATGCCTGCCACAGCAAGGACTGTTCTCTACCCTAATCAGGACACTTAATATTTATAGCCTAATACAGGGCAAAAGTTTCTCCTGCAGGTTAAACAGACACCTTCCTCCTTCACCTGCCTTTCCTCAGTATTGGATCCTAGGAACAAGTCCCACAGGAGATCCTGGAGCCAGGATAGGGCTGACACCCAGCTCCAGATGGGGCACGGTGATTGCTGGTAGAGAACAACCAGGATTTACTACCAAAATGCTCCTAGCCAGCCACATCCAAGCAGCAGGAAATTATTTATACACTTTTTTCGTCAGAAGCAGGGTTGGCTCCTTGCCCTAGCTGTGTGAGCCTCTCCCAGTGGCACTGGCTACAGCAACACCCATGTCAGCTATGGACACAGCCCAGACAGGACCCCCACTGCTCACAAGTGGTGGGGACCAGCAGAAAAGGGCTGAGCACATCCTTCATTGCTGAGGACAAATGCTCCTCTCAACAGGCATCACCAATGCTTGGTATGGCAGAAGAGCCCAGGCCATCCTGCAGCCCTGTCTGACTGAATCCCACCAGAGACCACCCCACACACAAAGGGGAGCTTGTCTGTATCTACAAAAACTCAGATAACAGGGGCAGCTTCCCAGGGATGGGTTACTGTGACATGAGCCCATCCCTGCAGCCCACCAGACACTCCAGCTATGAAAATACAATTACTTGGCTTTACAATATCACAGCTCAGTAACTGTACAACATCCTCTTGTACAAAATACTCGCCTGTCTTTATAATCTACAGTATTAAAAAAAAAAATGCAAACAATCCAGGCTGCTTTATGAGATATTTAGACTGAAAAAAGGCAAAAGAGGCCTTGCAGACAAGGGAGAGTAAGGAGAGCAGCTGCAATGCAGAGCCTGAACCTGCCACAGGTGCAGAGACCCCAGAACAACTCCCTCAAGATCACCTTCATGTAACTTCTCATTTAGTTTTAGCCCCACACAGGTGTGGTCCCACTCAGCTCAGAAGCAAAAAGCACAAACAGCAAGAGCATCTGTACATCACTCAGACTTTTAAGTGCTTATCCCTCCACCTCACAATCAAGGGAGTTCTCAAGGGATTTTACAGTTTTTAAAACCAGAGTGTACCACTATGCTGTAGCCATCCCAACTGCTACCAAAGCCTCCTCTTTCAGCGGAAAAGGGGCATCTCACCTTCTCAGTATGTGTCCAGCTTCCACAGGGTGCTGGAGCAGCAAGTGGAGCCAGGCCCTGCCACAGCCCCACTCACCCTCTCCCCAAAACTGACCCTAAGTCTATGTGATCTGGCACACAGAAATCACACTTCCAAGAAAGAAATTCAACATTTGATGGGTAAATTGTAAAAAAACAGGTTTATTTGAAAAAACTCAGCCTCTTAACATGAATTCTGATCAACATTCACTAGAACTTGAGAGCCAATAACCTGCTCCACGTATGTTGAGATATTTTCCAACACTAAAAATAAAAAATAAATACATACAAATTCTTTCCTCCCCCTTGCGTGTCCTAGATGTGAGAGGTTCAGCATCCACCGCCTTAAGATCTCAGTTGAACAGAAGCAAGTAAAAGAGGTTTCTCTAACAGATAAAAGAGCAAAAGCAGAAAATGTCTCAGGGATGTACCATCTCCACCCACTTCACCACTCTGCCCAGGGCAGGCAACCAAAACACTTGGCTGGATGGAATGCTCTGGTGCAAAACCCACCCCACGGGCAGGATGGGGTAGCACAGCCAACAGCAGCATCAACACCAGCACCCCAACTGAAGCCCTTTTCACATCACCCAGTACTGGACTGAGAAGAGGCACTATTGAGGCAGAGTGGGGAGGCAGAGGAGACCCCAGCACTCCCCAAGGAAGGCTTGGGCAAGCAGGGCTGCCACGGCCCTGGAGTGGGTGACACTGCCCAACAAGAACCACAGCTGTCTTTCTTCAACCTGAATATCCCATGAGAAAACAGCTACAAAAACAGGTATTTTAAAGAACTACAGTAGCTAAAGTGTTTTCAAAACATACCTAAAGACCACCTACAGAGCCAGGAGGCATTGGGCACAGGGGTTGAGGAGCACCTTGCCCCATGCCTGCATCTCACCCCCCACAGAGGGCCTGCGGTAAGAAGCGTGTGAAGCAGTATTCATCCAGGGCCGGCCCTGAAGCCCATCGTGCTTCAACAAATCCAGTATCCTGCTTTTTATGGCTTTTTAACAACAAAACTCCCCAAAACACAGACATATCCCCCCACCCCCCAACCCCAAGCAGAACACAGAGCTAAAGCACAGTTTAGAGTTAAGGCTCATCCAGATTCAGCTAGATATGGAGACTGTAAGGCACATATTAGTACATTCATGTTACTGTTAAAAAGCCAGACTATAAAAGCCCCCCTGCCCCTGGACACATGAGGATACTGCATGTGTAGTCCTGTTACCTTTGTTGAACACAGATGGAAAGACAATTCAGAGCCTGTTTAAAAATGAACACCCGGTTTAAACACTTCTCACGGCCACCCAGCGCCAGCAGAGCTCTGCCCTGGCCGCTGCACCAGGGCAGCAGCACTTCCCCGACACTCCGGGATTAAGACCGGTCCCTCACATACGGCTCTCCTCCTCTTTGACACCATCCTCCGCACTCTTCTGAGATGAGAGTGCCACATCATTGTTTGCCTCTTTCTGCTTCTCAGCCTCATCGATGTTGGTCTCCTCATCCTTCCCTTCGTTCTTCGCCTTCTCCTCCGCCTTTTGCTCCTTTGCCACCAGGCGATAGTTGATACCCATCCCGATGAAGAGGTAGATCCCAGAGATGATCAGGACAACCCCACAAGCCCAGTATGTGTACTTGTAGTCACCATACATGTCGTTGAGTTTCCCTAAGAGACAAGAGAAGGGACAGTTTAGCAAGATGCCCCCAGAGCAGCTCCGGGTCATGGAGATGTTCTCAAGAGCAGCCCGAGCCCATCACCCTCACCTTCAGGCAAGGACCTGTCCCACATTCCTTTATCCCCTGCTCCCCCACCCTGCATCAGGGATTCAGACCCCACTTACTCAGCCACTCCTCAGATACTGGGGTGGTCTCCTGACTGCTGCCCCAGTGCCAAGGGCTGCCCATGGCTCAAGGGAACCCACCACCACTCAGCAAGTCCAGACAGGACAGCCAGAGTCAAAGAATCATAGAATCGTTAAGGTTGAGAAAGACCTTTAAGATCATCAAATCCAATCACCAACCCAGCACCACCCCATTAAAGCCATGTCCTCAAGTGAGTTCTCCAGGCACAGCACACCCTACCTAGCATAGGGGGTCCCAGAAGCACAGGGCAGCATTCCACAATGGTCACCAGGCCAACAGCACTGGAGAACCGCTGAGCTCCCACCAGGTCCATCAGGGTCTCAAACAGGATCGAGCTCAGCCAGCCAAAGGCAAAGCCAAAGAAGCCAGCGTAAATGCAGAAGCCAGCATAGGTGGTGGACATCGGGGCCAAGAGGTGGCAAACCCCATTGTAAATCACAGAGATGGCAAAGAAATACTGGATGCGGGGCCTGATCCACTTGGTGTTCGCCACCAGTCCCATGGAAGGTCTGGCCACCATGTCCACAAAGGCCAGTATGGAGAGCAGGAAGGCTGCAGACTCACTAGCAATCTTCTTGCTCTTTGCATAATTGCTGAGGAAGACCAAGGGAGCAAACAACCCAAAGAACATTATTACGTTGCCTGACAGATAGAGCAGGAAGCCCCTGTGTGTGAATAGAGACAGGTCCAAGAATTTGTTGATTGTCTGGAAGAATGAGCTCTTCTCTTTCTTAGCCTTTCCATCGATGAGGTCTGTGCTGGTGTCACCATCATCCTTTTTTCCCGCCTTCCCAGCCTCCTGCTGCACTTCTTTACTGGCCTCTTTCTTCAGCTGATCCGGCTTGGGACCTATGGGCCGCATCAGGGACCCAGCCACGCAGCAGTTCAACAGGAGGCCACCCAGGATGAGGAAGCTGCCACGCCAGCCAAATATGCCAAAGAAGAGCTGGTTGATGGGTGCCAGGGTAGAGAGGAAGACAGGGCTGCCTGCCATTGCCAGCCCATTGGCCAGTGGACGCTTCTTGAAGAAGTACTTGCCGATCATGGTTAAGGCAGGGTTCAAGTTGAAGGCAAGTCCAAGGCCTGCAGGAGAGAGATAAGGGGCTCAGGGCTTGGACACCCCCAGCAGCACTGGCAGAAGGGCTGGTGAGACAAGCAGGGTTCACAGCTCCATTTCCAACTTGGAATCATGGAATCATTCAGGGTGGAAAAGCCCTCTAAGATCATAGAGTCCAACCATTCCCCCAGCACTGCCAGGTCCACCATTAACCCATGTCCCCAAGTGTGACATCCACATGCTTTTTGAACACTTCCAGGAATGGTGATCCCACCAGTGCTCTAGACAGTCCATTCCAACACCTCACCACCCACTTCCCAACTGCATGAGCAGGAGTCAGCCCTGCCGCCAGTTAAGGAAAAGGCACCCAGGCACTGACAAGAACCAGATTTTATGCAAATTCAGAGACATCAACTAATAATTCCTGGGTTGAAGTTGGTCCTTTCACTGGGCTAGAGCTATCACTTACCCCCTATGACCCCAACACAGAAGTAGAGCTCCTCCACTGTGTTGCAGAAGGAGGCTGCAATCAGCCCGCAGCCAGAGAGGCAGCCACCTGCAATCATGATGGGCCGGCTGCCGTACTTGTTCACCAGGATGCTGCTGATGGGACCTGGGCAAACAAAGGAGATGCATACAGAGAGGAGTTATCTTTGCATGAGAGACAGAACACACACACAAGCACACTGCAGCTTTACTGCCAGAGAATTCCAGCTTTCACACAGTGATGCTTCTCCCACTGAGGGAACTGGGGTAAGGGGAAAGGGCAGGAGCTTCAGAGGCAGCTGTAGATAAGTGAATCAAGGAATGGTTTGGGTTGGAATGAACCTTAAAGATCATCTTGTTCCAACCCCCTGCCATGGGCAGAGACACTTTCCCCTAGAATAGGTTGTTCCAAGCCCCATCCAATCTGTCCTTGAACATTTCCAGGGATGGGGCAGCCACAGCTTCTCTGTGCCAGGGCTTCATCACCCTCAGGGAAGATTTTCTTTCTAATACCTAATCTAAACCAACTGTAAGAGAGAGAGAGAGGGGATTGTTGGAGTGCAGAAAGCTTTGACTTCTCTGAGCAAGTTGTCTTCTGTGGGCTGAAATAGGAGCTGCCTGGGCACCAGTTGCCCCCAGAGACAGGGCTTTGGGACAGGCTGAAGCCACCTGCCCCATGCTGTGCTCTGCCCTACTTGCAGCCGCCCACCCGCCATAGGCTGGGATCCCAGCAACAAAGCAACTGCACATCTCCTGCCAGAGGTTTCTTATCATGACCAGACAAAGATGTGAGGAAACATCTTCTCTCTGAGTGCAGGTGAAGCTCCCCAGGGCTTTTGGAGAAGCAGCACTGCCCCAGGAGAAGGGGTGCTTATGTTTTCACTGCTACCCCTAAGGTAGACAGGGCCCAATTGTCCTTTTAAGTGCTTCACTATCAGGAGCTTTAATCCAAAGCAAACAGTGATTAGATAGTGCCAAGCATGCTCTACAGACACTAAAACATATTTAAATACACTGAATGAACATCCATTGAATATTAACAGACCTTGCTTTGCTATTAACAGACGGGGAGGTTGTCAACATGTTATTCATGGGTCCTCGGATGGTACTTGACCTTTTTGCCCAGTTTAAACAAAGCCTGGAGCAGGTTACAGAAGCCTTGGCGCTGCAAAGGCTGCCCCCAGCCCCACAACATTCTGCTCCCTGCATCTAGAGTGCTACCAGAGGCTCCAACTCAATGCCACCAGGAATGGGCCATGGCCCTGGTCCTGTGAGAGGCAGCAGCACCTGGGAGCTGCCACATCACGAGTACCACAGACTTCCCCACAGAACACTCAGCACTTTGCAAAACCTGGACCTTGAACTCAGCAAATGTGATACCCCTGAACAGAGTCTAAAGGCAACCACGGCCTTTCCTCTGGGAAGTTCACCTGGGAGCAGCAGGCTCTAAAGGGCAATCAGCAGGAAGCCACCCAGCCAGGCAGTGCCAGGTACCTTGGGGCAATTTCCCCACCTTTTCTTTTTTTAAGGGAAATAATTCACACCCACTCCTATTATCCATATTCACATGAAGCATTTTGGACTAAACATTACATGATCTAACTTTATTGCTCAAGCTGCCAAAAAAATATAAGTAATGGAATCTAATCCCAACATGAAGCTGACAAAGGGGCATTTGACACCATGACATCCATGCATCCTGATGGTGACTGTGCAGGGCAGCTGTAGGGAAATGTGCTGCTTCATCACACCTAGCCCTGCCCAGGACAGGAACTGCCCCAGCTCTGTGAGAGTCCTTCAGCCCAGAACGTTTTTCCAGGGGATGAACTACTTTTTTGGCCTCCAAAAAAGGAGGTGTCTTAGGACACAGGGAAAATGGGACACACACTGGGACTGCTCCAGTGCAATTCAAACTCTGTAAAGAGTCTGGGCTCAGGCAGGAATGAGAGGGGCAGCAGCAATTCTGTGCTCCAGCAGCTGGGGGATGAATAACAGAAAATCCTGAGATGGAAGTGATTCTCAAGGATGGAATCCAACTCCTTGGTCTGCACAGGACAACTCCAACAATCCCACTCCGCCTGAGAGCACTGTCCAAAATTCTCCTTGAGCTGTGACCACTGCTCTGGGAAGCCTGCCTGACCACCCTCTGGGGGGAAAAAATGCACCCAGGTCGACCTGGGGTACTCTCAGCATCCCTGCCACCGGAATACAGGCAAGTGCTTCAAGATTAGCAGCTGCTGGGATTTAATGCAACGGTTCAGTGGAAGCAGGAGAGACAGTATCAGCATGGAGGGAGGGGGACACAGGGACAACCACAATTCCAGGACTGGAGGAGGGGGTTCTTACCCCTGCTGCCAGTCAGTTCCAGACAGTGCCCCCAGAGGAACCAGCTCTGAGCTATCAGGAGAGGAGGAATGGCCCAGATTGGGTCTCATTAAGGCAGTTACACGGTTTACAAGCTTGTAACAACATTGGAGCAGGGAAATGTGCTGGTCGCTTCGCTAGCTGAGCGAGGACAAAGCAGAGCCTGTTCCCTGCAAAGGAAAAGCCTCGTGCTCAGCTGGGAGCTGACGTCAGCTCCTTTGGATGCACAAATGCAACAAGGCTGCGGGCAGCTTGCCAGCTGGGGACTGGCGGCAGAAGAAGCTCCCTTTGCCTCTGAAGTGGCCACAACAGCAGGCTCACAGTGTTTCTTTCAGCCCAGCACAACACTGTGTTTGCAGGCACATACAAGACCCCAGGGTCTGGAGACCAGGAATGCTCTGTGTGCTCCTCACCCATTAAAAACATGCATAAAGCACCCAGCTCGGGAATTAAAAGCCTTCAAAAGGCAGCTTTTGAAGGACAGGGGAGGGGAACTGTTTTAGTTTAGGTGGGTTTGCCTTATTCTGCTCATGTCTCTGTATTTCCAGTGCACACTGCCATCCTCAAACAGCACAAGCTGCCTATGGCACTGCTTGGCACCCGCAAGGAGTAACATGCAGCATGAGGCTTCAGTGCACTCCAAGCCCAACTGAGCTGACAAAAAACTGGGGACAGATCCCTAGATACATCCACTATTCCCTGAATTGAGAAAAAAAAGAATAATTTAAAAGTACCAATGTCTTATCCAAAAGAAAGTGCCCCTGAGAGCAGGGCTACCACATGTGGCACAGCAGCTCCCCAGCCTTCAGGAGGGTGCTGGGAGCAGACACAGCATCCACAGCCCAATGTAACAAGGACAAGGGCAGAATTACACAAGTCATAATTCTCCGGAAAGATTTTACAGCTTTGCAGAGGAGGACAGATTAACCCGGTTTTTGCATTCTGGGCATTAAATGGAACTTTTTGAGCAACCTCCTTAAAGAAAACTCATTAAGGGAGGTTTTGCTCTCACATAAGGAGAGAATTCCAACTTTTAGCAAACTTTTGGTTATTGTCACTACAGCCAGGTGAGAACCACCAGCCCCAGCAGGGGAGCAGCATCTGGTGCTACGATACAGGAGCACATGTACCACTGCCTCCAGCCCACTTACCTCCTGCATACATAACAGCCAGCATGATGGAGGAGATCCAGGAGACTTTGCTGCTGGACGCATTGAAGATGATCTCAATCTCCTTGAAGAACACTGTGATGGATTTGGGGAAGGCATAGGAAAACCCAATGGAGATGAAAGCTCCAATGACCACAGCCCATCCCCATCCTCCTTCAGGAGGAGTGTATCCTACAGGGCCGCCAATGGCCGGTGGCATCTTGAATCAAGCTGGCGATGACTCAGTTGGAGATCAAAGATCTGCAAAGGACAAAATGTTGCATCAGCTGAAAGCAGAATCCCTGCTCCTAGCATACAACTGCATGGCTCAAGCTCTGTTAGCAAGGCTGGCATTGCACTAGTGCCCCCCCCACCTTCAGGAAAGCTGATCTGTGAAGTGAGAGCACTCCAGGATCACCAGCACACTGGGCCACCCCAAAGCATATGCTCAGATTGCAGCTGGCCTTTAAGAGCCCCAGTCATCACTCATTTGTAAGTGGCAAATTTAAGACACGACACCCTGACCTAAGCTGGAAAGGGCAGGCAGTGTCTCTGACAGCAGCCAGGGCTCATCTGCATGGGCAAAGCTCCCACAGCATCTCCAGGAGAACAACCCCAGCACTGCAAAATCCCAGGAATCCCCAGGCCACCTGGAGCAGGAATAGCACACCAAGGTTATTAAATGCAGACACACTGAGGGAAAGTAAGTCACCATGCATGAGCCAAATGGGACATTTCTGCTATTCTGCTGAGAAAGAGCAGTTGGGTGTCACAGCACACCCACCACCCCTAAAGGTCAGGGGCTGTGGCTAAACTTAGTCTGAGAGGTGACTAAGGAAGGCTCCTATATGCCACCAGGGAAGGGGGAGGTGGGTCCACACACAGCAGTCCCAGGAGAGCCTGGTTCCCTGGCAGTTTGGCCCTGGCAGGGCACCTCCTGACCCAACTGCATCTAAATCATCCTCCTTGAGCAAAAAGGCTATGGCAGGTTTCACAAAGCACTCAAATATAAAAACAATTCACCTAAAAAGCTCAAAACCAGAGGTGACTAGAAAACAAACAGGGAAATGTCATTCAGGCTTGCTGAAGTCTGGAATCCCCTCAAAGAGGCTGAGCAGGGGAGCGATCCAGAGGCCACAGGGTCAGGCTGCTCGTGTATGGGCCCACACTGCAGCACAGCTAGATCACACTCCAGAGCTCCTATTACTCCAAAGGCTGGTCCAGGCAGCTGAGAGCAGCACAAGCTATCCCAGAAAGGAACCATAACCACAGCAGCTGCTCACAAACAAGGGTCACAACACGCAAAGCAACAGAAATCCCTACCAGCTCCAGAACTCCTGTGCACCCCCAGGGATTTTATAAGGCACCCTCTGATGCACTGCAGCCCTCCCCAGCCTCACAGCCCGACATACCCCCACCTCGCCCGCCCATATTAAGCACCACCAGCCAAAGGGCAATATCAGGCTCCTACACCAGAGCCCACCCCTCCCTCCGCAGCTCTCTGCTGCTGAGGTTTGCACTCGAGGAAAAAGCCACCTTCAAGCAGGAGAGCCTTTTCCAGAGCTCCCGAGGTCATACCAGGCAGAGTGACAACTTCAAAGCAGTGTGGTGCTGGCTCAGAGAGGTGCAGCCTCCTATTTATAGCCTACATCCACCCCAGCTCACAGCAATTACCATCTCATCCATGGCTGCTGACATGCCAGCATCTACCTGGCACATCCCTATAGCACACACTACAGAACCACGGGCTCCTGCCATTTCACTCACTCCATGTCACTTGGGCACACATCCAAGGCTGGGATCCTGGTGTCTCAGATGAAGCGCAGCTGGTGGCCCAGAGGCATAGGGAGATCCCGCTCCTACCTGGCACTGGAGGTACTGGCAGCAGTTATCTGATACAGCACCAGGTCTGCCAGAGCCACCTGACACCTGGCTGTGCTCAGGTGATGCCCTGGACCCACACAGGGTGAGAGGAAGCAAGGCACGGGAGGACGGCTTCTGTAAGCTCCTAAGACTGGCTTAGCCTGACCCAGACAATGATTTTTCACTGGCAGGGTATTTTCCTGCATCCTGGCCAGTGCAACACATGACCATCACGAGCAGCTCCAAGCCACCCACCGCTCCAACAAAGGAATCATTGACAAGACGCTGCCCCTGGCACGTCCGCAGCTGAACTATGCCCAGGAGCCAGAACCCGTTTCTTCTGATTTCCTCTCTGGGACTCACCAGGATGAGCCCATATCTATGGTGTTCAGCTGCAGGCAGACCCCCAGGGCCAACACACACCTGTGGGCACCCACCCAGGGCCAGCAGTCACGGAAGTAACTGACAGGCTCCACAGAGACTCCTGATGCAGTCCAGTCTCTTGGAACACAGGGCAGCCCACCCACCCACCATGACCACTGGGAATTGCTGAACGCCCCCTCCTCACACAAGCTCCACACTGGAGTTTCTGCCACCTCTGTCTTTGAGTCACACTGAGCTTTCACACCCTTCAGTGAATCTTAAAGTATCATCCAACCACACTGATTTATCCAAAACATTTTTGAAAGCTGAAACTACCAGGTGTTGGCTATAAAAACTCCCAGCAAGGAATATAATCTACTTGTGAGCACTAATTAAAACTACAGGCAATAAAAGCCATTCAAGACAAGGGCTGAGGGGGGGTTCTGATGAGACATTGGGGATTTTTCCCTTTTGTTCCTGAGACATATACACTGGTTTAATTCTTCCACTGCTCCCAAGGAGCTCAGCTGCTCCAAAATGACTGTGGCTTGGTTCACTTATTTTTCTTTCCCCTACAAGCAGCATGCCTCCTCCTGCGAGTGCTGGGGTGGCATCTCTCTGTAAAATAAAAGGCTTCTGGCAGGTTAGACATGACCTCTCTTGCATTGCTGAGGCACAGAGAAAAACCTTGAGCTGAACAAGGTTTTGAGACCAAAGATTCCCAAAGCCTGACGCCAGAGAGTTTGCACGAGGAGTTCTGCATGCCACAACACTTTTCCCTGACTCACTGAAAATCCTTATTAAGAAAGACCAGTTTTAGAAAGCTCATCCTTCAACCACATTAAGCTTCTTGATGATTTCCTTCTTGCCCTCACAGAGAAGTAGTTTCAAACAGTTGAGGAAAAAAGATAAAGCACACGTAAGGCAGCCAGCCCAACTGGAAAGATTCCCTCCCTTTTGCGAAAAGGGAAATTAAAAAAAAAAAAAAAAAAGACACCCAGAACACATAGTTATGACATTTTCAGCTCTGTTTTGGAAGAGCTGCAACATGTAAGACATGATTAGAAATCAAATTCACAGCTGCCAGGCAGCCAGCTACAGTTTGCCGTATTAGGAAATAAAATAACCATATTTGCAGTAATTAAGACTAATGAAACCAAGTAATGACTGTGAATATCACATCTGCTCCCTATAAAAGTCCTGACTAATCTTCAGGAATGGGTAGCCTACAGCCACCCTCCTCCGCACAGCAATAGTGAGAGGAGGAATTGAAGCAATGAGGACAGTATCACCTTGAAACAGATCCCACAGGAGACTAAAGCCCTTCCATCTCCCAGGTCCCACCCATGAGCAGTTATCCTTTCTCCAAAGGGGCCTGGAACTGTATGATTTCAAGACTTTTAGTTACATAATGCAGTAAATTGCTGCACTTTTCAAATCTCAGATTGGCAGGACTCCAGCACAGAAAGACAGAGGCTTACATTTATAAAGCACTGCAAATGCCCCAAAGTATTTCTGGGGCAAAGCCTTTATGAAAGTGACTCACACCACTTCTTTTTGGGGTAAAAGGAAGAGGGACATCCCCCCACCCAAGCAGAGGTCCTGCCCAGGCATAACACACCTCTGCCTCTACTCACACAACCTTCCAGCTCAAGGCTTCCCTACTCTGGGCATATACTCAGCAGCATCTGCTGCCCTTTCAGCTCACAAAGCCTTTCCCATGGAGCAGGGATCTCAGAGTGCCTGGGAGCTGGAGCAGGACAGACAGGGAGCCTCAACTCTTGTTCCCATGGAGCAGGACAGGCAGAGAGCCCCATACCTTTCTCCCACAACCCATCATCAGTCTGGTGTCCACACAGTCCTGTGCTGCTGCCAGCAGAGGCTCATCCAGCATCTTGGCAGGTGTGAAATCCACAGTGCCTCATCCCAGCCCTGCTGTCTTTGCTTCCTGCTTTCTGCTCCTCCTGTGCTCCTCCAGGTTCTGTGATGGACATCGCAATGTCCAGAGATGTCCCAGCTATCCAAGGGCTGTTTAGGCCTCTCATGCCTTCATCACCTGGACCCAGTCTTTGGCCTGTGAATGCCAACACTGAAACACCTAGGCCAGGCAGGATGGGCATAAAGCTGCCCCTTGCTAGCAGCACAGATCACACTCCTTGAGGGGGTTCCTCCCCCAAGCCCCCAGCAGAAAGGGGGAAGCTCCCATTAGCCCCCAGCCCAAAGAATTAGCAAGGATTAGCCACATCTACCCTTCCAAGCACAGCTTCCCAAGCTCAGCTCACCACAAGAGGCTCTTCCAGCGCTCAGCACAGAGCCATAAACATCCATGGGACATCTGCCCAACATGGGGAGCTTGCAGGCCCCCAACATCCCTTCTGGTCCCTGAAACTACACTGAAATCTCATGCTGAGGAAACAAAGGTGCTGGAAATCGCCAGCTATTCACAGCCAGTAACACTCTATAGCTTCAAAACTGGCCTTTTTCTGGCCTGAAGTGAGATGAAATAAAGATTGTCAGGAGTTGAGACGCCACTTTAACCAGTTTTAAGCGGGTTTAGAGCATTATGCACAGAGCTGTAATTCCAGTGGGCACCCACAGCGGGGGTTTAACCTGGCAGCACATGGCCTACGTGACTCCCCAGCACTTCCAAGGGCTCTGCACCAGGACAATAGTCAATTGAGGCCCTGCTCAGCCCCAGCCTTTGCTGCCGGGGTGAGCCAAGGTCAGCAGCACAGGCAGGGCTCACTCAAGGCCGGCAGCCCGCACAGGCAAGCTCAAGGTTTTGGCCAGAAGCAGCCCAGCCCACTCAGTGCCTCTTCCCACCAGGGATGGCCAACATACCCCCAGACATGCCCTGGTCTGCCAGCCCAGTGAGCCAACACCAGCACGCAGACAGACAGACGCCACGGGACACGGTCTTGGCAGCTGCCCTCCTCTAGCTTCCCCACTGGCAGCACGACGAGCCTCAACCTGTAGAGGCACAGATCATCCTGCTCACCCCACCGGGCAGGACCACAGGCTTTCCCTGGACATTCACAATTGGTCTCACTGGTGCACACAGCCCCTCAGCCCCCAAAACACCCCCAGCATGGCACAATGAAAGGCTGCAAGCTGCCCTGCAAAGTGAGATGTTTGGATAGTTTCTTGGCAGCTTTGGGGGAAGCCAACCAATCAGAGAGATGAGCAGCCATTTGTGTCCACCAGAGAAGCTCCCATCTGGGGCTGCTGTGCCTGGTTGTTAGCATCAGCAATGCACAGTAAGGAATGAACATCTTACTGGTATGAGAAAGCATGAAATCAAGCTTAGGCAAGCTACTAACAAGCCCAAGGAAGAAAGCCTGGCTTATTTCTACACCAGAACTTGTCTGTGGCCATGGCTCTTCTAGAACCCTCTGACCCAAAACCCTGCAGCCAGAGGGGTTGGCAGGCCAGTTACAAGAACATTACGTGAATCAAGCAGCTCTTGCACATACTCTAGGCTCACATCAGCTTCAGCCCCCAGCATAGCACCCAGAGTTCCCTCTCTAACTGTACCCCCACCCCCAGGGAAAGGGATTCCCATAGCACCGACCGCCAGACAAGTCCCTCAGTCTCAGGAGGGGACAGGGGGTGCTCAAGCCCCTGTAGAGGGTTTCCCAGTTCCACCCTGAGCACAAGTCATACTCTGCCAGGACACAGAGTTATCCTCCCTGCACCAGCAGTGCTCAGGAACGCTCCCAGGACACCCTGTGCCCGCCCGGAAATCCTCAGAATGAGAAAAATGTGGTGTGGAATAGCATCGGCATTCTTTCATTAGACACCCGCAATGCCAGCCAGAGACAGCTCTGCATGTTTTGGCAAAGCAGGGAGCCGCAAAATCCCAAAAAGTCACAGCCATCACCATCAAACAGAAGTGGCTGTCCCTTCCCTAAGAGCAGGAATCCGACTTTTGATCCCAGCCACTCCCACATTATTGCTACCTTCGAGGCCTCAAACCATAGATGAGGAAGCACCAAAATAGAGGTGGGACATGCAAACCATGGACAAAAAAAGCACACGGATGGAGGTGGGAGAGGAGGTGACACCAAGGACCCAGGAGTACAGGGATGGTGGGACACTCACATCGAGAACCCAGCCCTCAAACCAGGACCAAGGCAGCAGAGAAGGTCACTCCAAGAATCCGGTAGCACTCCAGTGATTGTGGTTTCAGTAATTAACTACAGCCCCACATGGATTTTCCCTGGCTCCAGAACAACTACTTTGCAGAGGCTCTAAGAGCACATTTGAAAGTGAGTCATAGTGACACCGCCGGTGAGAGGCTCCCACTTTCTTAAGAGTCTGTTATAGGCTGATTCCAGAGGAGGAAATAGGAAAAGCCATAAAAGTGCAACAATAGATTTGCACTACAGGGCTTAATGAGATGCACCTCCCAAGCCTACGTGCAGCTTTTCAACTCCTCATAAGGGAGATATAAAATGACAGCATGAAAGTCACTGGGTATTTTCCACCTTAACTGCCAGATAAATCAGGCCAACTGTGCCAAAAAGGAGACAAGAGAAAACACATGCGACCATTCACACTTTTTCCAGGTAACACCTCCTGGAAGGGAACCGTGTTTCACACCTTCTAAGGGGCCAGGACAGCCACAGGCACCCCCACAACTTCGGGGCAGGGAGACTTGACAAACACTAGTAGAACTTGTCTGTAATTAGGAGGTCTATCACCCCAGAGCTTCATCTAAGACCAAAAAAGTTCCTTCCCAACACAGACACCCTCAGGGGCTTAGGGAGTTTCTTTACACCCAGCACACCCCAGTTGTTCCCTGCCCATTTCTCAGCACTGCTCCTTTCCTTCCAGACACAGCCAAGGAAACTTCAGTGCAAAGACACCCGGGAGAATCCAACAGCACTAAATGACCTCACTTAGCATGAAAATGGGATGCCTGGGCACCACAAAAAGACTTAAGGCTCACAGAAAGGCACAAAATCAGAATCATTATACCTGGTTTCTTGTCGTCCAACTAAGAAAACGCACCTTTTTCCTCAGAAGAAACTTAAAGCCAGAGAACATGAGTAACCGCGGTGCAAAAGGTCCATCCAAGGGCAGGGTGTGAGCACTCAGGTCATTTACTGTTTCAGGACACAAATCCCACCTCTTCTGCCGCAGATACAATTCACAATTTCCTTCTTATCCTCCTGCTTACACTCACCCCCTTTGCCAGGATCAACTTTCAAACCCTCAAGCATCGTTCACTCCTTCACGATGCATTTGCACATCCTTCAGCTGCAGAACTTCTGCTCGACCTGCAACACCCATCTTGGGTGAAGCATCCCAGCAGCAAGTCTAAAGCCCAGCCCACTGAGCTCCCCGAGCATCTCATCATGGGGCCAGCAAACACCTGCCAAAGGCCACCAGGCTTCAACCAGAGCAGACCCCAGGACCAGAGCAGGTAGGTGCATCAGCTGGCTCTGGGAGCATTCTGACAGCCCCTTGCTGCACAGCGAGTGTGAGCTACCACCGGCCACCAGTGAACTCCAGCAGTCCCAGCTGTCTGCTGCTGGTCACCGCAACACCTCGCCGGCTGAGTGATACACACCGGAGGCTGGGTGCGCACCTGAAACATGTACGGCCTCGGCACACCATCAAGACCTTATTGCTACCTCCTCTCTGAGGAAGGCAGAAACAAGCGTTAAAAGCGCCTTTCCATGTGCCAGAGCACGGTTCCGCAGTCTCCTGCGGCAGGGGATCACGGTGCTGAAGGACTTGGGTCACTCACCCACCTGAGCAGCCTCGAGGTCCAGCTCTGAGCACCTACCAAGAGGAATCACCTAAAGGCCGATGCGAGCGGCATCGCGATGTAGCGCTCACCCAGGTGCTGAGGGCTGCAAGAGTACTCCCCATGGGGACGGGGGGTACCCCCGTGCACCCCAGTACCGCAGACCCACTCCCAGGACATGGCTTCCACGCAGCTCCCAGGCTCTCCGTGCCTTTATCAAGAGCCAAACATACAGAGTAATCACCTCTTCTGTATGCCCCAGCGCTTATCGAACACCCTCAAACGGTGCGGGGATTCCCCGAGGCGGCCCACAGACTCGCGGGAGAGCGCCCTGAGGGGCCGGGCCGGGGAAACGAGGAGCCCCCCGGAACAGGGAACCCCCACGCCGGGGCAGCTGGGCTACCCGGGCTCCCCGAAGCCACCATCATCCATCCTCACCGTTCGCCAGGAGAAAGAAGCCGAGGAAACCCCGACCCCAAGGGGCTACTGCTGGTAAGAGAGGGACGAAGGCGGTCGGGGCAGGCTACTGTGGGATCCTCACCATGCGGCCATACCAGAGCGGGAACAAAACATGGCTCCCCCCTCAGTTCGGGGGCGCGGGGAGACTGAAGCGGCGGTTCTAACCCGAAGTGCCGGTGTGGAACCGACCGGCCACCGAACGTACCGGCTGCGCGACCAGCCACGGGGGCGACCCCCAGCCCCGGCAACAGCCCAGGACCCTCACCGGCTCCACGACCCCCAAATCGGGCCGGGAGCGGCGGCCCCGGGTAGCGCGGAACCGCCAGAGCGAACGGAGCTCCCAGAGCCGGGAGCCTGACCCTGAGGCCCCCCCTCACCCGCCCGTCCCGTCGCGCCACGTGGGCCGCCCNTGGCCCCTGCGGGCCCCCGGCGGCGGCGGGACGGGGCTCGGGGCCGGGTGTGCCTGGAGGCCGGGCCGGATGACACTGCCCGGCGCAGCGGCAGCGCGGGACTTCGCTGAACTTGTCCCACGGAGTGACTCTTGCCACTCACTGCCGGGCCCTCATCCCTCCCGAGAGTCCTGACCCCACTCCTGGGGTTCCTGGCCCTGCTCTTGAGGGTCCTGGCCCTGCCCCCGGGGGTCCTGGACCCCTTCAGGTGCAGAATGCTGCACAGTGCCAGAATTAAAACCCATCAGTACTTAAAAATCCATTAAAATCCATTGCCTGATGATTGTGCTTTTGTATTCACCACAACATTTCTGAGCATCGTAAGCCCATGCTAGCAGCTATGCTCCCATGAAGGTAAGGACACACTGCTGGAGGGGACATTTGTGATGAATCACAGTTATTTCAGCTGGGCCTTTGTGCCCAGGGATGTGAAGAAGCTGAATGCCCTCATCATTCCACTCACAGTTTGGTTCTGCAGGATAAAACAGTCCCAGGCTCTGCGTGCCCGACACCTCAGTGTATGGGAGAGGCCCTTGCTGGTAGCATGTTCCCATCCCAAGCAGAGCTCCTAACCTCTGGGTGTAAACCAGCCTGTGGCAGCTCTGCACCCTGTGTTCTTCACTCCCCACGTGTCCCAAGTCCTGCACAAAAGGCACTGTTACCTGGGAATGTTTTTCTCTACTGCTGTCTCCCAAAGCCTAATGACACTACTTGACTTCTGGGTCACACATCTCATGCTTTAATTTGTTTTACAGCCAAAAGAAGAGTTCAACTGTCAGCCAAGGAAGGGAAAGAAGGGAATAAGCAGCCATACTCCAGATGGAGACGGAGCAGCCGTGAAGTGCAAGCGCTTCCATATCAAAGGAACCACTGCTCCTCCATCACAGCAAGTGTGGTTATGTGGTGTGCTCTGAGCGTGTTGAGGCACTGAATGGACCAGGTGCACTCAATAAAAGGCCAGGGACTACAACCAACTCTTTCTCCCACCTCTGAGATGAGACACCATAACGCAAAGAGTGAGTGGGTGGGAGGATCCCTTGATCCATCTGTTCTTGGGTGACTGAGCAGGGAGAGGCCTGCGCTCTGTTTTGCTTAGACAACAAGATAAATAACAATTCAAAGGGGCGATTTTGTATCATACAGAGCCACTTGGCTCTGCTGTTCTTTAAGATCCTACGTAGGCTCAAGTGCTCCGCTCTGCTGGGGACAAGCAGTGGCAAGTGCTGTGGGGGATCCCAGCTGGGACACGGTCTTCCAGTTTCCTTTGAGAAGACCCATGCTGCTGGGATGGATGAAGCCAGAGAGCATGTCCTTAATCTGGCACTGATGTGCAATGCCCCAGTGTGTGGGTTTCAGAGTAATGTGCAAAACAGAAGGCCAGGGATGGCAGAGCTCAAGTGAGCAGGGAGCTGCCAGAGCAGTGATGGGCTGGAAGGGCAGGTGAGAAGCTGCAGGATATCTCTGCTGTTCCTGTTCCTGCTGTTCCTGCTGCTTCTTCATCTTACTGAAAATGGGAAGGAGTCCTTCCTGCTCTGTGCTGCTGCATTTTTGTCTCCTTTAAAAGACGGATTTAATATTAATCCCATTAGGATTTTTTTTCTTGTGAGGAAAACAGGATATTGTTTCAGGATATTGGGCAACAAAGCTGTCCTTGAAAAGCAATGCTAAGCAGCCTTGCAGTCCTGCTTCTGACTGCATTTGTTGTGGACACTAATCAAGTTCAACATCCGGGATAGCTAAACCATTTCATTTCCAGAATGTGAGAGAGACCTCAGCAGAGCAATACAAATTCAGGTTTTCTGTGCTCCACTGTAAACACTAAGGGCCTCTAGTAATCTTGAAACATAATCATTAGCTCTGATTTCTCTTGGAATTAATGTCTCTAGCAGATGTAAAAGTCTAGTCTTCATTTGTCATGAATACGCATGTCCTGCTTGATAAGAGAAGTAACAACATGAGTCCAAATCCAGGAATTATTGGAAATCTCTCGGGAAAGTCTGTTCTATTGAGATATCCATTCTAGTTTCCTGACTAGGCTGTGGAAAAGGGTTTTCTGAACTTCTGGATTCACATTTCACTTCAGCTGAGCTTCCGGCTCTGAGTTTACCCCATGACAATGACAATGAATGGCAAAGAGAAGGCATCAGATCACTCTCCTCACAGAACGTGCAGGTTCTCCTCCATGGATGATATAGGCACAACATTGTTCAGGGGTGTATTGCTGTATTGGCCTCTGTCATTGTTTAGAAAATAATCTGCCTCAGAAAGAAAGGGCCTGCTAAGATGTTCAAAATGTCCACTAACGTCATGGAAGACCTCTGTGGTTCTTCCTGGATCCAAAGGAAAGTGAGGCTGTTCAATGTCCTTTCCAATAGTAATTCAGCACTCCATGAGGACTCACTCATGAGGGTCTCTGCTCTCTCTCCAAGGAGTGTGTGGGCTGCTGTCCTTCCCAGCAGATTTCTATCTCATATGTTCCCAGTGCAGTGACTTGTTCGTTCCACGTTCTTCTTCTTCGTTTCCCAAGTGCTGGCTGCTTGACAAGCACGTCTTGGCAGCACCAGTCCTCCACTCAAGCAGGTAAATAACTCATCCTTTAGGGTCTATAGCCAGTGCTGCCAGTGCCTCCGTGCAGGCCAGGGAAGGGGCTGGTGTCTCCTCTGGCACGAGGGACTTGGTAGGTGAATCTCACCCCAGGGAGTAACAGCCCACTGGAATGGAGCATCTCCACATGCTGTAGGAGACACAGAGGTGATGCTGCTGCACAAACACCCAACTGCATCCCAGCCACCTTGTTGTCTTTAAGCTGGGGTCACCCAAACCAGTCTGACCAGCACAAGATCCTGTTCTGCTACATACACCAGATACTGGGATCATCTTTATCCAAAAGCTTTCTGGCAGAGCTGGGGACCCCTGAGGCAAGAGGCAAAGGGACCAGGTCAGGCCACAGCTGTGGGTGTACTTCTCACTGTGTCCAGATCTCCCATGGGATCTCCACTGTCCCAGAACATGCTGTTTTAATGACTCTATTCCTGTTCTTGGGGTGGGGAGGAAAAGGTGGGGGCTCTGCAAATAATTTAACCATATCCTGCACCAAATAACATCATATGTCAGTAACACTACCTCACCTGCATTTCATTCTCCCTTGTATCCCTGCCCAGAGAGCCTGTTTCCGCCTGGTTTCAGCCTGCCTTGCGTGATCCCTGGCTGTCAAGAGGCCGGTGGCATTCCTAGCCATGTCTCTTGATTTCCAAACAGGCTTCAGCACCTCTCCCTCTCCACACAATGCATCTTTAGGATCAGTTTCCACTACTGATGGGTTTGTTGACTGGGCTGCTTAGTGAGCTCAAGGTAGTATCACCATGGGGATGAGCTGGAGCTCCAGGCTGTGCTCCAGTTCTGGTCCTCCTTTGCAGCATCTACAGCAGCTGTTTTCTTGGGATTTTGCACAAAGCCAGTCTTCTCTCTGTAGTACTTGACATTTTTGGTCCTGCATCATCTCAGGGGAGCTTGGGGCACTCTCATAGGTCTGAAGAGGAAGGGAAAGGACTGCAGGCAGCCTGAGAGCCAAGAGGATTGACCAGATGACCCTGACAACTGTGAAGATGCCTCTCAGTTCCTGGCCATGCTGGTCCCACCACCCAGTCACATAGGGTTTCCCACAGCACTGGGGCATCTATTCCTGCTGCTTCTGATGACGGCACTGGTTATGGAGAAGGAGGAGGCTGAAACAGAGGATAAGCACTGGCCAGGGCAAGTGCCACAGGCCTGGGCATGGGACACCTCATTCCCACACATGCTATGGCCTCCGTTGCTATCGGGCCACTCCTGCTGCTAAACAGGGCCGTGCACTCCTGCCCCACGGCACACTGTGGACATCTGGCCTGACACTCCCCTCCCAAGTCACAACGCGGCTGGGATGGCCATTGGGATGTCCCAACCCCAGGTGTCCCTGGGGAGGCAGTGAGTGCTGAGACAAGTGCCTGCTGAGAACAGACAAAAACACAAACCCCAGTATTTGTCCAGAAACCTGCCCAGAATTGCTTTGGCCTTGATGGAGGATTATTTTCCTTAGGTATTTTTAAACTGGAGCCTGGCAAGTACCAGACGGCTGGAATTTCCTGGCTTGAACACACAAACTGATGGACAGCATGGAGCCTGCTTCTGCCACTCCACCTGGGAGCTCTAACTGTCTGTGCAGCTGCACTGGGATGGCCAAGATGACAAGCACTTAGGAAGGAAAGCAGTGGTGGAGCGGGCCATGAGGGTCACCCCGGGGCCATGTGTGCAGCTCCTTGGGACTGAGCACCTCTCCATCCTCGGGGAAAGCACTGAGCCCTCTCCCTGTTCCAGGCCAGCACCAGTGCAGATCCCCGTGCTGCAGAGCCTGAGCTGCTCCATATCTGGAAGACTGTCAGGGGAATAAAGGCAGAAGCTGCAGTGAGGAAGGCAGGGACATGCTCCCATTCTCCTGCACCAGTAAGGGGAATGCACAGCCCTCAGGTGAGTTCCTGGTGGTTCAGACTGGGTTTCGCAGGAGAACCATCTCTGGAGTCACATTTGTGTCTGTGCAGTGAACATGACCCCACTCGTGGGGCCAAGTGGGGAGGGCAGAGGGGACATTAGTCTGTGTGACTGTCTCCTGGCATCCCTACACAGGTGCCCTGAGCTTTCTTGCCCACATGGATGGCAGCAGCATGAGACCATTCAGCCCCACTCTCCCTCTCTGGGCTGGCTCAATACCTGAACATTCCCCCAAAACAGTCCCCTAGAAGCCACCAGTAATGAAATGGTAATGGCTGGTTACCTGCCAGCGATGCCCCAGCCAGTGCAGCCACCTGTCTATTCAAATGCCCAGCCCCCAGCCCATCAGGCTGCATGGAGATGAGCAGGGGAGACAGGAAAGCCAACACAGTCAGTTTCTTTGTGGCTGAGTGTGTCACTGTTTCCATCTTCCCCTTGCTGGCAGGGTCCAGTGGCAGGATAGCCACGGTGTGCTCCCATCCCACACTTTGAGCACACAACCTATTGTGTGCATGTGTGAATACATGCACACAAAACATTTGTGCTGCCTGTTCCAAAACCCCTCTTGTTCTGTTCCCAAAGAGCCTGGACTGACAATGTCAGGAAAGCCTCTGTCCCCCTGGCTTTGTTTGACCGTGCTTGTTTGGAGGAAAGATCCCCGGAGAGGAGCTCACTGCTGCTGTGTGCCCAAACACAGGCTTGCTGCTGATAGGGAGCGGGCCCCAGTTTTGGGCAGGGAGGACATCCTGCAGGCTGTGCTCCCTCCCAGGGCCCAGCCCAGCATAATTCCTGACCCTGGGCAGAAGAGAGCAAGGAGCAGTACCCATGGCTGGCTCGCTTGGAGATGACTCTTTCTGAAGTGGGTCAGGTGCCCTCCCTGCACAAACACGGGCCTAAGTCCAGCACCACCAAAGTACACTGACAGCTGGGGGCAGCCCTGGCCCCAGAACAGGCTTTGGGAACTTTGCCTTTTGCTGCCACAGAGACCAAGATTTCATGCCCTGCCAGCAGTGAAGCTCGGGTCAGGAATGCAGGTGGCTTGTTCCTTGGGAAGCTGCTGCTTCACTGCCACATCCACCTCTTGTCAGCACCCTCTTCCCACCCCATCCCACTAGGATGGTCTCCCCACTCTGCCCACCCACCCTACTTGCTCTGCCCGATCTGCCCACTCTGCCACCCTGCAGGTCATCACAGAATCATAGAATCATATAAACATTCAGGTTGGAAGGGACCTTACAGATCTTTTAATTCCACCTCCCCACAATGTGCAGAGATTCCACACGCTAGATCAGGTCCCACTCTTCTCTCTCTGAAATAGTGTTGTCCATAGTGGTGAGCAGAAAGAAGGTCGTTTTGGGGAAGAAAATATATTTACAGACCCCAAGTCCTGCCTTCCAAGTCAACACTTACTGGAGGTAAGATTTGGACACTGTGAAGTGTCCATCAAAACTAGCTCTTGCCAGCAAATTCAGTCCTGCCTTCTCCACGTGCTGTTTTGTGTTGGGTTTACACACACTCTGGTGACTGAGCTCTACAGGCAGGAGGAGTTACATAAAGCAATTTAATGAGTCTTTTGTGCAAGCCAGAACTACTTCCTCAACTGGGCAGGTGCCCCATGAACTGACTTTTGACCCATTGCGGCAGCACAACCACCCATGGCTCGACAGCTACCTGGGCACAGGGTGGGTGCACCGTGCTGGCTCCAAACACCCTCGGCAGAAAATAGTTGCAACAACCCCAGTTACAAGTCCCTGATCTTCCATATTCAGAGAACAGGGTTAAATGTGCCTAATAAGCTGCTCATTCCAAATTGCCATTCCCTCTCTAATAATAGCGGGTAAGCCAGTCTTTTGTGGGACAACAAACATTTCTGTTTTTCCCCAAGCCCAGCTTGGGGATAAATAAAGCCTCTTCTTGTTTTAAAGCGGGAGGTCATGCTTCATCTTAGGATGAAGGTACTGCTACCCTTTCCCTGGTTTACACGCTTAAAGGGTCAAAGAAAATTAGAATTTTAGAGCAGGAGCAGCTAAAGACAAGTCAGACACACTGGCACTGATCTCCCTTCACATGTGTGTTTACCAGATAATTTGTTATCATCCCAGTTCAAAGTTAACCTGCTGGAAAGCTGCTGTGGGAGAGTTGGCTGATCCGCAGCGTTTCAGATTTACATGTTTCAGCTGGGCAAACAAAAAAACACTCAAAAAGCTTGTTTTTGATTAAGCCTGTTGCTGCCGGGTACAAATACTTACTTTCTGGGTGGAAGTTCATTAGGGCACAAGCACCAAACATGATTAATCACACAGTGCCCAGTGCCATGGTTTGGGTGGTGGCAGCTCTCAATGCTGCCCTGTGATTTTCATTTCCCTGTCCTGAGCTGGAGGGACGAGGGAGGAGGAGGAGGATGACAGAGTTTCCTTGCACCCTCTGTCTTTGGGGATTCAGGCACCATCCCAGGTGAGCCAAGGTCTTAGACCCCTGCACGGGTCATCCTCCTCTCCAGGCAGCACCGTGAGTCCCCCTGCATCCCCACTTGGCTCCAGATGCCCCAGTGCAGAGACACAGGGACTCCTTCAGTTCCATCTTGTTGGGCCTGTGGCAGGAAGTTGCGGTCAAGGCTATTTTGCCTGCCCTGGCTCATCTGCTATTCTTACACACCTCGTGGGGGTGAGCTGTGTTTTCACTGTCTCTGAGATGGGATTCGCCTCTGTTATGCTTCAGAAAAGCAGCCAACTGTGGTGCAGGGAGCGGGAGGGGAGGCACGTGGTCTGGGCTCGCAGGAGGTATTTGTCGCAGGGCTAGTGGCAGCTGCAGATCCCGCTCCCAGGTCTCCTGCAGCATCCCAGTCCTCTTTGCCTTGTGGGATGCCCTGACCATGCTCCCCTGGGATGCCTGGGGCTCAGGTCTCCCAGGATGGAGAATTTCTCTCTACATGTCTGAGCTCTGTCAGAACCAGCCCAGCATCCCTGCTGCGTTCCAAGCTGCATGGCCGCCTCTTGCTTCTGCCCCAGGAGCCCATGCTGGGGGCAAGAACCCAAGCCCCAGTACCACCACGGCAGGAATGGCCATGCTGCCACTTGCCAGTGTTCCTCCTGCACCCGGGGGCTCAGCCTTCTGCCTCAAAGCCACAGCACCCTGTCCCAGCTTCTTGTGTGCCTTGGAAAATCCCAGGTCCCAGCTGTCACCAGCCCCCCTTGACTAGCTGACCCCCTTCTCTGCTGTCTGGTCTCAGACCAAGCCTCAGCAAAGGTACATCCCAGGCAGGTCTTCATGTGTCACCAGCCATGGCCACAATAGGGCTGCACGTGCACGTGGCTGTGTAATGCCATAACGAGATTACACTGTGACATGATGGCTGTGAAATAATCCACAGTATCACTGAGTAAATCCTGGGATCCAATTACCTTTCCACATTACACCTCTTCCTGGGCATGCGGAGGCCAAGGGGCTGCAGCCCAGTGCCCTGCCCCTCCAACAGCCTCCTGCTTCTCTCCTCCGCTCCCCTCCACCTCTCTGCCCCCGTGTCATTTAAGATTATCAAAGTTTGTGTTTCTCTGTTGGATCCCCGACCCTCTGCCAGCCTCTGTTGCGTTTTCTCAGCTGGCTATTCACTCCCCAACACTGCGCTGACCCCCCTGCCCAGCCAGCCCCGGCTCCCTCGCCGTTGCGGCAGCACCCGTCCCGGCTGAGCTGCTGCTCAGCTGGCTCAGGCAGTCATACCAGCCTGCCCAGGGTGAGGCGAAGGGCCAGTCTGTCTGGCCGCGAGTCCACAGGATGCGGGAATGCTGAGCACACTGCGATGTTGAACCCGGAGAGCTCCGCCGTGCACCCTGCCTCCCACAGCAGCAGTGTTGTTTGCAAACATTTTTTTTTCCAGGGCATTTTCCTTGTTCTGGCAGAGCTGCTCCGGGAGCCAGAAGATCCCTTTCTGTGAGAATAAAGCCCGGGGCACAGGTACAGCCACACTCGGCGGCCCGGCAGCGGTGCCAGGGCACGCACGATGCCCCGCGGCCGGCTAGGCGCGCTCCGCTGCGGGCGCCACGGTCGCTCCTGGGCCTGGCAGGTGTTCAGACAGCAGCGCTGTTGCCAAGTCAGGCAGGGAGTGTGGCCAGCTGCAAATTTCGGCTTCGTTTTTGGAGCCTTTGAATCACTGGCCAGCCGCCAGGGTTGTTATTTGTTAGTCTAAGTATTTTTTTCCCAAGTGAATTTCAAGCTGGCAAGAGGAGCCAGGCAGAGGAACTTGGCAGGGGGGCCTTCAGTATCCTCGGTGCGGGGGGAGCGGGGGCGAGGGCAGGATACTGTGGAGTGGTCCGCCCTGCCTAAGAGACCCTAGGCAGCAGGACAGTGGCCTGCATCAGTGCTGGCAGAGCCTTCACACCAGGAATTCTTTAGTTTCACTTCCCTTGTGGGGGAATTCAGACAAAACTCCTTGGGGTGGAATCCACGGACTAGCCTGTTTGGAGCAGAGTCTGCGCCTCTGTACATCCCTAATGCTGCACAGGTCTCGGTGAGGTTTCAGAGGCTGTGACCTCTGTGACATGGACCCCTGGGGTGAGCAGGGGATTCATATCACCCATTTTTGCCTGAAAAAACCCGGAATCCCACCTGAGCCAGGTGAGGCTGGGGCTGTGTCCCATCTGGATACGGGAGCCCAGGAACCCTAACTCTGGCCCTGCTCTCTGCTGACATGCTGTCTACCCACCCTGTGGCATGGGGGGCTGCTCTGAGCTGCAGCTTTGTGCTTGGCCAGCTTTCACTTGCTGAGCCCAGGGGTTCAAGCAGCTCCCTGTAAAGGCACCTGGCTCCTGCAACCATCCATGGGAAGATTTGGGCAGAGCTCACAGGGGGCTCATACTCACTGGGGTGGCCCTGGGTGCCAGAGAGAGCCACCACAGCACCTGTGAGCTGCTCCAGTGGGAGCAACCCTGGCTTCCAAGGCTGTGTGAGAAGAGTCAGGAAACAAAACAAAACAGGGCCAATTTGCAGGGGAAGAAATTGCTTTTCCACCTTGGAAACCCGAGCCTCAGATCGGCTTACAGAGAAGGGAAACGAAGACTTTGGGAGGGAAGGACTGGCAGCTCCTTGAGACAGCTGAGAGCCATGGAGCAGGAAGCTGGGCGACAGGGAGCCATGGGGCCAGGAATGAGACTGTGGCCAGAGGGAAATGCCAACAGGAGGGAGCCTGCCAGGATCTGGCAGGGGCAGGGCACAGACAACTGGAGCGTGTCCTGCCATTCCTCCCACACTTCTCATCTCCCCATCACCTTTCCAGCCATTGTTCAGCAACCCTGGGGCTGAGGCACAGCATGGAGAGATGTCGCCTTTTCTCCCTTCCTGCCCCTCCACCTCTGTTCCCACCACACCACCTTGCAGGTGATGTCTGAGCCCTACCGCCAGGCCACATGCCCCCACAGGAATGTGGGCCTGGGGCACTCTGTGCTCTTGCCTGCCCCAGCATCCCACCACTGTGAGGAACAGCAAATGGCTTATCCCAGGACAGCATGGCAGCAACCAGCACCTCCCCAGGAGCCAGTCCATGGCCAGGAACAGGGCCAGGATTCAGCTCCACACAGCCAGGGACACCCACAGCAGTTAGAAGGGCTCCATGGGCCTCTCTGTTTAGATGGATAAATCCTCCATGATCCCATTTGCAGGCAAAGCCATTTCTGTCATTTTGGCTCATTTCTCTGTGGTGAATTTTGTAAGGGACCTTTCTGTTGAGTTGTCTGAGTGTCTTTTCTGTGGTTCAGCAGTGGCCGCTGAAGCCACATCATCCCATCTCTCCCAAAGCCAATCCCAGCCCAGCTGATGGCAGATTGAAAGGCTGTTCCTGCCAACAGAGTGGGAAAAACATCAGTGCCCACCCAGTACATGGCACAGTAGCCTGCAGCTCTGTGCTGAGGGGACACTCTAGACCCCTGGAAATCCCTCCATGTGCAGGGACCCCACTGACACTTCCCAGCACAGAACTGGCAGCCCACAAAGCCTCACAGACAGCACAGGGGGCATGTGGGAGCCCCTAGTGCCACAGCTGCAGGTCCCACACGAGCCTGAAAGATTAATGACCTTTTTCCAGTGTTTGCTTTAGGCAGAGGCTCGTGCTCCAGGGCTTTGCTCAGATAACAGTCTGGTATGAGAATAAGCTCCCCTGGTGAGGTGCAATTTGGAGGACTTGAATGGGGGCTCCAAAACTAGTTGCAAATAAAGAGATTAAGATCAGTATTTGTCCTTTTCTTTTCCTTTTTCCTTCCTAGTGGATCAAAAATATTCCTGTTTATTGCTATAAACCCTTGGGGGTTGTGTGGTAAACTCCCAGTGGGAATTACTGTCTCAAGAGATCAGAGATCCCAAGAACATCCCCTTGCCAAATTTACAGTTATCGTTAGTTCTAATTAGCCTTGTTTATCTCTCCCTGCAGTGGTATTTGGGGAACTAGCTCAGGTCAAACACGGGGCAGTTCCCTTGTTATTACCAGATATCCAAAATCTCCCTTCAGGCCACACCAAACCATCACAGTGTGGACACCTTCCTCAGACCTCTCCTGGAGCCTGGCTCTGGTCTCCTGCATGTCTGAGACAAGGAACATGTTGGGAAAAGGCCGGGAGAGGAGGACACCCTGTTATCCCACCCCCAGCATAGCTCCCGCAGCCCCCAGCCACCCCAGCCACTCAGCTGTGACGCCTGTGAGCTCGCACACTCCCTGCTCTATATTCTTCCTAAGAAAATAAAGCATCACTGTCCTATTAATTATGTGAGTTCTGGAGCAATATTTTTCCCAGAGTCACCTACTGGTTCACATATTCGTTTTCCAGGCAGCTTAGCCAGTAGCCTGGCAACACGGTGACCTTATGCTCTGCTCAGCTTTGAGCATTTTATTAGCCACACTGGACTCTCTCCACCGCTCCATATTGCTGAGCCCCTCATTAGTACAATTAATAAGCTGCTTCTGTCAATTCAATCAAATGCCAGGCTCAACAGCAGGAGAAAGCTTTGGCAGATCAAGTAGGGGAGATTCTGGGTAGCACTGGGAAATTGTAGGAAACCTTTCATCTCCCCCAAGGAGCCGAACAAGAATGGAATTGTGGGATCAGGATTCTCTCAGGTCATGTTTATTTATCGCTGGCTCGTTAGTATAATAAATCAGGTCCCCTGTCACTTTGAATGAAGTCATAGGTTTGCTGGAAGGAACTTGGCAGAACACCTTGATATTATTAGTGATGGTGTGGACAAAGCCCCATGAAAGGCAATGCCATGGCTGGGGTGCATGGGCACCTCACACGCACCCACTCGGCCCTGCACCCCGCCAGGGATTGGCGCGGTCATGCCAGGGGACCGGGATTGTCTTGGGACACACCACACAGCATGTCCCAGGTACCCAACAGCCACAGGAATGAATGATTCTCCCTCCTCCTGTACCTGCTTCAGGAGACACGTATGGTGGGAGACATCCTCGTCTTGGCCCAATGTGTGTTGCCAGTGCAGAGCACTGGGCAGACAGTGTGGGCAATGTCCTGCACTGGCAGTCATGTGGACCAGGCACATGTGAAAGCACTTCACCTTTCACACCTCTCCATGTCCTACCAGACTTTGTCCTGGCTCTGACGTTGGTGTGCTCTTTGGATCCCACAATGCCTCCAGGAGCTCCTGCCACAGCAGTGCTGGGAGGTGCTGCCGCTGCAGGGCAGACGGGTGGCAGGCAAAGGCCTGGTTCTCACACTGGTGTTCCCTTGCTGCATGGCTGTGGCTCCTTAGCCTGATCCCTGTGTCCTCTGAGTGGGATCTACCAGCAGCAAGGGACCAGGAGGTGGCTTTCACATTTCACCTCTCGCTGAACTGGGCACCCCCAGTGGTCTAGCAGAGATGCTGGAGAGGTCACAGTATCCTTGCCTGGATCTGGCACTTTTCCACACCAGAGAACAGATGTGCAGGTTGGTTCCTGCATTGGAAATAATGCTGAGTGACAACTAGGAAGAGTTGTGACTGGTGTCATAGTCTGAGCGTCCCAATAGAGCAGCATCACAGGTGTATGTCCCAAAAACCTTCCTCAAATAAATTCCCCAGGAAGTCCTTTGGTCTGGTCTGACAGTGAGAACATAAATCTGAATATAGTGTAAAGGTTACAAAATAAGAGTTCTATTTTATTGTTTAATATAACACAGTGTTTGGTCTCCCTGATGTGATGAATATTAAACTGTTCCAAATTTTCTTTTCATAGACCTTCACAATGAAGACCTTCACCTTTCATTTTCACTGCGAGTCAATTCCATCATCTCTGAACTAGACCTGCACCACCCTTGAAATGCAGGGATTCCCAAATCAGCTGTGTGCTGTTGGGGCATTTCCCATCCCTATCCCACTCTGTCCCTAGTACATAAGAGCCTGGGAAGTTATGGCGCCATGCTCCCATTCATTAGCTCTCCTGACTCCAGCTGACCTATAAATGTTGAAGGAAACAAAACAAACTGCTGGGAGGGAGAGGAAGGGCTGTAGGTGTTGGCCACATGTCAGTGGAGCCAAGCCAGGCTCCAGCTAAGATGCTATTGTGTCGCAGTGATTTCCCTGGAGAAACAGGCCTGGAGATCTCCATCCTGTTCCTGGGAAGCACTTGGAGGGTGTGGATTTGGGGCACCTGGAAGGCTGTTGGGGGTGTTGGGGGCTTTTGACAACGTTGAGAATGTGACCCTGAGCAGACACTACGGCAAACCCACAGGACCATATGAGGCACCCGTGCCTGGCTCCTCCAGCACACATAGCTGGAAGTGCCAAGGCTCGGTTCTGGCTCCCAGACAGACAACGGGTGTCTGCAAAGATGGGCAGGTGGCTGCACTTGGAGAGGTTCAGGACACAGGCACAGCAGCTCCTCGGCTGCTGCCCGTCAGCAGCTGCAGAGTGGTGGTCCATTGGCCACCAAACCCATGGACTGGGAGCCAGGAAGGAGATTATGGCAGGGGGGTGTCTCCCGTGTGTGCTTCGAGCAAGACATGTGAGCTCTCGGCTGGACCCATGGCTGCTGCTCTTTGGGCTTTGTCACCCCTTTCAAGGGCAAAGTCCAAAGTTCAATCCTGATTTGTTGGCAGAGCGGAGGTGGAAAGGTTAGTGTCCTGCTCCTGCAGCAGGTGCACAGCAGACTGCTGCATTGCAGGGGGGAGGCAGCAGTGCCGCCAGTCCTGTGGCACTCATCCCTTCCTCCCAGGCAAGCACAGTGCCCTGGATACTGCGGCCATAGGCAGACACAGCCAGGATTGCCCATTTGCATCCCACCCCTCAGGTCTCTGGGATGGTGCAAACATCCTGAGAATGGACTGGAGGAGACAGGGACATTACAAGAACCCCAGCCAGAGCCCAGCCATCTCTGTGCCATGAGGAAGGTCTGTGGGTGATGGAGTCCTCCCTACAGTTCCAGCCCTCTCCAAAGCTTCACAGGCAAATCACTTCCATCTTTTTAACCATCTGGCCTAAAGCAACCCCTGAGCATCCCATGCATCCCCAGTCACTGCCCACACTCAGCATGGTACATGGAAAGCTGTCTGGGGACACAATGCTGTCCCTCTCCTGCACCACAGGGGAACCTCCTGCATCCGCCACCCCTGGACAGTAGGCAAATGCCCCCTCCCTCCTTATCTTTCCTTGAGCAGCAGGGGTCTTGGCATCTTCTAAGCTCCTGTTTCCTCTTCCAGCTCCTGCTGACAGAGTGGCTGTGGGAGAACAATGGGGCCAAGGGCAAGAGAGAGACAACCTGTCCTGTCCTCTGGCTGCCCGCTCACCTTCCTGGGCACAGCCAGGCCACAGGGACCTGCAGCACATCTGATGAGGTGGCAGCACCGGGGGGAAGCTGAGGCAGGGTGACCCCACAGGGGAGCCACAGCCTGGCCAGTCTGGCACTGCACAGCACTGGGCATCCCACAGCATAAGGTCACCCTGCACTGCCTAGATGCTGGTGGAGACGTCCCGATGAGGAAAGGGATGCAGAAGTCACTCTGTGCTGGTGAGAACAGGGCTGAGAGGGTGACAGGGACAGATAGAAAAGTGGCTGGTCAGGGATTTGGGGGAGAGAAGAGTTTTTTATTGTGAGTTTTGGGCAGGCTGGCACCCTCTGCCTTCCATCAGAGTCGTTGGCACAAGGGACAATATTAAACAAAGAGCTCGTTTCAGCCCGTGCTCGTCAAGGACAGCAGGTTTAAAAATCTTCCCGAATTTCCATCCTGCGAGGAGCAAGGCGGTAAGCTCATCCTTATCTGGAGGGAGTGCTCGTCGGGAAGAAAAGTGCGTGCTCCTGCGGAGCGGCTGAACACCCAGCCGGACGTACAGCAGATACTGTTCAGCCAAGGTCAGAGTCCCGCTCCGAGCCAACCACTGACAGTCCCGAGGGCGGCGTGAAGGGAGCAGACCTAAGGGGCTGGGAGCTCAGCACCTGCTAGCACCTCCTGGCACCCCCCCACCCCCCTCACCTTTCAGCGCCCTCCGGCACCCCCAGCCCGCCGCCGACAGTGGGCTGCTCAGCACCCCAAGGCCACCCAGGCTCCTCCGCCGGGACTCGTGTGCCATCCAGTGGCGAGGACTCAGCTCCAACAGAGTCTGAACCTTTCCACGCTGCAGTTCAGCGTCGGGAAGGGGGGAACCATGCTGGGCTGGAGCCTGGGAAGCATCTCGCTGGGGAGGACCCGCTGTGGAAGCTGCTGACAGCAATGGGATGCGCTGAGTCTCCATTGCCACGCAGCCGGGGAGGCATGCCCAGGCCAGCGATGCTTCTGGCAGGGGCAGGAGGCCTCCTGCTGCTGTAGCAGGATCCCAGGCTTCCCCTCGGAATGCTCAGTGAAACAGTCCAGGTGCTGGGAGAGGAGAGTGACTCGAGGGGAATGACCAGGGCAGGGCTGCAGCAAAGCCTCTTACCCCTGCCCTAAGGATCCAGGATCGACCCGTGCTGGGGACAGGGAAGACTCCTCATCTCAGGGAGATGTTTAAGGCCTTCCATGGCAAGTCCCTGACCACTCCATCCCTCTTGTCCCAGCCAGGGACAGGAAAGGGATCGAGTGCCTCCTCCGTGTTAAACCACACTGACGCTGATGGCCAGGCTGAAATTAACCTCCAGCAGGGTCGTTTCAGCTGTAACCCCGGGTGTGCCACTGCTACCTGCTCTGCAAGGGCTTGTGCCCACTTTTGCACAGTCAGCAGGATTAGGCTTTGAAACATCTGGAGGGAATCGTGAGCAATCCTGGGCGCACAGAAGGTATCCTGTGTATAGCACTAGCCCTGCATGGGCAAATGGATCCCAGAGGCATCGTCCCAGAGGACCCTCAGAGGGATATCACATCTAAATGGATATTGGGGGCAGCTGCACAGATCTTGGAGCTGCACGGGACTGGGACTGGCAGAGGGAGCAGGAGAGAGAGATTTAAGGAAATTGTCTGAGAAGGCAGGACCCCCAGTAGTGGCAGTTGTAGCTTGGTGAATCACAGCAGGCTCCTTTCTGCTCCAAGACATTAAGAGCAGCTCAGCAATTAAGACTGGCTTCTATTAATATGCAAATTTCTGCTGCCATGGCAATAATCTTATAAATGCAGATTGCACTGGGAACTATTGTTAGAGAGACCTGTGCTGGGCCCCAGACTTTTTCTGAGCAGATTCTCCTAATTGAGCTCCCCTGAGCCTGTGGCCCTGGACAGCTGGGGACAGTATTGCCAGTGGCTATCCTGATGCAGGCAGCAGATTTCCACCTGGCATCATCCCTGTCCTTGCTTGGCCCTTTTTGCACAAATCATAAAGAATATCCTGAGTTGGAAGGGACCCACAAGGATCATTAAGTCCAACTCCTGGCCCTGCACAAGAGACCCCAAAATTCCACCTTCTGCCTGAGGGCATTGTCCAAACACTCCTTGAGCTCTGACAGTCTTGGGGCCTTGACCACTGTCCCGGAGAGCCTGTTCCAGTGCCCAACCATCCTCTGGAAGAACCTTTTCATAACCTTTCCATCCTAATCCTCCCCTGACAAAACTCAAGACATTCCCTTGGGTCCTGGCACTGGTCACAGAGATTGGAGCTGCACCTTTGCTGGCCTTGGGAAGAAGCTGCAGACCCCAATGAGGGGTCTGACCTCAGGCTCTTCTTCTCTGACCTGAACAAACCAAGTGATCTCAGCCATTCCCCTCATGGCCCCTCCACACCTTGCACCATCTTCATAGCCCTCCTTTGGACACTCTTAATAGCTTTATATCCTTGCCTATACGCCAGCAGCAACAGGCAGGGCAGTTCCGCCGCCCTGCTCTGTGGGAATCTCTTTCCACCTGCCACCAGCATCCAATTCCAGTTTCTTTGGTCATCAGAAGCCACGCCCTGAGCCACTCTGAGAAGCAGGTGCAGCTCCCTCCACCTTTCCCACACAGCTAGATCCCGCTGCAGCAGAACCTGGCTGCTGCCCAGCCATGCTGTAGCCACCCAGGGAAGCTGAGACTGGCCTGGGACCACAGGTACTGCAAGCTCCAGCACCAGCTTGCCCTGCCCTGGGGCAGTGCTGAGCTGCAGATCCCAACCTGAGGGCAGAGGGGATGTTTTCTGATGTTTTCTGATGTTTTCCTGAGCCTGCTCTGGATGGAGGTTCCTGCAGCCCCACACTGGGTGGTCTGGGTCTGCCACGGCGTGTGGGGCTGTGTTGGGGACACCGTACCTGGTCCACCCCAGGCCAGCTGCGGAGGGCAGCCATGCCCCGGGAGAGCTGAGCACACATGTCCCTTCTCAGATGGGCCAGGACCATGTGGTGTCAGAGACTGAACAGCATGAACGATGCCTTGGGTTCCTGCCACCCTGGGCACTGAGACCTGTCAGACCCCTCAGACCTCCTGGGAGCTGCCACCATATGCCAGGTGTACCTGCTGGGTTCCTGTGGTCCTGCTCCCCAAAGACCTGGGTCCAGAGAAGGGCAGTGAAACTGCTGAAGGAACTGGCGCAAATGTCCTGTGAGGAGCAGCTGTGGAAGTTGGGGTTGTTTAGCCTGGAGAAAAGGATACTCGGGGTGGACCTTCTCAGTCTGTATAACTCCCTAACAGGAGGGTGTAGCCAGCTAGTGGTCAGGCTCTGCTTCCAGGGAACAAATGACAGGACAAGAGGAAATGGCTTTAGGCTGTGCCAGAGGAGGTTTAGATGGGACAGTAGGAAGAATTTCTTCACAGAGAAGGTGATTAGACATTGGAACAGGCTGCTCAGAGAGGTGATGGAGTCCCTGGAGGTGTTTAAGGAATAACTGGATGTGTCACTGAGTGCCATGGTCTAGTTGACAAGGTGGTATTCAGTCATAAGTTGGACTCAATGAACCTGGAGGTCTTTTTCAACCTAAATGATTCTGTGACCTTGGCCAACCTGGAGGCCATGTCCATGGCAGGGGAATATGGGAGCAGCTTGAGACCCCAAAGAGGACGTGAATGGGATGGAGAGGCTGCAGAGGGCACACAGTGCTGGGCACACAGTGAGTAGTTTGGTCTGTGCCCAGGTGTTGGTAGCCAGGCTGGGCACTGGCGGTGCCTGGGTGTGATCCAGGTGAAGCCCTGCAAGTCTGTCTGCCCTCATGCCAGATGTGGGAGCGCAGACCCAGGCCATGGTGCCAGTGGAGCCACACAGCCTTGGGGCCACTGTCTGTGAGGAGACACCTCAGCACAGGTGCACAGCAGCAGGGACAGGGTGACACCCTTGTGGCAGCACCTGGTTCGTGGGGACACAGGATCACAGAATGGGTTAACTTGGATGGGACAACAGTGGGTCATCTGACCCCTTCCTGCAGACACCGACATCCATTGGCAGAACAAGCTGACGAATGCATTCATTGCAAACGAATGAAACAAAGCTCCTAAAAAACCTCACCCTCACCGTCTACAAGCTGAGGTTATAATTGGGACTGGGTGGGGCTTGTGCTCGCCCCACCCTCCCCTGGCCCCGCCCCTTACGCTTTCAAACGGCAGTTGCGGCTGGGGAGCCATTTGTGCCGGCCCCTCCCACCGCTGGCCCCGCCCCTCGCTGCCTGCAGGCCGGCGGCGCGGTCCGGCGTGAGGGCGGTGGCTCCGCCCCTTCT
>VXAC01002481.1:38551-103252 GCA_013399225.1 Rhipidura dahli | reverse complement strand
CGCCGCGGCCTGCTGGACTGCAGCCGGCAGCGCCTACCCAGCGGGCCGGGCCCGCGGAGGATCCCGCCGCTGCCTGCCGGCACCACGGGGCTGTGAGTGAGCGCGGCGGGGCTGCGGGGCCGAAGGGGCGGCGGACTGTGCGCAGGCCTCGGCTTGGCGGAGGCGGGAGATGCGGGCCCGGGGCCCGGCGGCGGGGGCGGTGCGACGCCCTGGCTGAACGGCCGGCAGGGTTCGGGTCTTGGTGTCCTTATCTCTCTATATAACTCCCTGAGAGGAGGGTGCAGCCAGATGGGGGTCGGGCTCTGTTCCCTGGTAACAAACGGTAAGACAAGAGGACATAGTCTTAAGCTGCGCCAGGGAAGGTTCAGGTTCGTCATCTAGAGGAATTTCTTCACTGAAAGGTGATTAGACATTGGCAGGCGCTGCCTAGGGAGGCGGTGGAGTCCCAGTCCCTGGAGGTGTTTAAGGAACGATTGGACGTGGTACTCACTGCCATGGTGTGATTGACAAGATAGTGTTTGGTCATAGGTTGGACTCAGTGGTCTTGGACGTCTTTTCCAGCCTAATCGACTCTGTGATTTTGCCTGCGGGGTGTTCGCACGGACCCCGGAGCGCTGCGGGCAGAGCAGCCCCGGCATTGGTGCCTGGCTTTCAGGGGCAACGGCCGGGGCAAAGCGGCTGCAGCGGCGCCGTGGAGAGAAAGAGGGTCTAGCCCCGAATGCTCCGTGTGCCGGGGTCCCAGGGCGCAGTTTCACGTTTGTCTTGCCCCACTCTGTGATGGCAACAAGTGAGAGGAGGGTAGAGCACGGGCAGGTTGTGGTTAGTAAGTGACTTATTAATGGCATTCGCTCCAGGACTTAAAGTTGTTTCAAGTCAGGCTTTGGGACATTGTCTTTTAGGATTGTGCTTGGAAGTGTTCCTTCAAGCACCAGCCTCAGCCGTTGTTGTGGTACTTCCTGTTGCTTCTGGTTTCCTCTGCATTCCACTACTGCTGTGCAACTCAGTGATACTCTCCTTTCCCCTCAGTTAAACCATTGTGGACTCTCTGTGACATTTGCTGCCATTGCTTTTCTAAAGAAATCCCACAAAGCAATTCAGAGCCACCCCTAGTCTCTGCTCCCAAATGTTCAATAAGACAATGCGCTAAATAGTGCTCACACAGGTCAAGCCTTTGTCCTTCCTTGACTTTTGCTGTGACAGTCACCGTTGCTTTTGTCACCTTTGGCTACAGCATATTTTGGTGGAAGAGGTGCTTGTACATGAGGGAGATTGAAAACTTGCTTCTCTGCACAGACTTCTTAGTTCCTCTTGGATCAGTCTTCCTAGTTGATAAAAATGACATTATTCCAGACCAAGAGAAAATTAAGCCTGTTGGGAAGGTACTATAAACATACAGACCACTGGAGTTAACTTCAGGAATTACTTTAGCAGGACTCAAGAGTCTGATCTGTGTTAAAAACTGGGCATGTCTAAGAAAGCTTGTCAGCTTCTTGCTCCTTAGGAGGTTCTGTAGTTCTCTCCTTTTTCTGCATAATCAGCAGTTGGAAATGTTAAAGAGAAAACGTGTTTCAGCATAGAAATACAACAACTTGTGTGTGAAACCTTTGCTGGTTAGAGAGGTACAAAGATATTGTAACTTGTTAGGGAAGTTGTTGGTGTCGGGGAAAGGGAGTTGGCAGTTCATCAGGAGGCTAATAAGCAAAATAATATCCATGCTGTTTGCAGAGCAAGTTTTCAAGCTTCAGCAAATACTTGTATCTTTGTTCAAGCTGATAGAGGGTGTGTTTAAAGCTGCTTGGCACAATGTGCAGTGGGAAGAAGCACAGCTGGCACCGTGCTATGTTGTGCAATCTGACATGCTGCAAACAATAATAAGGGCATCACAGACTGGTTTGGGCTGGAAGGGACCTAAAAGCTCATCTTGTTCCACCCCTTGCCATGAGCAGGAGCACCTTCCACTATCCCAGGTTACTCCAAACTCTATCCAACCTGGCCTTGAACGCTTCCAGGGATGGGGCAGCCACAGCTGGTCTGGGCAACCTGGGCCAGGGCCTCAGCACCCTCACAGCCAAGAATTCCGTCCCCAAATCCCGTGTATCCCTGTTCTCCGGCAGTAGGAAGTCATTCCCCCTTGTCCTGTCACTCTGGAACCTTGTCTGAAGTCCCTCTCCAACTCTCTTGGAGCCCCTTTAGGCCCTGGAGGGGCTCTAAAGTCTCCCTGGAGCCTTCTCCAGGCTGAACACCCTCAAGTCTCCCAGCCTGTCTCCAGAGCAGAGGGGCTCCAGCCCTTGGAGCATCTCTGTGACCTCTTATGGACAAGTTACAGCAATGGGAATAGCGCCAACACCGGGTGTGAGCATTAAAGTTGGATTTAATGACTCTTGCTCATTGAAAGACTCTAACTCCTGCATTTGATTCCTATAAGTAAAACCAATTGATGCTAAAGCATCCATCTGTAAGATTCCCAGCCTCAGGGTTCTCTCCCCTCCATCTTGTTTGGGAATTGTGTATATGTTGTTCCTTTAGAATAAGCGTGCCTTGGCTAGTCAACATCTTTGGAAAGCTGAGAAAATGGGGATCACGCTACAGGAAGGAGTTCAGTAATGGACATTTTGTAAGAAGTTGCTCTCATGAAAAGTTTTTCCTTCTTGTAGTGGACAAGTGTTGTTAATAAAGCTCTGGGTTAAAGGAAAAATTCTCTGGTCAGGTACAATCTTCCTTTCAAGAAGCTTTAGCAAAAAGTTTTTTGATTCAAACAGAGAAATAGAACTGTTTAGGCTTTTATTGTGAGTGACCACTAGAACAAGCTCTTTAGTGAAGGAACAATTGTATAAGATACATAAATACGTTAAAACTCAAGATTGCATAAAGCATACATGTTTGGGGTTTGTTGGTTTGGAGGTTTTTTTATTATTCCAGGAGCTAAATAACTTTTCTTTCTGTTCCCTAGGGATTTAAGTCATAATCATTTATTATCATCCAACTGGAGCATTGATTTGTCTGTCCATACTCTCCAAGAAGTGTAAGTTGTTTTTTATGATGATAAAGTCTAAAGATGTCCTACCTTATTCTAATTAAAATGTTTCATTGCATGTTAAGATACTTGGTCTGACTTGCAGAGATATTCATTGCAAGTTAATTAAAAATGGATGCTCCATGTCGGCAGCGCATTTTATGTATGAAACTGTTGTGTTGAGAGCAGAAATCTTTCTTATGAAAGATCAGAAGACCAATATTTTTAAAGGTAAATGAGGTGTATTTGTTTTGGCTATAGCTGATTTTAAATGAAAGAGAAGTAATACTATCCATGAAAATGAGAAAAGCTAGCATGTTTCACTGTTCAAATTGTTTGAATCCTAAAGTATTTAAGTTCTTGGGGAATCTTTTTTGTCAACTACTAAGTATTATTAATACAGTAAAATGGTCAAGTGCATTGATATTAATTATTTCTACTGTGTATTCTTTGAAGTGTCAGTACTTTTTTTTGCCCTCTATTTAAGGAAAATGAATTACAATGAGCTAAGTGAAATTCCATATTTTGGAGAAACAACTTCCAATATAACTCTCCTCTCACTGTAAGTAATAGCTCATCTGCCTATTTCTTGTTTAACAAATGGGAGAACCATGTTAGAGTTCTGCAATCAAATTGTAGGAGAACATCTTCTTTTTTCTTGAAATACTGCTCATGTAAAGTGTGTCAGGAAATATGTAAACACTCTTTAAAGAAATAAAAATCAGTTAAACAATCAGGTCACCCTAGATTACCAATAAAATGTGGTCAACCAAGGCAGGCAGCTTTGAAGGGGAGGGATTCAGTCCAGGAATGACACTTCCCACAAGGACCATCTCATCTGTAGGCCTCAGAATTTGAATCTGGTCATATCTCAAGGTAGCAAATAGCTCTTGGAATTGCGGTTTTGCTTTAGGAATTAACATGTTTGGAATCATGTGGTGCATGTCCCATTCAGGAGACTCACTAGTACTGTTGATATACAGAATCCTGTTGCTGTTTCAGCTGTGCAACTGGAAGGATGAGACATTGTGATAATCATATTTATTGCTGATCTTTTTCAGGGTGCACAATACCATTCCAGAAATAAATGCTGAGCAACTGCAGGTCTACCTTTCATTGGAAAATCTAGATCTTAGTTCTAATCTTATCTCAGAAATTAAAGCCTCTTCCTTTCCACGAATGCAACTGAAGTACCTGTAAGTATGAGTGATGTACCATCTCTGGGATTCCTGGCTCTGCAGTGATAGTGTTGGAGACCTCATTTACTCTTAAGTTAGTGTCCTAAAGTCAGCATCCTTACACAGCTTTGAACTGGTAGCACTGGTTAATGGAGCTACAGATGTCCTTGAAATAAAATAGTTTTCATACCAATCTGTATTGTATTTTCCCAAATAACATGAAAAACAGCAACTGCTGTTGTCAGAGTGCAGGTACATACGCCATCAGGGACAGGGAATAATTTCTGCCCTGTTTTGGTAGATCACTGTGGACATTGTGTTGACCACATCTAACTGAAACATGGACATGCAGTAAAAATCAACTCCTCCCTCTGATTCCTTTGGGAAAAAGAATTTAGCTTGGTATCCCGGAATTCAGATTTCTCATGTGACTTCACAAGTGTCTTGGATTCGGTCAGTCAGTGATTGCTCTGAGGTGCTTGTGCCATTGTGTTCATCAAATTCTCTGTGTTCTGAAAGGCCTCTTTCCCTCTTCCTTCCTTCCTTCCATAGGAATCTGAGTAACAACAGAATAACTACTCTAGAAGCAGGTTGCCTTGATAACTTATCTAGCTCACTAATGGTGATAAAACTGAACAGAAATAGGATTAGTATGATTCCACCAAAGATCTTCAGGTTGCCTCACGTGCAGTTTCTGTAAGTAACAGTCTTGAAAACATCAAAACAACATTTACAGCTGAGCTGTTAATCTCAGCATGTTCTTGACCTTCACACAGTGGTGCCTGTTGCAAGGTGTCTTAATATTTGAATGTTGTCTTTATAAAAGGGAACTGAAAAGGAACCGGATTAAAATAGTGGAAAGTCTTACATTCCAAGGACTGGAATCCTTAAAATCCTTGAAAATGCAGCGCAATGGGATTAGCAGACTAATGGATGGAGCATTCTTTGGCCTGGGTAATATAGAGGAATTGTGAGTATGCCCGGTTGTAGAATATTTTTCGCAAAAAGAAAAAGGCTCTGGAGAGTTGTGTCCTATATTGCTTCCCTTACATAAGGGCTGTGCTGAGATATTGATGAAATCATAAGAAAAAGAGTATTTTCCCATTATTTTTATGTCATGTCTGGTTTCTTCAGAAGTGGAAAGATACGCTTCCCCATTCCTAGCAGTGTTCAAGGCCAAGCTGAATAGGGCTTGGAGCAACCTGGTCTAGTGGAAGGTGCACCTGCCCATGGCAGGGAGTTGGAACTGGATGATCTTTGAGGTCCCTTCCAACACAAACCAGTCTCGTGATTCCAGTATATTGATCCTCTTTCCAGCTTCTTCCCACATGGTGATCAAGAATGTTTGCCTCTGTAGTTGCTTTTTGTTGGTTTTCATTTGCAGTCCCCATAACATGGGGTTGTTCTTTCCTCCATGACTTTGACAGTGTGAACACAGGGATGTGTGATGCAATGTTAGCAAAAGACTTATTTTTTAAAAAGTTATTTTTGAAAATAGAGATTATAGTTTCGTTTCTGCCACTGGATCCCTTCAGCTGGTGTTGAGTTACTCAGTTGTTCATATACTTTAGTTCACTCTTTTTATTTCAATGGGATTGAAACAGGCATGCATTGTCCAAGGTTTAAGTTAGTAAATAATTTTGAGATCCACAAGGTGAAATTTTATAAATAGATGTTTCACTGATTATCTATTTGGTAAATGTTTTTTCATTCTAATTCATTAGAGAACTGGAACATAATAACTTAACAGAAATAAACAAGGGCTGGCTGTATGGGCTGCGGACATTGCAACAACTCTATGTTAGCCAGAATGCCATCACCAGGATCAGCCCAGATGCATGGGAATTCTGCCGAAGACTTGCTGAGCTGTAAGTCCCGGGCTGGTATTCATTTGGGATTTTTGGAATGTTGCAATTATGATTGGCAAGAATTAATTATCAAAGGAAGTACTCCATTTCCTTGCTAGGCCCATGGTAATGCTGTATTTTACTTATAAGTATTCTGTTAGAGCAATTAGAACACAATAGTTAATCAAGTCAGATAGTATCTTAATAATCCCCCTAGCTTGTGTTGAATGTTTCCAGAGACTTGTCATACAATCAGCTCACTCGCCTCAAGGAATCTGCCTTTGTGGGACTTGGCTTATTGGAGAAGCTAAACCTGGGTGACAATCGCATTAGTCACATTGCTGATGGTGTCTTTAGAGGACTGACAAATCTTCAAACCTTGTAAGTACAAAAACTTCAAATGGAAATTTCAGTGTAATGCAATTTCAGTTTGAGTGGAGCTTTTGGAGGTAGAGGCAATAGATATTGCGCTGTGGAAGCCTGAGATCATTGTTGGTGCTGTCCTGCCTGCAGGTGTGATAGGGCTGATAATCTTTTGGCTTGGCAAGATGACAGAGTTCCAGCCCCACTAAAACAAACCAATCACTCAATTTTGGAGGTGGTAAATAACAGTGACTTGGTGACCTTGAGTGCTCAGATGTGTGCCCTGCCGGTTCTGAGAGACGTGGATACCTTGTGTAGATGCCAGTTGTGGAGCAAACAGCTTGAAGCTCTTTATTCAAGAGGGTTTCCTTATGTTTGGAACCTCAGAAACCAAGGACAGAACCCTTGTGTGCTGTAGAAGGTGTGGTTTAGCCCATCTTGCTCATGTGCTGACCTCACAAACATAACAGGGGATGTAGAGTTGCTTCTTGCTGTTGAAGGCACAGCTTTGCACTTGCCAGGACCTTTCGTGGCAGATCTTGGATATTTCTGAAAAGACCCAGTCCTACCCCAAGTAGATCAGAACAGTTGTGATTATACTAAACAACAGTACTTGAGAAAGGAGTGAAAGTTTGTAACCCCTCTGTCACCTCATTAAATAAATGCTTAAATAAGCAAACTCACCAGAGAGATTTATGTAAGCAGTCATATTCTGTTAACCTTAATGCAACCTTTTAATGAAATAATTAAACCTAATTTCTTAGGTTTAGAGTAGCATGAAAAAGAACAAGAGCAGATTAATTAGTAGGTTTTCCTGGGCTCTCAGGGGCGTCAACAGTGAGGGCCTGGCCCTTTGCTTTGGGGCTGGAATGTGCAGGATGGAGGATGTGGAGTGGTGATTAACAAGGCTCCAAGCATTAGTGCCCAGCCAGGCATGAGGAGACAATTCCTCTCTCACACAATGAGGGGCTTTTCTTTTGGGTTGCTCACTCGTTTTGCTGAGTGGTCTGAGTAGTGGAGTGTAAAAATACTTCAAAAAACAAGAGATGCTATGTAGTTTTAGTTCCATTGTTGGTTGTGTGCTGGTTGTTTGGTGCTACAGCTGTGGTGTAAATATTTCTGTATGTTCTGTTCCTGCCACTCTGCAGTGTAGGAGAATAAACTGTAAAACTATGCATTAACTGCGAGTTAGGATTACAGATGTATCTAAGAATAGCACTGAAGTTTGGAAGTTTTACATATTACCACATTATTTACTTCATACTACTGTGAGCAGTTTGGCATTTATATTCTCCAGCACTCATACAGTCTAACATTCTAAAGCAGACCTTGAGATAATTCTAGAAATGTATTTTAAATCACATGAATTAGCAACTTGGAAATAAAGTTGGCATATTATTCATCTAGTCATTAGTAGCTCGGCTCCATGTTGGGTACCTTAGCTTGAATAATTTTCGAAGAGAAAAAGATTTAATGTGAACAAGTTTCAAGGCCATATTTGTTCAGACCTTGTGATGCATGAAATACAAAATTACTTTCTTTTTGTCCTAAACTTGGAAATGTATAAATACAAATTGTGGAAGTGACTGCTGTGTATGGTTTTAACGAGACTTCTGTATTTCAAAGTAAGAAAAATAAGAAAACAGTTTGATACCAATGATGGTATCCTGGAGGTTGAGCCCAGTCTCTTCCACAATGGTGTTCTACACAGTTTACAGTCTCACATAAGGGAAAGTAGATACTTCATTTTTCCCTCATTAGCACAGGGAAAGAGGTGTTTATATGAGTCATATATACAGTTGCCTGTGTATGCAGCTAGTTCTGTGTCAGTTGGCTCATTTGGAAGCTTTGTCTAGCTGTTGTATAGACTTATCTGGTAGAACAAAGTGCAGACTATATATTATTAGCGTGATTTTCTTTAAACACACTCTTCTCTGTGCGTGGTGGTATCAAAATAGATGCTCTTGCCTCAGTCCATGCCATTCAGGCTAAAAATGCAAGTTAATTTATTTCATCTTCTTTCTAAAAAGCATTTAATCCTCTCCAAACTGTATTGCTCTGTTGCTTTTGCTTTTTAGACCTCTCTTCTCCATGAGAGACCGAAGTGCTGTGTTGAGGTCAGTCAGAAATCCCATTAGCTGATAACGAGATTTGTGAGCAGAATATCAACTTCATTTTAAAAATCCACCATGGTGCGCCTGGCAGGCGTACGCTGTAACCTGGGTGTAATCCCTTAATATGCTAATGCTGGTATAAGCCTGTTACTCATGAAGACTAATGCTGCTAGGGTATTGGTTAATTCCCTTACATGAACCAACTTGCTTTAGGAGCCTCTTCCAGCTCCTGGCAAATGGTCCATCACGTGACAAGTGCTGGTCAGGCCGGGGCTTTCTGTAAATGCCACATCAAGAAGTTGTGCTGCGGAATTTGTTTGCGGTTCTGGCTGCAGCACTTATCATGAACAGTTTTCCCTTCTGCACTTCTGAAGTAAGAAATTCATCTCCTGACAAGCTTCATTTTGTAAAAGATTTGAGACTCTCCAGGTGATGCTGTGCCAGAGCCCCATACCTGGCCTGTCTTCCTCAGCTCACCACTAGCCCTGGTCACGATGATGTTCCAAGGCTTCTTTCCAAGAAATGTCTTCTCCTGCAGGGACTTGAGGAACAATGAGATCTCCTGGGCCATAGAAGATGCAAATGAAGCTTTTGTGGGACTCAGCAGGCTGGATAAACTGTATGTATTACAAACTAGGGGAATGACAGCACTTCCCAAGCATGCAGAGAGGGAGAGTACAAAATATTAAGTAATTGTAAATCAATGACATGAGGCAGAAAGCCTTTCTCACAGTATTTCCGCTTGTGTGCCACAACCTCTTGATATAGTCCTGGGTTACTTGTTCAGGATCCATGTAGCACTGGATTTCCTTAAAGCATCAATTTGAGGAGATTAAGCATAAGTATTTGACTGCATTTATTATTGAATACCTCACTCCCTCTGTGTGATGATTGTCACTTTTTGTGCTTCTTCGGTTTAGGGAAAAGTTACTGTGTATCAAAAAAAAGAAACCCAAAACACGAAGTATTTTTGAGCAAATTTGAAACACTATTGCATTAACAAACTTTTCAATCATTAGACTGTTCGCTTTTCATCCAGTGCCACGTGCTTTGTAGGAAGCTCCATCCTGTGTAGTTACAAACGTTGCTTATAACAAATAGCCTGGTGTAGGAGTGTAGTCCCAGAAGCTGTGTGGTGGTAGCAGGTTGGTCTTAGCAATTTATTACTTCACTCCCAAGTTCTACTTACTGCTGTTTCACCCTCCTGACTTAAGTTATCTTCTGACACATTTCTAGCCCAAATCTCTTAAGTTGAAAATAGAAAAGAAATCCTGTTCTCAGGAAAATTATTTGAGCCTTTAAGCTAGAAAAAGTAGTATTTAATCCTTTATCTCAGCTAGAATTAGAAAAAAAAATGTAGTTAAGCGCCATAGGGAACTTCTTTTGGGTCTTGTTTGTGAACTTGTATTGACATTCAGACTGGTTTCTGGGCCTTTTTTTTTCAGAATCTTGCAAGGAAACCAAATTAAGTCAATTACCAAAAAAGCATTCTCTGGTCTTGAAGGACTTGAACATCTGTAAGTATTTTAATTTGTAAAACTCCTAGTTATTTGTTAACTTCAGTCATGTGTTCTCTGTCAGATTTTCAAGAATTTAACTGAAGGCAGCATATGAAATCACACTGACTCATTATTGTGCTCTTTGCTTAACTTACAGAGATTTAAGCAACAATGCAATAATGTCCATCCAAGAAAATGCCTTTGCCCAGGCTCAGCTGAAGCAGCTGTAAGTTCATGACAATTATTTAGAGATTCTTTACAAGCCCTACCTTGGAAAGAATCCTTCAGCCATTGTAGAGTTGGTCAAAGTTGTCTGAATCGTGTCTGCTTTCATCATGAAATATTTGCAGCAATGCTGATAAATTATTGACTCAAAGTTGGTAGCAGTATATTTAAATTTAAGGTTTGATAAAATCTTCACCTGCATTTCCTTAGTTGCAATTAGTAGGAGTTAATTTTTTTCTTGCTGTACTGAGCCATTAAGCTTTTCCTATCCTATGATTTTGCAGCAAGCTCAGCACTGCATGTAGGCAGTGAACAAAAGAAATAATTCGTCAGGAATCTCTCAGGGGGATTAGCAAACCCTGTGTTTTTTATTCCTGTTTTTGGGGGCTAGGGAAAGGCTTTAAAATTCACAGCCAGACAAGAGTTTTTATGTGCTCAGCAGATGTTTAAGCTGATAGGGTCTCTTGTGGTCTTCAGACATCTGAAGCAGTATAATGTGAAATGACCTTCACACCCAAGACTAATCCTACTGTAATGCAGTCCTTTCTGTGGATAAAGTCTCTGACTGTTGTGTAATCTGGTCTAAAACTGTCATTCCATTAGTTAACCTTGGCCAGATGAACTTAGTCGGCAAGATCTGCCAGTGTGAGGAGACAATTTCAGGTGTTAAAGACTTTTGTTCCCTCCTCTGACGTATTTTAAAAGTGATGAGTCATTGATATGTACAGGCAAAAAGCAGAATGGAATCCTGGCTTGTTTGGTGCCTCTCTTCTCCCATTACTGGAGTCATCTTAGGACAGATCACTTCTTGCTAAATGCTGGACTGTCTCAAGTCAGTCATACATAATATTTAGGAAACTTTGAAAGCAGGTGGTAGGAAAGAAGAGACCTATCACTGTTTCCTGTTGGTAGTTTTTCTGTGGAGCAGAGAAAATGAGCAGTTGATACCTGTATGAAACAAATCACTTTTGGCCTTAAATATTTATCAGCTGGCATTAAAATGAGAATTGAGGCCTCTGTTCATTTCATAATGGCAGGTGTATTTAGTTTGAAACATGGAGCTGCTCTGCAGTGTTATGTTCCTTTTAACTGCTTTAAAGAGGGATGAAATAATTGTAAAGACGGGGTTAGTGGTTTTGGGATTGTTTTTTTAGAAGTTGAAACTCTGAGTTTATATTCTCCAGGATTAAAATGAAATGTAAGGTTTTAATGCTGACATGGAGGGACCTATTCTAGCATAAATAGCTAAGATTTTATAATAAATACCCATACGTGTACAATAATACTGTAAATCTGATGTTTCTGTATGTATATGCTTTAAGGTGCTTTGCTGCGTGAAATCACGCGTATGCATGTGAAATAACCTTCACTCACCCTTTTGTTTTGCCCTGTTTCTGCAGAGTGTTGAACACAAGCAGTTTGCTTTGTGATTGCCAGTTGAAATGGCTGCCCCAGTGGCTCAGTGCGAGCCATTTGCTGCAGGCTGTAAATGTCAGCTGTGCTCACCCTGAGTGGTTGGCAGGACAAAGCCTTCTCAGTGTGGACCCCGATGACTTTGTCTGTGGTTTGTATTTTTAGTGACTTTTTATACTAAAACACAGTAACACAAGTCTTGTAGCTGAAATCAAGCTGTAATGCTGGGGAGGTACTTGGTCCTGGCTGTGGTGCCCGTGTGGGCCCATGTACATCATTGAGTCTGCTGTGAGTTTGGGGTTTAGTTCTGCATCTCTTTGCTCTGTTTAGTGGTGTTTGAGCAGTGAAGTTAACCCGAGGGAGTAATGCTGTTGAGACTGCATTGTTTTTCACTTAGCTTACTGTTAAAAATGGGTATGCTTCCATTCTCCCTGCTTATGACTACCTTTAGCTTTGTAAGGTCTGTTTGACACTTCCTTCCTGGTTCTTGCCCATAACAGCAGAATATCATAGAATCATAAAATGGTTTGGGTTGGAAGGGTCCTTAAAGATCATCCAGTTCCACCCCCTGCCATAGACAGGGACACCTTCCACGAGACCAGGTTGCTCCAAGCTCTGTCCAACCAGGCTGTGAGCTCTTCCAGGGATGGGGCAGCCACAGCTTCTCTGGGCAAAAATTAGAGTAGTTCAGGCTCTGGCACATTTTCTGGTGCTTCATATCTATGACGTTTATGGTGGTCTCAAGCTCTTTGCCCGGAGTCTGTGGCAGGCCTGGAATTAGTCTGATGTTCCCTTTTCCTGGTGAGCAATCTTGTAACAGTTATTTGTGTATATGCAATTCTTTCTTTGCTTTGATGGCAAGGGCTACAATAATAATCATGTTGGTGCAAGCACTCACTTCTCCGCTCCAGTACCACCACAGTGGCATCTGACAGAGCTCTGTGTGTGTCTGTGACAGTGTCTTTGCTGAAATAATGGATGTGGAAGTCACTTTCATCAAGTGGGATGAGATAGTAAACTGCCAGCTTGTTATGCTTTGTACCTGTAGAACTTGAAGGTTCTTCAGGATATTTAAACTATCTGAAAGTTTCAGTCCTTCATAAAATGGCCTGGCTCTTCAGCTGAGTAGGACTTTTGAGTGTGACATAAATATAGCAAGTTTCAGACAGTTGGACAAAAGGCAGGGCTGCTCAGCACCACACTTCCACACTGATTGTTTTCAATGCTGATTCTTCTGCCTCTTTCACAGCTTGATTTCCAGCTCAAAACAGCTGAATGTCCTGCACCTCAAGCAGGACATTTGTTCCCAAGGTTTTGGTTTTGCTTACATTGTCTTTTGAGTGAGTTTTCTTGCAATATTAATTCAACTTTAAGACAAAAAGTAGCTAATCTTGGTTCTTTTCTTTTCAGATAATTTCCCCAAACCTCAGATCAGAGTCCATCCAGAGACCACAGTAGCCTTGCGAGGCACAAATGTGACCCTGATGTGCACTGCTGTGAGCAGCAGTGATTCACCCATGGCCACGGCCTGGCGCAAGGACAGTGAGGTCCTCTATGATGCAGAGGTTGAGAATTTTGCCAGGTACCAGCAGCAAAGTGGGGAGGTGCTGGAATACACCACTGTCCTGCACCTCCTCAATGTGAATTTCACTGATGAAGGGAAATACCAGTGCATTGTCACCAATTACTTTGGCTCCAATTATTCCAACAAAGCCAAGCTGACTGTCAATGGTAAGTGATAATGGTAAAAAAGGAGAAACACTCTGAACCCAAAATTTCATTTAAGTAGCAACAAGTCTATTTTTCACTAAAGCTGGCCCAAAATAGTCTTGCAGATCTCAGTGGGATTTAGAAGTATCACACATCATTTTATAAAGCTAGAAAGAAGTGATTTTTCTTCTTTTTTTTTTTTGGTTTTGTTTGTTCGTTTGGGTTTGGGGTTTTTTTTTTCAGTTTGTTTTTTGGTTTTTTGTGGATGAAAAGCCTCTATTCACTTTTTGAAAGTGGTTTGAAAGTGGCAGTTATCTCCCATGCTTTATTAGAACACAATTAGTTGTTCATCTAGTTAATTTGAGGTGGAATTTTTTAAACTGAAAGCTCCCTCTACTGTCTCCTCAGAACTCAGCACCTTTCCCACATATTTGTAAAACTGGGGAAGACTCATCTTAAAATAAGTGGTAAAAACTCTGAAAAGTTAAGAGCAAAGTCTTTTTTTTAATTTTAGCCATCATCATTCCATTTATTTTGAAGGAAGGGTAGGTAAGAAGACAGTGTTCACATCAGACAGCAGACCACTCATACCCACAGTACCTCAGAGCAGAGGTGATGTTCGCAAGAAAGAAAAATGCAGCAAAAACTTTTCTCTCGATTCTTCCCATGAGAAGTCATCTTCTTTGTGTCATCTTAAAGGAACTTAATGGCTTTAAACTGAAATAGAGTAGGTTTATATTGGATATTAGGAAGAAATTTCTCCCTGTGAGGGTGGCGAGGCCCTGCCACAGGTTGCCCAGAGAAATGTGGCTGCCCCCTCCCTGGAAGTGTTCAGTGCCAGGTTGGACGGGGCTTGGAGCAACCTGGGATAGTGGAAGGTGTCCCTGCCCATGGGCATGTATTGTCTTTAGCGTCCCTTCCAACCCAAAGTATTCCGTGATTCTATGAACACATACTGTATTTAAATTTTGGAAAAAAAGCTCTTAGAAATAATCACTGAAAAATTATCCAGTTCCTCAGAAGAATCTGCCCTTCTCTCTTACGGAGTATTTCAGATATGTTTTCAAATTTTCTCTCTGCTGTGGAGCTTTCGCAGCATTTTACCTGATATTGAAAATGCTGAATCTATGTTCCCCTTTGATCCAGAGCTCCCTTCTTTCCTGAAAACCCCCATGGATCTCACTATCCGCACTGGGGCAATGGCTCGGCTGGAGTGTGCTGCTGAGGGCCACCCCCCTCCACAGATCTCCTGGCAGAAAGATGGTGGCACAGACTTCCCTGCTGCAAGAGAGAGGAGGATGCACGTCATGCCTGAGGATGATGTGTTCTTCATTGCAAACGTGAAGATGGAAGACATGGGGATCTACAGCTGCATGGCCCAGAACATCGCAGGGGGACTCTCGGCCAATGCTACCCTGACTGTGCTGGGTAAGTGTGACTGGCCTGTGCTGGCATGTGGATCCCTGCACTTCTGCAGTGGAAGTGTAGCTTAGTTGTAAAAGTAGCAAGTTGAAATTGTGGAGAATGAAGTTAAAATGCAAAGAGCAGCACTTGGTGTGATGTTCACACTGAAGCTTTAGAAGCTGAGTTGCAGAGGTGCCTGTTGGAGTTCGCGTGATCTTTGCAGGGAGCTGAGGGGCGTATCTCAATCCAGCAGTGTAGATTAGGCAAGTAATTTGTGTTGCCTTAGAGCAAATTTTGTCACAGGTAACAAACTTGCCACCAAGAAGACCAGTGGGATCTTGGGATGCATAAGGAAGAGCATTGCCAGCAGGTCAGGGAGGTGATCCTGCCCCTCTGCTCAGCCCTAGTGAGGCACATCTGGAGTTCTGTGTCCCGTTCTGGGCTCCTCAGGACAAGAGAGGCACGGAGTTCCTGGAGCAAGTCCAGCAGAAGCTGTGGAGATGGTGAAGGAACTGTAGCATCACTCTTACAAGGAAATGGTGAATGGTTGGACTTGATAATCTTAGAGGCCTTTTCCCACCTAAATGATTTCATGATTCTATGAAAGGCTGAGGGAACTGGGGCTGTTCATCCAGTAGAAAAGACGGCTGAGAGGGGCCCTTATCGATGTCTGTCCATGTCTGCAGGGAGGGGTCAGAGGATGGACCTGGCTGTGCTTGGGGGTGCTCAGCAATGGGACAAGAGGCCATGGGCAGAAACCGATGCACAGCAAGTTCTACACGAATGTGAGGAAGAACTTCTTTACTGTGTGGGAACAGACTGCCCAGAGAGGAGGGTGTGGAGTCTCCCTCTCTGGAGATGTTCCAGAACTGTCTGGATGCAATCCTGTCCCATGTGCTCTGGGATGACCATGCTTGAGCAGGGAGGTGGGACCAGATGACCCACTATGGTCCCTTCCAAGCTGACCCATCTTGTGTACTACGCTCAGTAATAATGGAAGGTCAGTTCCTTCCACAGTGCAGCATTTTTTGAAGACGCTGACTTTTAACATTATGGCCAAATTTAGAATTGGACTGGCACAGATTTCCCAAAGCAACTGCAGCTGCCCCATCCCTGGAAGTGCTCAAGGCACTTGGATGGGGCTTGGAGCAACCTGGTCTAGTGGAAGGTGTCCCTGTCTATGACAGGGGACAGGACAGGATGATCTTAAAGGTCCCTTCCAACCCAAATTATTATAGGACTCCATGATTCTTTGAAGCTATCTTACAATTTCACTTTTTGTCCCAGAAACTCCTTCCTTCATGCGTCCCCTGGAGGACAGGACGGTGACCCGAGGTGAAACTGCTGTCCTGCAGTGTATAGCTGGTGGCAGTCCTGCCCCTCGCCTCAACTGGACCAAGGACGATGGTCCCTTGACAGTCACTGAGCGGCATTTCTTCGCTGCAGCAAATCAGCTCCTCATCATAGTGGATGCGGGACTGGAGGATGCTGGGAAGTACACTTGTATCATGTCCAACACGCTGGGCACTGAGCGTGGCCATATTTACCTAAATGTCCTGGCTTCCCCCAACTGTGATTCTTCCCAGAGTGCCATTGTCCATGAGGAGGACGGCTGGACAACAGTAGGGATCGTGATTATCGTTGTTGTGTGTTGTGTGGTGGGAACATCCTTGGTGTGGGTTATTGTCATCTACCACATGAGGAGGAAGAATGAAGATTACAGCATCACTAACACAGGTGAAGTGTAAAATCAACAGTCTCTGGTCCTGTTTTTAATTCAAAACACTTGAAATTTCTGGATTCATTACAAATGGATAAGATTAAAGAACTGAAGATTTCCCTCCAAAATCCCTTCAGGGATTTGCTCAAGTTCCTCTATTACAGAGGTTCTTTTAAATACCAGAAGTGTGCTTATTGTATTCCTTATACACTAGATTTGTCCTACATTGAGGGAAAATGGTAAAGTTTAGAAGTAAATATTTGAATAAACTTAGAAATATTTTCAGGGTCTTGAATAATAGGTGTAAATTTTCTTTCTGGCCCTGTCAGCTTTGAACTGGCCAGCCAGATTCATAATTACTGAGGTAGAAAAAAGATACCTACGAGTGAATTGAAATTCTGGATGTTCTTGTTAGTGTGGGGAATAGTGCTTGTAATACCTTGAAATCTTCACGCTGTTTAATGTTGCCAGTGTTGATTCTGCCTTGCAGAGGAGATGAACCTACCTGCTGACATTCCCAGCTACCTGTCCTCCCAAGGAACACTGTCTGATCCTCAGGAAGGCTACAGTAACTTGGAGGCAGGGAGCCATCAGCAGCTGATGCCTCCAGCTGGCAGCTACGTGCACAAAAGCACAGATGGTAAGCAAAGCCCTCAGGTGTGTTACCAGTGCCTCAGCAGGATGCCAATGCAATCTCATCCTCATAGCTAAAGTGTCAAGGTAGATCTTTATCCTGTTTCTTTCCTTTGGCATCTCAAGGGTCCAGGCAGAAGAGGTGGAAATAGATTTTGTTTGGAAGATGACCAGCTGTGCCTCCTCTCCTTGGTATAAAATTCCTGCCTCTGCCAGACATCTAGTTGGCTTGTTACAAGCATAACTAAGGGGTCTGCACTATTTCCTTACCTTGTTCTGACAATTTTCTGGATGTTCATGTCATTGAGCTTACAGAGATGCTTTCTTTGCCTTCAAAGTGCTGAGGACTCATCACTCATTATATAGCCTGGCTTGAAAATTGATCCTCAGTGTAAGTTTTTCATGCTTGTCCATGACCCTTCCAGTCCAGTCCCACTGCACTAGAGTCTGTCTCAGGAAGGAGTTGAGAAGTAGCTCATCTCAGTGACCAGTTTATCATCAGCTCTGATGTGTGTAGGCATGCAGGGACAAGTCAGGTCCAAGATGGATGTGGGCAGGTATCCCAGTTTAATCCCAAGGCTGTTTCAGCCTGGTGCCCAAGCTGGCTGGATCTGCCTAGAAGTCTTTTGCCCATGAAACAGGGGAACATGTCCATGGTTCCCCTGGTCAGCTTCAGAAGGGCACTGCTGTGGAGAATTTGGGTGGGGGGAAATATGGGGGGTTTCTCATGTGACCTCTCAAGCCAAGTACTCTGTTACTCCCTTAACTGTAAATAGGCCCTTCAATTTGTGCTGCTGTAATAAATGATTGTACCAGGACATAAAGCCTATGGAAATCTGGCATCCTCATCCTTTTTGAGAGTATTTTATTTTTCTCTTGTGTTCATCAGGTGGTGCAGCACCATTAGTGATCTGCTCAGATTGTTACGACAATGCCAACATCTATTCCCGGACCCAAGAGTACTGTCCCTATGCCTTCATCACTGAGGAGGAGCCCCTGGATCAAACACTCCCGAATCTCATGGTGCAGAGGCCCAAGGAAACATACACAGCACACACCCAGAATGAAACCAGTGCTCTGGATAATCTCTTAGCAGACAGAGACATGCCTGTCTTCTTTACCAACCATGACAAAAAAAGTGATAAGAAAATCTCCTCCCAGCAGATTATTGGTGAGTGTCCACTTTTCCTTTTGTTGCTTTGTATTCCCTGATAACTTTGGCTTTTGTTGTGTTGCGCTTTACTATTGACACACGGCTAATCCTTCAAGTGCCAGGAGTTTGTGGAGTAACTCATGTTTATTAACCACTTGTTCTCCAAATGCCCACATTGCATGAGCAAACAACAGCTTGCATCCAGTACCTGAGATTGAAGAGTGTGATGTGAAAAAGATGGAATTTCTTAATTTGCAGGTTTAAGTTTGTGGAATGTGAGCCTTTGCTTATACGCATGTATTAACCAAAAGTTGGACCTTCACATAAGAAATTCAAATAGTGGAATTTGTTGGGGTGTCTGTGCAGAGCCGGGAGTTGGACTCAATGATCCTTGAGGGTCCCTTCCAACTTAAGATATTTCTTGATTCTATGAACTTTCTCCCTTTCATCTTCTAATTTTTATCCCTCAGAGCCCTTCCAGGTTCCTCTGTGGGGAGGCAGCAAAGAACTGGCTTGCTCTCGCTCGCAATTCCTGCACCATCCGTTGGCCCATGAGGCTCCGCAGCCATTCTGGAGTGACAGTATCACTAACAATGACCAAGACCAGGCATCACCCAGACCGTGCCACAGGCTACAGGAGCAGAATTTTGATTTTAACAGGACACAGAACATTCATGACCACAGTGAAACCACATAAAACACTCATAAAGCCTTCAAAGCAAATCCAGATTGACTGACTGTATTTACTACCTCAGGACTAACCCTAAGGCCAAAGATGCTCGCGCATGTGTCTGCAGTTACTAAACAGTCAAACTCTCTTGGGGAAGGTGGCACATGCCCTTTTTTCTGCGATATCTCCATTGGAAAATGGGAATGTGTGCCAGAGAACACGTGGATAATTAGTGCCATCTACAAAAATAGCATTAAAACATGGATTGTGTGATGCTGGAAGCAGCCTTTGTGGTGGTGCATGCTTTGGAAAGCTCTCAAGAATGTCTGTAGCTATTTCACAGTGCTTTGTCTGCTTGGAAACAAACCATCAGGGTCTCCTCATGGAATTCCCCAGGAACTGCAGGCATAAAACTCTTGGCCAGCTTTTCCTTCCTTAGACTGTTGGTAGGTGTCTGTTACCAGTCTAAGTTTGGGGCTTGTTTTCTTCTATGAATAATGGACTCTAGTTGTAAGTAAACTCACATTTATAAATATTTTGTATACACTAAGCATATAAACATGTTGGCTGCAATGTAAATTATTTTTTATTATGCCAAAGTATGTATCATACTGTTAGTCTTGACAGCTGCATATTAAGCCATATGGGGAGCTGGGGGGACCGAAATCTTGTTTGTGAGGGAATAGAGCTGTCTTTGTTTTGAAAAGAAGTGCATTTACTTATAGACATGTGGTAGAACTGTGATATTGATGAATTTCAATGTTGCCTACAACTGTGTGCCTGGCTGCAAGCTGATCCATTTCATGATATTAGCAGAATTTCAAGGTTTATCTAAGCTTTTATCTTTAAAAAACCCCTTCATATTGTGCATATTGAGAGGGTCTCCATATTTTTCCCAGCTGACAGTTAAGTGAACTTTTAAAAAGAATGTTGTGATGAAAAGCATGAGGTAAATTGGGAGAGCACTTGATAAATACTTATTTCTTCTGCATAGCCAAAGGCATATGGAATTTAAAACACTGGTGCTTTTCTGTTTTAAAATGTCAGGCTAAATTGTTGAACTAATAGTTCCCTTAAATCTTAGTGTGGCTAAAATGTTTAAATATTTGACAGGTGAGAAATTACACAATGCAGGGAACCCCTCGCTACTGAAAAATCTTGTTGAGACAGAGAAAGCTCAGACTCGGTAGTTCCAGTGAGATGTGCCTGACAAAATGAGGAAGAACAATGACATTATAAAGACTCCCTGAAAAATTCTTTCTTTTGGGAAAGTGCCCCTTTTTGTAGAAGGCATTAAAAGACTCCTCAGGGATGGGTTTTTAGCGGGTACATTGTGCTCTGTGGTCATGCCTTCAGAGTGAGCTGCTTCCTTCCTGGTCACTGCTGCCCGCTTTGGAGCTGTAGGATTTGTACTCAAATAAAACCATCTGTGTGGTATTTTTATAAAGACGGGAACCCCTTTTTGGCCCAACTCAGTTGTAGGTATGTGAGAATTCCCATTGATCTATTTCTGGACTGAAGGGTTTGTGACTTAAGTGTCAGGTGTAGTCATGCAGAATCACAGCAGAATTTAGAGACTCTGGTGAATTATTTGAGTAAATGAGTGGGGAAACACTGGGCATAATGATGCTTTTCCCACAGCTCTTTGGATGGGAATAATTTGCAAAAATTTGACAATGAGCAACTATTTTCAAGGGCTCTTCCCAGGCCCTCACAGCCAGTGTGGCTGCTTTGGTAGCCAGCAGCTTTAGTGGGAAGGGGTTCCAATTGTCCTTGACCTTTAGGTAAAATAGAGAGAAACACAGGTGTGTAAATTTTTGGATTCTGACAGGTGAAACGCTTTAATACAATTTTAAAAAAAAAAAAAGAGTCTTAAGTTCATTTCTTTCTGGTTTTATTTCCTTCAGGCTTTTCCTTCCCAGACAGCACAGTGCTTATTCTGAATTCAAAGTGATCCCTGTTGCAGGGACCCAGCACTGTCAGTTTAAATCCAGATGAGAAAGGTCATGTCATGGAACTACAACAGCAACAAAGCCTAATCCTTTTGGGTTGCTCTCTCAGCTGGTCACTCAGGTTACTGGGACAGGGCGCTGCTGGCATGTGCAATTCCCAAGAGTGCGAGAACAGCATGCTTGTTGCTGCTGCTCTGTCTCTCATCACTGTTTGGCAAATGCTTGTTCCTTTTTGTTTCATTCCCGTTTCTCTTTGGAGGAGCTGAGTTCACACAGGTCTGTCACAGTGGTGGTGTCCAGACCTGAGAGTACTTGGGGTACAACTCCCTGGAGCAAGGGAATTCCCATTAGGTAGGTGAGACTTGCTTGGCCTGGACCAGGACTTTAAAATCACCGCTGTCTGCACCAGGACTGTGCTGGCTGTCAGAGAGTGCAGCTAAAGCTGCTCCAATTTCTGTGAGAGAGTGGCCTATAAAAGCTGCCATTCTGAATTAAGACATTTACATACTTCCATAAGCATTTAAAGTCCATAAGCTGGTTGTAAATAGCTGATGCTTGTAAGTAGGTGACAATTTGCTGCACTGTGGAAAAACTTCTTTGGTAGACTTGGAGGAAAAAAAATCATGTGTGTCTTCTTTCCCCTTTGCAGAGGGGACAGAGTGGCCTTTCTTTTTTCAGTAAAAACAAGCAATTTCTTCAATCAATACCAAAGCACTACCGATACAGGAACTGAGGGTTCAGAAGGCAGCAAGAGCAAAGCTGCTTCCCTTCCCTCTTGCTATTTCCTAGTGTCTATTTATATTTTTTTCACATCAGAATGTATATTTTGTATAGCATATGTAATATATGTTTTGTCTATTGTAACATATGTCCAATCAATAAAATGCTGTAGACATTGAGCATTCAGTGTAACTCTGTTAGTTTGCAAATTGAATAATTAATTTTGTCCTATGATATTTAATTTTCTTGGGGGGAAAAAAATAGAATCAACTTTGCCAACTGGATGTGATCCTGGGACTCTGAGATTTGGACAAGGTGACCTCCAGAGGGTGATTCCATCTCTTCCATTCTCTGATTCTGTGATTCTTATTTTCAGTTTTCCTGCAGGAGTACCTGTACCCTTTTTGGAAAATGGAGGAGGCACAGTTCTTCCGTAGTGGTTCCATGGTTGCAAGGCTCTGGGCCAGGAGCCTTGCAGATCACTGCACTCCCCACACTTTTCTCCTGAAACACAGCACAGCAGAGAAGGGACAACTTCAGAGTATGTCCTTTAATCCAAGGGTCTTTTCTTGCTGTGCCCAAAGGCAGCCCTGGCTGGGGTTGCTATTTGGAGGGCAATGGAGCGCTATTAAGGCCACTCTTTTATCTCATTTTCTCCCAATGAGTTACCATTGATCTGCTATGTGAGGGACATGGCTTGGAGCAACCTGGTCTACTGGAAGGTGTCCTTGCCCATGGTTATGGGGGGTGGAATGAGATGAGCTTTTACATCCCTTTCAACCTAAAACATTCCATGATTCTGTGGTTTATCGGCTCACATTCCTGATGACCTGGGATTTTTCCAGCCTCTGCCAGGACTAGGACAGTACCTGGCTGGGCAGGGGACAGCCAGAGTCACCTGCCACCTCACGAGGATCCCTTACTTATAAGCCATACTGGGGTTTTCCTGGAGCTGAAGCATACAGAGTGTCCACAGCAGTCCCCAGATCCCAGCTTTTTGTGTGCTCTTAAGTATTTTCAAGCCACCTCAGTTGCAGAACGGACTCAATGATCCTAACCTGCACCACAAGCCCTGATTTATCCAGGAGTGTTCTGGAACCCCACTCCTCTGATCATTTCAACAAGATGCTCAGGAAAAACCAGCTACTGCCTTCCCTGGCAAGTTCAGCTCTCCCTGGCACAGTGTCAGAGCCAACAGCTATTGCAGATAAGATCATGAATAGTTAATGTTCTCAGTTACCCAAGCATATTTAAAAATTAACACAAGCCTGGTGCTGATGAGAGTAAAAAACTGGGTCATCAAAGACAGGAAAAAAACAGAAAACAATTGCATTTACCCTCGGGCTTCACTAATGACTGAATTTTTGTGGAGGATCCTAGTCCTTCCTCACTTTAATCCTTCGTGGTTTAATACTGGATGTTTCATTAAAGCACCTTCCCTCCTGCCTGCCAGGTTCTCCTCCCCTCCTTTCCTCCTGCAGGAGTTTGCGGTCCCTTTGGATGAGTCTCCAGGCTCGGGTGTGATGGTTGGTGTTGCGAGCATGAGCCTGGGCACCGTGGAGTGATGGAGCTGATGAGCACAGCATGGCGGGCAGGGGTGTGTCACCTGGGGAGGTGAGCAGGGGCAGGGTGCTGGGTGAAGCCCCCTCTGGGAGCAGCCCCGTGTGTCCCTGGGGTCCCTCCAGACTGCCACTGGGAAAAGTTACCCCCTCATTTGTGGGTTGATGGCTTCACCTTCTGCTACATTGAGACCCAAGTCCCTCAGGTCTGGGCTTAGCAAGGAAATAAGCAAATAGGTGATTTGGAAGGAGAAGACAGCCCTTGGGTCCATGGGACCCCCAGCGGGGATCCCAAGGCAGCCATGGCTGTCACCTGCATTGGGAGCTCCCTGAACTCCAGGCTGCTGTTTGCTACATATAGGAAGCTGGAAGATACACAAGGTCTTTTTTTCAGAATGAACCCACATATTCATAGGCAGATGGGAGTATAGGGAACAAATAAACTCCAAATCCTAATTTTTATGGCTTTGGCCCTGAAGTGGGTCACTTGGAACACCGGTAGTGAGGGTCACCACTCCAGAGAGCATCAGCTGCCTCCAAACAGACATTGGTGCTATGTATAGGAGCACTGAGTCCCAACAACATGGAGCAGATGATGGCAGGGATCACACAGCGATGTCTGCTGTTGCAGGCAGTGATGGGTGTGTGAACATGCTGTGAATGTTCACCTGGGCTTCCCCAGGTGAGAAAAGGGGTGGTTAGCTCCCGCTGTATGCTGGAGATGAGATTTCCAACACCCTTTAGGAAGATGGATGAGCTTGTGCCCTCCAGGTTATGGACATGGAGGGAGGAAGGAAACAGTCCCCAGGAGACCTGGCACACACCAGGCCCTGGGCTCCCACCCAGTGTTTGACTCAGCTGGTTCTGGATCTGCTCTGAGCTGACCAGGATGGAAATGGGCTGAAACACAGCACAGCAGAGAAGGGACAACTTCAGAGTATGTCCTTTAATCCAAGGGTCTTTTCTTGCTGTGCCCAAAGGCAGCCCTGGCTGGGGTTGCTATTTGGAGGGCAATGGAGCGCTATTAAGGCCACTCATTTATCTCATTTTTCTCCCAATGAGTTACCATTGATCTGCTATGTGAGGGACATGGCACTGATTGAACCCTGAGTGGTTATTGACCAGGCACAGATGCAGGGTCACTCCTGCTTTTCCCCTTCCGTCTCCTGGTGATGTTTCAAGTCAGGATTAGTCTCACACAAGGCAGAGCTTGGCTGAGGGAAGAGTTAAAGCCCCATTCCAGGAGCCCTGACCAGAGATCAGAGCTCTCATCTCTCTTAAATCAGGGCTCTGAACTCCAGTTCCTCTCTCTTGGACCGGGGCTCTCATTCCAGCTCACCTCTCTTGGCAAAGGCAGATCTTCTCCGAACAAGATACTTTTGTGCATAACTTGCATGTAACACAGGATAACTGCTCTGCTCATCACTGGGAAGGTTTAATTTCACATTATGTTTAATATGTCTTCTGAAGACCTATCCATGTAATTCACCCCAGCAGTTGGAAACATCTCTGCTGTCCTTGCACAGATTTATCACTGACACATTTGCCTGATGCTGGATGTTGCAGGAGCATCTACTGAGCAGAGTGCTGTGTGATTTGTGATTTGCCAAAGGGGATTTTGAGATGCAGAAATAAATGTGCTCTGCTCCATTAATAGCTAACAGCCTGCTGACTGTATCCCTGGCAGTATGCATGGCTTGGGAAAAGTCTGGCTGAACTGGGTGAGGAGCTGTTCTGTAGAGCAGGATCAATCCTGTCCTGAAATTTTTAATTAAAATAAATGCCCAGGAAAGGGCCAACCATTTGTGCTGTTGCTTCCTAAGCCTCATCCCTGCTAATGAAACAGTGTGTCAGTGCAAGTGACCCACAGCTAATGCAGTACCCAATTTGCATTTAAATTAAAAACCGTATTTTTAAAATAAAGGTTTCATTAAGTCCTGTTTGTTTGTCTGTCCAGGCATACACATTATGAAACCCTTCAATGGTTTTTATTGACTGGCATCAGCTCTAGGAGCCTGGATGACACAGGAGGTGTCCTCTCTCCCTCAGATGCTCCAAAATGGCCAGATCCAGAGAAGTTTTGGCTGACCCTCTGCTGCCAGAGCTCTGGTGTCCCTGTCCAGGCTGTAAAACCTCAGGACACTGCTTCTGACAGTGAGGGGCTCTCAGTATCCTTCCAAGTGGGATGTCACTCTTGCATCTGGTGTTTCTCCTGCCTGTGTTGGCACTGCCCACAGCTGCAGAAGTCTGCAGCTCCTTGATGGTGCTGGGCTGGGGCTGGAGTGACTTTCTGGAGAGGTTTTCCCTCTGCTGCTTCCCCATACAGCACCTGCCTGGGCCAGTCAGGCTGCCCAAAGCTGCTGCAATGTTCATGAGTGGGTTGTATAATGGGTGTCATGACCCTGCAGTGACTTATGCTAAACCAAGTGCCTGGAGGAAGCAGGAGCATCCGACCTGGGAGAGATGAGCATCAGGCTCTGCAGGGGCCTGGCTCCAGAGAGGACAGGGGGTTCCCACAGTTGTTTGCTCCCTGTGGAGGGGGGAACCTCAGACAGACAGCAGGATGTGTTGTTCCTGGCTGGCTTCATGATGGGGATTACAGGCTTCATGCAGGGTCCCCCCAGACCCTCACACCAAGCGTCTGCCTGCACTACAGCACCTTCCCTGCTGTCAGTCAGAGGCTCATTCCAATGCTGGGGGATCCCCGAGGTCCTCAGCTAGAGTCAGGGACACCCTCTCTGGAGGAGAAGGTCTGTGTGAGGGATGGAAGCATTTCTGGTTAATGGGAATCCCTCACTCAGCAGAGCCCAATAGCGCATCGAAACACTCCTCTGTCCCAGGCAGGTCCTCTCAACCATGCTCAGAGTCATGGTTCTGGTTCTTCTATTCATGTATTCATGTATTTATTCATGTATTCATGCAGTTCATGACACATAGCCCATATTCAAAAGGGGATCAGATCCTCACTCACTGGGACCTCTCACTTTCACACCATCATTTTTTATGTACTGAAGCATAACAGACTCTTGATGATCTCCCGTCTGGACCATGTCATGCTCTACATGCTTGACACCAGCATTCCCACAGACTGGAGAGGTGCCACTTGGCTCCTCTCTGGGGAGGACCTGTGAGCTTTGGCTGTGCTGGGCAGGTCTCTCCATGGCAGCTCCATTGATGGGATTTGAATTTTGGTGGGCAAAATGGAATTACTGAGCAGCGGCTCAAATTACATGTGGAGGACATAATAAACACCCATAAATCTAGTGCCCCTGTTACAGGAAGATCGGGCCAGCCTCATCCAGGCAGGTCTCTCAGCAGCTTGAGCCTTGCTGTACTGTGGTATCAGCAGTGACATGTCTCCCTGCTCCTGCATTCAGAGGAAAGGGGGCTCTGGAGACTGCCTACCAGCCCCAGTTGCTGCACCCTGCTCAGCTCTCAAGACTCTGCTGAGGTCCAAGGGCTGCCAGTGCAACTAAAACTTGTTCCCTCTTCTCCTGGTGTCACCACAGCTGTCCCCATAGGGATGGTAGTCCCCTCTTGGCAGCAGGTGCCTGAATCCTTGCTGTGAGCTCCTGGGCTGTAGACCCCTGGTTGTTGAGCTGGCACAACCTCATTGAGCCCAACTCCTCTGGATACTTTTCATTTCTCTAACACCATCAGACATCCTCTGGCTTGTTTTCACAGAGACTGAAGCAGCAGCATCTGGCCTGGCTCCATCCCCCTCTGTAGCCAGCTCTGCAGCAGCCATGCCACATGTGACCCTGGTGCCTGGCTCCCCCCATGCCCTGTGCCGGATGTGGGCTCATGGCACCAGGTTCTGCCCTGACAGATGGGGAACATTACTTGTCTCATGCACAGTGGTGCCTTTCCCTCCCCTGGGCTCTGTGGCCATGGAGCTGGCAAGTTGCTGAGCTGGCTGAGGTGACACCAGGTCCTATTATCCTCCCTGTGTCCACATCCCAAAGCTGAGATCCAAATGGTGGCCAACATGCCCCATGGGCAGTGGTACCTGGCTCCCTGCTGCAGTCCTGCCCTTCCTTTCAGCCTCTGCTTGGGTCTGACTGTTCTGATTTCTTGCTCCTCGAGGTTTTTGACAGCTGCCTTTGTCATTATTCTTCCCTTAATGCTGTTGTCGTTTTGCGTTACTGTCACATTGCATCTCCTTAAAGTCCTTCCTATCCCGTCAGATGCAGATGAGGCACACAAAGGGCTGAGTAATCTCCTGGCTCTGTCTGGGGAAATTGCCTTTTATTATTGATAAGGCAGCACTGCCTTTGGAGGACACGACTCTGTTCTGAGCTGGAGCAGGAGCTGGGAAGCAACACTCAGCCCTGCTGGTGCCAGCAGGTGCTCCCAGGGAGGTCAACCTGCCCCTGGCCTGAGCAGGTGGGGAAAAGAACCAAGCAATGCTGCAGCAGGGTGGGTCTGAGGCTGGGAAACTCTTGGCAGGCACCTCTCCTGGAGGAGAAGCCTGCTGCAGGAAAGGGGTTGATCCTGCTTCAAGCATCCCAGCCTGTTCTCCCGTGCCTCCCAGGGAGCAGGGTATCCACCTTCCCACTTTGTGCTTGTCCCCATTGCAGGCAGGTAGTGTGGCACCTGTGGAGCCCGTCCACCTTGGCTCAAAGACAAGCCCTGTGAGGATGGGACAGTGAGCAGGGAAAATGTGCCATCCTGGCTGTTTTGGGCTGGGGGCTGCTGTGGGCACAGGTGAGCTGTGCATGTCCACATCCAAGCTCCCATTCCATTCAATCCCCTTGGGTCCTAGTAGGGCATCATGCGAAAAGAAATCTGGGTCATGGCAAAAACTCTCTCTCTGAACATTAAATATTTATGTGTGTTTACAGCGTGTTCCTGCTCCTGGCTGCAGAGGAGGGGCTGCTGTGCTCAGAGCAGCAAATGTCTGCACACGCGTTGCAAAGTGAAAGCATACATGTGACAAGGTGGCCGTGGGTCCCTTGGCCATGGGTGACCCAGACATGACTGGCCCTGTCCCTGTCCCTGTCTCTGGCTCCTGTGTCCCTGGCTCTGCTGCTGCTCTCGGAGGGCCTTGGTTTGTTCCCACTCAAAATTGGCACTGGCTAATGGCCCAATGGGGTAACTGGTCCCAGGAGCTGGAAGTGGAGGAAAAGGGTAGAGGGTGCTGGCTGGGAAGGGAGCACACAGGGGAAGGACACTGCTCCTCTGAGCACTAGTATCCCCTTTCCAGGGTGGATCTTGAGTCACTGAGGAGCTCCAGTTACACTTCGCTTCATGAACCGTCCCACTTTTGCAAAGTGACTGACACTTCCCATGATGTGCTAAAAGTTCCTTGGCACCAGAATGGTTCCTGCAGTGTGGTTCAGCTGGAGTGAGCTGTTCCTACCCCCAAAGCTCTGTACAACAGACCAGGCACTGCTGGACTGCTGCAGAGCAAGAGGAGCAGGGCAGACCCCCGCTCCCAGGTGTGGGAAGTGGAAGCTCAGAGATCCATCAGGCATGGGGCAGGTGGTGCATTCCAGGATGCAGCTTTACAGGAAGTGCCTGGATCTTCCCATATATATCTATAACCTCCCTTTCCACGTAAGAGTGTGGCCAATGCTCAGCTGTTTCTTTAGCCTTTCTCCCAGGCAGCCACACAGGGATCTGCCAGCGGTGGGCATAGGGGTGGCACCTCTGGTGCCGGTGCTGCATCCTGGGACCCTCCACCAGGACCTGCTGCCACCACTGGCACATGTCACAAACTGTGTTAACCCTGCTTTGTGGATGCTGTGGAGCAGTACAGACTGATGGTTCCTTGAGTTCAGCATCCAGCTGACCAAACAGGATCTGGTTGTGGATCCAGGCTCTTTGCAGCACTGAGTTCACTGCACATCCATGAAGGTCATGAAGGGAATGAAGGTCATTCCCTTGGTGTGGGGCCTCCTCCCCTGCCTGGCTTGCTTGTGGAAGTTCAAAGTCCAAGGTGGTCCATATCCCAGAGGTGCTGTGAGCACAGCCCCTAGGCTGGGAAGGGGCTGAGGGCTCTGTGCTAGCATGCTTTGGTGATGAATTGGGCAGAAAATTGCTGAGTCAACACAAGCCCAGCAAAACACTCTTGTTGGAAGCCACCATAGCAAGCACTACTATATTTGCTGATAAATCTGATTTTCAAATGAGCTGCATGTCAGGCTGGTAAATAATGCATCTTGTAAATGAGGAGAGCTGGAACCAGGCTGGAATGAGCAGCCGGTGCTGCAGGTACAGCAAGTCCTGCACAGCAGGGAGAGCAGTGGCAGCAGTTCTTGGGAGCACATTCCCCGCACTGCTTCTCAAATTGCTTTTTAAAGTCTTCAGTTCCCATAGCACACTTCATGAGCTTTTCCCATAAGCATAAATCCAGGAGTAGCATTGATGAGAACAAAAAGGTTTTATATATATCAACTTCAGAGAGCAGTAGGAAAGCAGGAAGCTCTTGACACAACAGCCCTTGGGAGAGAGAGATCTTTCTCATTTCAGGAGCATTTGCAACCACACCAGAGTCATGCTGGTGGGCTTCTTGCTTCAGATCCTGGCAGACAGCTTGTCCTAGCCCCTTACCACCAAGACTTAAGTCGAACAGACTGTTAATTACTATTAAAAGTCCCAGGAGCTGCACAGTACAGTGTGCTCCCTACCTGCCTGGAACAGATGGGGCAGAAACTCCTCGAGGTTTCAAATGCATGTGGCTTTGCACTGGATAAAACTCCCTGTTACCTCCAGCTTTTTATGGGCAATCCCAGTCCTGAGTGGGCTGTGCTGTGGGGGGGTCTGTCCTGGGTGCAGCCCTGAGACCAGTGCTGTGATCTGAAGGGTGAGAGCTTCAAATCATCATGGCTGGTCAGCCTTGAAAATCACTTGTGCTGAGGACTGTCACTGGCTGTTCGTGGCACATCCCTGTTCATGTGCCAGCCATAGAAAGCCCCAAAGCTGTCCTGTTTGGGTTCCAGCTCCTCCACAGGTGCTTCAGATTTCTTTGGGCACAGCAGCCAGAGAAGAGACCTATGCAAGGGAAGGATTTGGAGTCAGAAAGCACTTGGACTGCGGAGCAGCTGGAGCGCTGCCAGAAACCAAAAGCTTTCCTCAGGGCTGCAGGGGAGTAAATCTGGGGCAGATCCCAGTTCGTTTTGTGAGTCCTGTTACCATCCTATCTGGTGGGAACCTGGGACCTTCTGCAAAGCAGGAGCACTAGCACAGAGCAGCACAGAGCAGGGGTGGGGCTGGAGCTTGGTGGTTTGGTGGCAAAGCTCCAGGAACCATGACTTCCCAGGAAGGCTGCTGCTCATGTCTGCAACAGGCAGTCACACAGGCTGCTCGGAGAAGCTGTGGCTTCCCCATCTCTGGAAGTGCTCAAGGCCAAGTTGGACATAGATCGGAGCAAACTGGTCTAGCAGGTGTCCCTTCTGATGGCAGGGGATGGAATGGGATGAGCTTGAAGATGCTTCTAGTGCAAACTGTCCTGTGATTTCATGATCTTTGGGTAGGCTGCAAGGAGCAGAGTTGGTCGGTGATGCATTATGTGCTACTGGAAGCAATTACTGATCAACAAAGTGTCGTGAGGCAGCCTGAGGAGCCTGCCGGAGGGATGTGAAACCAGTACAATGGGCGCCTTGAACACTGCTGAATGTGTAGGGAATAGTTAATGGCCAATTAAAACTCTGGATGATTTCCAAGAGCAAACAAAAGATGATAGTCAAGGTACTTGTGAACTGCTGTTAAAAGACAAATTCTTCATTGCCAATCCAGCTACCATCCTTGTTCAGTTAAACTTTGCAGCAGATCTTCCACAAAGGTAATTTTCTGCTTCTCTGGCTTAATTCCATTCATCTTTTAGGGGATAATTAGCATCACTTGGTGTTCTTTTATGCCCAACTAATTGCACCTTGTTTCAGGAATGAAAGTTAATGCCTCTCGATGTAGGTTAGTGCAGCAGTTTATGATGAAAGCTGAGGCCAGGCAGAGGTGGGGACCAGTGGGGACCAGTGGGGACCACTGCTGCTGCTGCCACAAGCCTGGCGCTTTCTCCAGTGCAAAGATTCCCCAGTTTTCATTTGAGTTGTTTGTAGATGCTGTGGCTGGCAGCAGTGAGCCCACAGTACCAGTGTCTGCCTCTGCTACTCAGCAGTGGTCAGAGGGGTGCATGAAAGGCCTGATTGTGCCACGCAGTGTGTGGCAGCAGAAGGGTGCCAAGAGCACACCATGGTCACATGTAGCTTCAGAGTCAGGGGACAGTGACAGGGCTGTCACCTAGCACACAGCCAGAGAGGCTCAGCCAGGACCAGCTCTGGTGCCACCAGAGAGGCAGAAGGGGCTCGATGTGGCTGTGGGGCACTGGCATGACCCTACTGGGAAATCCTCCTCTGGGATAGTCACTTTGTGGTGATATCTGCGGGCCAAGACTCCTGCTACAGCAGCATTTCTCAAATTGTTCTTTGCTCAGTTATGTCTTGCTGTGGCTGCTTCTTGAAGGATCATAGAATCACAGAATGGTTTGAGTTGGAAGTGACTTTAAAGCTCGTTTCATTCCACCCCTGCCATGAGCAGGGACATCTTCCACTTGGCCAGGTTTCTTCACCCTAGCCTTGAAGACTTGCAGGGATAGAGCACTTCCAGGACCGCTGTTTGACTTCCTTTCCCTGCAATGGCGAAGGCCTTTTCTGGGGTTCCTGTGCTGAAATCACACCCTGGCCAAAGCCAACACCAACGACTCTGGGGCAAAGGTCTGGACTTGTGCCAGGCTTCCATTGGCAGAGCTCAGCCAGCAAACAGTGCCCAGCAAATGGCAACCAGACACTGTGTTTGGAGGCCTCATTTATGGAGCTGCTGATGCGGCATCAGAGACTTTGGTAATGTCAAGGACGAGAAAGTAAATGTTTTCGCTAAAAATCTTGTCTGCTTTAAAAGTAGGTTATACATTCAAAGCACTTTAGTTCTGAGGAATTTTAATATTTCTATGTCAACTGTAAGACAAATAATTGGATCGGGAGAAGGTTGTTACTGGAACCTGAGATTAAAGGCAGGATTTTTAATACTGTGTTGTGTGCGGGTGGATGTTTTTGTTCACTGCAAATGTGACTCAACCATCATCTGGGGGAAGAACCTTTACCTGATATCCAGCCTAAACCTCTCTGCATCCACAGAATGGCCCTGGCAGAGGAGACCACTCTCTCAGCACCTGCCATACCCTGGGTACTTATCCACAGAGTGGTGTGTCCATGGAGGGAGCTGCTCCAGACCTGGGCTTAATCCTCCCTGTGAGTGGGTTGTTTTAATCTCACCGAGCAGTTTATATTGAGGTTATCAAAAGCTCTTTCTGCTTGCTGCTCTTTCTCCATGCTGGGAGATACTTGGGCTGCTCCTAGCAACAACTCTGCCTCCTCCTGTCCTCACTCATCTCTTCCTGCCTAGGGAAGGAGTTTCCCACGTCCCATGAGCAACATTTCCCTAGTCTGTCCCTTTCCAAATTGCAAGCTGCACTACTGTGAGCTGGCATCAAATCTCTGAGGTGAGCACAAGCTGGCTGAACCCAAGCTTGCCCTGTGGGGCTGCAACCCCAGAGCCCCTGGATATGGAGCATAGGGATGAAGTGGCACTGGTGGAAGTCCTGGGGCACTCTCTGAGGAATCTCTCTTCCTGTGCCATGCTCTCACCTGAGGTGTGCTAGAACCCTGCAGCCCTGTCCCAGAGCCCCATACCCAGCTTGGCTGAGCTGAGAGGAAAATGGGCTTGGTTTAATGACAAGACTTTGCTATTCCAGCCCTAAACTTTCTGTAAAGCAGTGGCTGCTGGACAGGTGAGCTGGGCTCCTGTGCTTAATGTAGATTGATAGCAAATCAGCTTTTCTGTCTTAATTTGCTTATGACCTAGAGAATTAGCAGAGAGGATCTGTTATCCTGCCAGTGCACTAACGACTCTGGCAAGATAAGGGCTCCCCAGGGAAGCAGTGGTATTTGCTAACCTTTCCCGGGTTCGCTTTACATAATAGCACACTCCTCCAAATGTCCTCGGCGTGACTGGCCATTCTCCTCTGCCTGCACATGCCTTGATATTTCACTTTTTAAATTTCAAGACTATTGCACAGTAAGAAAAGGTGCTGAATGCCTCGTGTCATTCATCTTCCCTCTCCCTTCAGAGGCTATTCTTAGCCACGGCATCAGTTCAGCTATTCAAAGGGAGGTACTTTTCCTTTCCAAGGTCTCTAAAGATTTCCTGTATCCATATGTACAGCTAGAAAAGAAAAACAACCTGAATCTGCCTGCCAGTCTGCCCTTCCGCTCACTGGTTTTCTCCAAAACGGGTTGCAAGGCTGAGAGTATAGCGCAGACCCTCACCAGGGACATTTCTGAAGGCAGTGGGACAGCTGAGCACACGGTGTGCTGAGGATCAGGCAGGACACTCCAATAACACACCATCCCAATCAGTGTCACTGCAAAATATCATGGAGCAGCCCTGGAGAAAAGGACCTGGGGGTGCTTGGGAGTAAGAGCTAGATATGCCCCGGCCACATGTGCTGGGACCCAGAAACCCCCCGGTCCTGGGCTGATCACACAGGGTGGGCAGCAGGGGAGGGGGGGACTCTGCCCTGCTCAGGTGAGACTCCACCTGCAGAGCTGCCTCCAGCTCTGGAGACCAAAATCAGAAAGACATGGAGCTGCTGGTACAAATCCAGAGGAGGCCACGGAGATGCTCCAAGCAGATTCAGCTATTGCTGTTACATGCTGCCATTTATGAGTGTTTTTATTTCTACAAATTCTTGACATTAAAAGCCCATAATTAAGATAATTAGAACAAAGACATTTGCCTTCTAATCAGCATATATTTCAATATGATGTTTTAATTTACAGGCAAAAGTTCTGAACTTATTCAAATAATATTATCTTTATTGACAGCATGCTATAGAGATCCAACTCATTTAGGGTATTTATGATATTAATTTCTTTTTAAATCCCTTTCAGTTTGATGAACACACATCAAACCTCCAGCGTAGCTCCTCAGGGAAGCCAGGACTGAGCTGTGGCCATGGCAGAGTTGTGTTGGTGGTGGCTTGGATTGCTGTGGGGATGGTCTTTACAGAGCTACAGTTTGGTCAAGGCACTGCAGTGATCCCGGAATCATAGAATACTGAACTGGAAAGGATCCACAAGAATCATCGAGTTCAACTCCTGGCCCTACAGAGGACAACCCCAAAATCCTACCATCTGCCTGAGAGCATTGTCCAAATGCTCCTTGAGTTCTCTCAGGCTTCAGGCTGTGACTGCTTCCTTGGGGAGCCTGTTCCAGTGTCCATGATACTCTACAGTTTGAGTGGCCTCAGATCACTCCAAAACACTCAAGAGAGAGATTCTGGCTCTGGGAAATGATTTCTCACTTCATTGTGTTAGAGGCTGTTCAAAACAGCTGCTGTCAGCATCCCAGAGTTCCTGCGTGCCAGCAGTGGGGTGGGAGGTTGGAAAGGGCTGGGTGCTGATCCTTCCAAAGGAGCTGGAGTATCTCCCATGTTCTCTGCATTGCTCTCTATCCCTGGCCCCTGGGGCAGCCTCCCAGGTAACCATCCTTGCTCTGCTCCAGCAGGTGCAGGATACTCCTGCCTGCTTGTGCCTCCATTCCATCTGTGCCTCCATCCTGCCCACACCTTTTTCCCTCCCATGCCTCCATCTCGCCCATTTCTCCATCCTGCCAGACATGGTCTTAGAGAACAGGCAGCAGCAACAGCAGACCTTGCTCCTCTAGACCCAGAGACTGCCTTTTCCCCTCAAATGTCTTTGGGAAGGTTTTTTGCAGTGACGTTGTCCCCATGAATGTTGGTGTGACCTCAGTAACAGGAGCACAGTGCCATCTGCCAGGACAGTGCCTGCAGCCAGGCTCCTGTCGAGGACAGTGGTGGGGAGGGGGGTGTCACTGATGTCCCTGTGCTGGCTGCCAGGTAACAAGTGTCTGCTCTGCTTCACCTGACAGTTCTCCAGAACACAATGCACCTTTCCTCAAGAGCTGGCTGCAGCTGGCAACCCTTCATTTCTCAGGCTTAAAAATAGCCACAGGCATTATAAACAACCTTGCATGGAACACAACAGAAAACTTGTTTTTCATCCTCTCCCTGTTCTTTGTTGGAATGAGTGCTCTTATCTCCTTTCTGTGCTTGGAGACTGCTCTGTGCAGGAGAGGGACATGAGCAATACAGCACATCTAACACCCAGCCTTGTGTAAAGGAAATTATCTATTTATTTATTTCTGCTTCTGCAATGCTCCAAGTTCTTCAGGGGAACCAGGATGAAGCAGCAGCTCCAAAGCCACTGGAGAATTGCTTGGAGCCTGGTATCCTCCAGGTTCTGAGCTTTCAAAAAAAATCTACTTACAGAGGACAGACTTTGGCTCTTTCTCAAGAGTTCCAAATCCAAGCACTGTCTGGCAGACTCACGTTAATAAACACTTGCACATTAACAGTTATGAAGTTTTTATCTTCTGCTAAAAAGGTATGAATTATGCAGCAGGGAAGTACATGAGTTAGTGGTGTGTAAAGCACTCGGAGCAGCCCACGGATCCGCTGTGCAGAGGTGCCTCAAGCCCTGGGGTTCTCCTGTCTCTGCCAGCCCCATTCCGGCTGCCAGCAAGTCTGCACACAGGCTTCTATCCTTGTTTGGTGCATGCCGGTTCCCAGGCTGGCCTGGGAAGTCTGTGAGCATATCTGGCTCTACTCTCCCTGGGAAAGACACAGCTGCCGGTGCTGGCCCTGCCCTTGCCATGCCACCAGCTTCACCACATTGGACTTCCCCACATAGTGGAGATAGTGAAACCCAGAGTTACATTACTCTGCTGTAATTAAGAATTTTCTGTAATCCCTCTGAGCCTTTCCTTCACTGCTAAAGGGGAAAGCTCTTGGTGGTGGCTTTAAGCCTGGCAATGGGTTTGGTTTTTGGGGACCTGACCATACGGGGCTGGGTGGTACATCCCACCCACGTGCCACAGCAATAGCAGAATTGCCTTCCTGACCTTGTTCAGCTAAATCAGCTGCTATTTAGGCTTTGTTTAAAGCTCTGCCTAATGAACCGAGTGTTGCATGTAAAGGTTCTTATTTATTATTTGGCAGATGTGGCTCCATTGCCAGACCAGTGCTGGGCACCCCCTGCCACCAGCCCCAGCTGCTGGAAAACACTGCTGATGTTCTGCCAGTCCATGGAAAGGGTTCCTGGAGAGTCAGAGAAGAAACTACAAAACCATATATTAACCCGGAGAAAAGTGTAATCCTATCGACTTCTGTGAGACTTAAAAGCAGACAGTTCTGTTAACTATTAATTGTTATAATTGAACAAGATTAGAAGCCCAACCTGTGCTCTATGAAGAAAACTGAAACTTCTACAGAAGTTACCAAAAAAATGCCATGCTCCCGTAATGGCTCCTTACAGAACATTATTTATTGTCAATGTTTCTCATGTTTGCTACCAAAATACCAACTACAGCTCCCTACAAAACTGTGCATGATAGTTAACCTCATTAAATCCCAAAGGATTAGTCAGCTGTTCCCCAAAGTTATGTGGCTTGGAAAGTGATTTTCTAATATGCAAGCTTCAAAGGAATTTTGAAATCCTGCAGTGTAAGCGAGACAGACAAATGTTAATCCACTGGAGTGCTGCTTAATGGCCTGTTTAATTTTCGTCTTGCTTGGTCTCTGTAAGCGGCTGGACATGAAGTCTGCCTGTGATAAGCAGGGGTTCAGCTTCCTCTTGTACCACCCCACTCATCAAACACAGATTCCTCTTCCACATAGATGACAGTGCATGCAGGTACCCATGGCCATGTTCCTGTGTCCTTTACCCGACCTATGGCTATGCACGGACAAAAACCCACCTGGGGAGGGGCTCCCCAGGCCCACTGGTGGGTGATCACAGACTCCTAGAATGGTTTGGGTTGGAAGGGACCTTCAAGCTTCATTCCAAACCCCCTGCCATGGGCAGGAACCTCTACCACTATGCCAGATTGCTCCAAGCCACGTACAACCTAGCTTTGGACACTTCCAGGGATGGGGCAGCCACAGCTTCTCTGGGCAACCTGTGCCAGGGCCTCAGCACTCTCACAAGGAAGAAATTCTTCCTAATATCTAACCTATTTTTTTCCTATTTTAGTTAGCGTTAGGGAGCACAGGGAGTCTGTGCCTGCCCAGTGTATCATGTGGAATTGGGAACCCACCATTGCACAGACTTGGGGGGCACTACCCTGACTCAAATAAATAATGCTGTTAACTGTGAATTAATGAAGGAATTAAACACACTGCATTTTGAGAGCACAAAGAACTGAAACCCACAAATTAATTAAGGTTCACAGCCCGGCTGTGAGATGCAGAAGTAATTGCTCAGGTCACGGTTCATGTGGGAAAAGAGGGAAAGGGATTTGGCTTGGTGGTAGCAGCTCTGTAACGTAATAGAAGAAGCACAACTGGCACTTCAGCCCCAAGAAGCTTCTCCTGCCTCCCCTGCATCTCCTGGGGCTCACAGGGGGCTGGAGGAGCTGGGCTTGTGTGCTCCAGTGCTGAGTGGAGCATGGACAGAGATCCCTGGCTCTGGTCCCATTCCACTGCCTCTCCCCGCTAAGCCCTGTAACACCATCCACGTTCTGCCAGGACACTCAGATGAATCTTGGGATCCCCACTCATAAGTGTTGGAGGATGTTGCTATATTGGAAACAGCCAGCAGTAAAGTCAGCAATCCAGGCTGAATAATGTATTCTCTGCTGTGTTATCAGCTGGGAAACCTGTTAGTAATACAAATACATGAGAAGAAGTGAGAGCACATGAATGTTTAAAGGGATGAGGCCATTCTTGAGGATGACACTTAAGCAGGCCCAGTGTGAGGCTCCCGGGGTGTCAGACATGTCAAAAGACTGCTGTATGGAAACATTTCAGTATGTCTGACATGCAGGGAGCACAGCTTTGCCTCAGGGATCTTATTTCATTCACCTAAAAATGAAAAGCATCATACCATACTCTGGAGACCAGTGAAAGATTCTGACATTGGACTCAAGGATCTCAAAAGTCTTTTCCAACCTAAATGATTCTCTCTTCTCCCAAGTAAGTAGCAGGATGAGAGGAAACGGCCTCAAATTGCACCAGGGGAGATTTTTATGAGATACTAGGGAAAAATTTATTCACAAAAAGGGTTGCCCATCATTGGAACAGGCTGCCCAGGGCAGTGGTGGAGTAACCATCCTTAGAGGGATTGAAAAGATGTGTAGATGTGGCACTTGAGGACATGGATTAGTGGTGGCCTTGGCAGTCCTGGGTTTAAGGGTTGGACTTGACGGTCATAAAGGTTTTTTTCTGACCTAAATGATTCCATGATTCTATGATTTCTGACCCTTTTGTCAATAACAGATAGTGTCCAAACCCACAGGAGCCATCTAGCAACAGGACACACTCTTTTTTTCTTTTTTTTTTTTTTCAGAATTGGTTTTGAGGGCTGACAGTGAAAGATGAAGCACTGTGTACTCTCTCCCTTCATCATTCACAGCGAGATTGAGCCCAGCAGTGGGAGTTGAGATGTGATATCTGTCCCTGCTTTCTGAGAGGAAAATTAATGTTGACATCTTAATTATAAGTCAGAGGAAAGGCTGGTGCTTGAATGGTGAGCTTTGAAGATTATCATATTGTCATTATTCATTAATGACTACAAAAGAGGCTACCTCTAAATGATAATGGAGGGGTATAATGGTAAACCTATGAAGCTTCTATTAGATCCCATCTACTCCATAACAGTCCTTTGCTAATAACTTATTAACAAAACTCAACAATAATAATCAGGTTTTGTCTACAGTGATAAGTGTTGCTGTACAAGCACTGCCAGGAGAAAAAAGAATCTAGAAAAACTCTTTCCCTGTGTTTAGAACAATAATTTAAAAACTGAATTATAATATAACAGGAGATCCAGAGTTATGGACGTCATAACATAGCGGGAGGATTTTTGTCTGGCTGATATGGGAGATAAAAAAAACAAACAAAAAAAAAATAACATAGAGAAAGGTGTCTCACCAGTGCTTTCAGAGGAACAGTGACATTGGTACATAAGCTCTGGTTCTGAGACTGCCTCTGCAATGTGCTGAAAACCATGGTGAAAGGGAGGAACCTTATCCAGAACTGGACACAGTGCAGGGGGAAGATGACAATTTATTTCTCAGTGGATGCACAGCTGTGGCACCTCTCAGCAAGAGTGTTGCGTAAGCCATGGAAAATAAGGAGACTTTTGCATCTCAAGCATAGGGAGCTCTGGGTGAGTTGCCACTTATACCCCCTACCCAAGGTGGCTCTGAACCCCAGGTATATATTTCTTCCAAAGTTCTGCCTCTGTTGTAGCCACACCTGGGTGACCTCTGCCTTGAGGTGAACTTTTTTCTGTCAGAGTGCATTATTCCACCTCTTGTACTAAAATGTAAATTAACTTAAAACCTTTGTAAGCAGCTTATTCAATATGAGCTGTAATTACAGCTGGGGCTGTAAAAAATGCTCTCTGTAAAACTTTTATCAAAGTTGTTTTGTGTTATTATTGCTTTCTGTGATGTGTCTGGATTTTCCAAACAGCAAATAATTCTGCACTTATCTTGGTTCCTTTGATAATATTTTTTATGACAGATCTACTGAGACTTTAGTTACATTATTAACGTTCAAAAAGGAAGAATGGGGACAATCTTTTCTAAGTAAGTCTGTGTAAACCCTTGCATGCTGCTGCTTAAATACTAATCATGGAAAGACAAGGAATGTATTAATCATATAGATTTGTACAAATAATGTAACCAGATCTGCATGAGCTGTTGCTCAGAATAACGAAGGCAGTTGTCCTTCAGCTGGGCATGGCTGATTGCTCAAAGGAGGCTTTCTGGAAGGTTCAAGCAGTTGGAAGACTGACAAAGTTACAAAATCAGTGATGTCATCAATAGCAGTCAAAGAAAGGCTGGCTGTGTCAGTCTGAAATCACACCTGGATCACGAGGGACAGATCCCAGGAGAAGGCTGATGCACACACAGGTAACCCTAGTGCTCCCCCCAAATGTAGGGAGGGAAGGAGATTTGGTTGTCACTTCCTAACACTCCACTGCTCCTCCTTCATCCTCTGTTAGTGTGTTGTTGCAGCTCAGACCCCCCTCTCCTCTGTCAGTAGGGCTGGTGGAACTGGAGAGGGGAGAACAACACCTCAACACTCTGTCACTGGTTCCACTCCACTCAGATATTTCACAAGGTGTCTATGAAAGACAAGCTCAGACCTCATGTGCAGGACTCAGGCTGGGAGGTGATGACTGACAGGAGTGGGCATCAAGTCTCAAGAAAATGGATTTTCCTTTTGCATTCTCCAGGGAAGTTTGTGCACGGACACGGAGGGCTGGTAGTGCTGCTTTATGAGCTCTGACTGGTCCTCCTTGTTTCCCCAGCTGCTCAAGAAGCTGATATTCAGTGAAGAGAGAGAAAGTGACTGGTGAAAAGGAGCAGGAATCAGAGAGGAGCTGAGGATTACTTTTATCAGACAGAGACTGGGATAGGCTTTTGGACTATGCCAGCTATCCCAAATCCCTGTGAACAGGGTTATAAAACCTGACAAGGCTGGTACAGATATTTCAGATCCTATTAAAGATGTAAAAACCACTGACAGAGATGAACCGCTTACAGATGCTAACTCACTGCTAGTGAAGAAGGCTGACAGCAAGCAGAAGGTCAAGCAAAGGATTTTAGTGGGTGATAATTAGAAACACACCCAAGTGGGGAGAAATGGCTGAATGGATGGTAAAAATGGTAAAACATGACCTAACCAACAGCTTCTGCCATTCTTAATAAATGGAAAGCGTACTTTGCCAGTCAGTCCCACATGCGGAGAAGAGTTGGCCTGTGACAGGGTTTTATCTCAGCACAGGCCATTCCCAGTCATTGAATTTAGAGCTACAAGGTTGATCAAGAGACTGGAGCATCTCTCTTACGAGGAAAGGCTGAGGGAGCTGGGCCTGTTCAGCCTCAAGAAGGGTTGACAGAGAGTGGAACCTCATCCATGTCTATAAGTGTTTAAAGGAGGGCTGCCAAGAATGGCCCAGGCTCTGCTTGGTGGTGCCCAACAATAGGACAAGAGGCAATGGGCAGAAACTGATGCACAGGAGGTTCCACCTGAATATGAGGAAGAACTTCTTTAATGTGTGAATGATGCAGCACCGGAACAGATTGCCCAGAGAGGGTGTAGAGTCTCTCTCACTGGAGATAATAAAGAATGGTCTGTACACAATCCTTTGCTACATGATCTGGGATGACCCTGATGAAGCAGAGAGGTAGGACCAGATGACCCACTGTGGTCCCTTCCAACCTAAACCATTCTGTTACCTGAGATTCTGTAATTCAGTAGCAGTGGCTCTGCCACTGCAGCTCCCTGCCAACGGTCCCCTGGTCCTGTCATGCTCGGTCCTCGCTTCCCGAACACCTCAATCCTGCTTGCCTCTATCAGCCATGCATTTTACTGCTTTTCTTCAGCCTTGTTTATTCTGCAAAGCATTAAGCTCTAGATCTAGACTTTAACATTCCATTACTACATTTAGGCTCTAAATCCCATATGTAGACTTCAAGCCCATGCTTTAATTCTGTACAACTGCATAACTCTCCACTCAACTGTTTGACTGGGCCTTTATCCCCTCTGTGCATTCATTGGAGTCGGCAGTGCTTGATCACATAGTCTGCATCTCAGAGCAAGCAGCAGAGGGGTATTTGCATAGGCTGTTTCTTTATTTACTTTGACAAGTCCTCTTAGTTCATCTTGTTAACTCTACTGCAGCATTCAACCATACTTGGAGCAGGCACATGCGCAGAAATCTCTGTAGTTACTTTTTAAATTTATTCTGGATATTTTGTCTCCTGTGGGTGAGGCACAGAGGAAACAGCAAAGCAGATGAAAAGTGCTTGAGAGTATATGACTGTATGTCCTGTACATGCCTGCATGACACCTGTTCTCGGAAATTATTCCCCGTGTTTCAGAAATGCCTTGTTTCTTGTTCTCCTCCCCTTCCTTTTTTTTTTTTTTTTGGCTAGCTTGAGTATAACTGAACACTACCGTCATTGTGCAAAGCAGTACAGCACAGGTCAGAAGCAGACTCATCCTTTGTCCAAGCTTTTAACCTGTTGGCAGTTGTTTGTGTCAAACAAACAAACAATTTTGTGTCTGTTTTTTCCCATATTCTCTGTTGCAGGGTTACAGAGCTTCCTTCCATGGAGGTGTTTTTCATTTCATGAACATTAATTTTAAGGAATTTGTAATGTTTCAGGTGCAAAATGTTGTTGAATATGCAGCTGGAAAGTTGAGGCACATGGAAGATCTGTGTTTACTGTCTGATTTACGGTAAAATCTTGGTTGAAAAATCTAAAATTCCCAACCTAACACTCTTGTTGTTTGAAAACTTTACAGGATTACTGAGGAGACATTCAACACTGATCTCTGCACTCTGGTGACCAGTGATAGAACTGAAGGAGCTGTGTCAGGGGAGGTTTAGGCTGGATATTGGGAAATGGTTCTTTCCCCAGAGGGTGGTTGGGCACTGAAAAGGCTCCCCAGGGCAGGGCAGCTCAAGGAGTGTTTGGACAACACTCTCAGGCTCATGGTAGGATTCTAGGGTTGTTCCGTGCAGGGCCAGGAGTTGGACTTGATGATATTCTCCGATTCTCTGATTCTACCATATGCAATGATCAGTAGTTCTGCATTGCTCAAGAATGGTTATTTATTTGCGACAGAGGAGCAAAGGACATACCACTGTGTGGATGCTATTCCTGCTGGTACTGCCTCTCATTTCCCTGCTGTGCTGATGTGTTTATGAAATACAGGCAGATTTATAACTCAGATTTGCATCGGTGAAGCATGCGCTGATCCCCATCTACAGCCTGCTGGGTTGATACATTCTCCATTCCCAGGTGAGGAACACAGATACCAGGGATTAGTCAGCCCGGGGTGGCACAGACATCTCTAAAGGCTTGGGTTTATTCTCTAAGCTGTACGAAATTCCCAGGTAAGATCTGATTTCATGGCAGCTTCTCCTCCTGTACAAGTTAATTTACAACGTTTAAAAGTTTGCCTTTGGATAAATGTATCTTAGGCTCACACAGTTTTCAAACAGACAGCCCTGGATATGTCTGTCAACAAAACGGCAAGTGTTTGGCTTTGAACCACTCTTATCCAACCGTGATTTGTTTGTGCTTCCTCAGAGGCAAGGAGCTTCCTGAATAATTTGTTACCCCATGTTTGAGATGAGGGCTCTGTTAGGGAAGAACACTGTGCCCACTGCTGCTTCCTGGCAACTGTTTTTGTTTTCAGTTAATGCAGTGGAGTTAACCATCACTGTTGGTTCTCCCAAAAGCTGTAACAGCATTGTGGTCAGGTAGTGTCAGAGCTCCTCTGTGCCCAGTCACCAGGAAGATAGGAAATAACATACTTTCTGCATAAACAAATGCCTGCTCTGTATCGGTGCAACTGGCTTTCACATTTTCTTGCTGAGAATGAAGATGTTTTTATTTTGTGTTTGTGTGTGTTGTGTGAGTATTTTGCCTCTGTGGGAGTCTCTTCCCTGTAAGCACAGGACTGCTGACCTACATGTCACACCAAGATTTGCTTTGCTAGCACTGGGCACGAGGAAAAGGACTTCAGAGTTCAGAAGAGGACTTCAAGAGTCCAAACACAACACCAAATTCCTTTTCTACCCTCTCTGAGAAAGTGTGTCTTCGTGATCTAATTAAACAACAGTTTGACATGTTTTTGCTGTTTTGATTGCCTTTGAACTTTGGCAGAGTGATAAACAAACTTTGCTTCCCTGCCTACCAAAAATTGTGCTGTCTTGAAGCAGTTTATGTCCTTCATTCTGATGTGGCAGAGCTCAGCAGCCTCTTCCTGTGGCATTCTACGTGTGCCGTTGCCAACAGCAAAGTGGAATGGCAGCTGCTACAGTGTGATGGGTGATGAACCAGGGACGCTGGAGCTCTGATGTTTCTTTGATGGCCCCTTTTAGCTCAATGAGAGCTCCAAACACCAGTGCTCAGTAAATACATAATTCCCCAGCCCTTGGCAGGTTGGCACTGGTGGGCATGTAGGGCATGTTCCCTTCTGATCGTATCCAAGGCCATGCAGACACATCATGTGTCTGGGATCTCTGATGAGCAGGACAAATGGACTGTGTCAGCCAGTTCCCCAGCAGCTTGTACATGTTTCAAAGTTTTTCATGGAGAACAGTATAGCTGTGAGATGTGCTGTGTGTGGTGGGCTATCCCCAAACCGCCCTGTGACCTAGAGGGGCTGCCCTGACCGCCGGCAGTGTCCAGGACAGCAGAGGTGACAGTGGGGACCCCAGGGCAGGGCTCCAAGGAGCCCCACAGGCTGTGGTCACTGTCTGAGAGCAGTGCCACACATCTTCTGGATTAGTCTGTGGTGCCAGAGCATCCGCATGCCAGGTGCTGAAGAGGAGATGGGGGATTGGCCAGTGATGCAGAGAAAATTAATACATTCGGCAACACTGGTTGCTCTCTCAGAATACAGCGAGGCTGGCAGGTAGATGTGCAGCTCCAGAAAAGTATTATGGTTCATGTGACGTACAATGAACCTGCCCAACTTACTGGCATCAAAACATTTGCAAGGATTAGGCAGCTTGTTTGGTCTTTGAAGTTTATATAGAAGTATACTGTTAAAGGCAACAGCACTTTCATTGCAGGACAGCAATTTCATGCCTTGCTTTTTTTACCAGTGTTATTAACTGGCATATCTCAGCATTTTTGGAACTGTTCCCCATTTCAGGTGTTTAAATGCAGTGGGCATTTCACTCCAAGGTTTGAAGTCTTGGCCAGTGAAAAAACTGGGCTGCATTTTCCTAAGATGGAGTGTGGACAAACCTTCTGCTTAGGGGGATGGACAAAACTTCCAACCCTGGAGTCAAAAGGACACTAATCTCCTCCTTGAGATGTCCACACTGTCCACACAGGACTCTGTGTATTCTCTGGAACATCTGGAAAAAGCTACTGTCAGTAGCTCATAAATTACATGCCTGATGTCACAATTCCCATGTGAAAAATTGAAGGCTGGTTTTAAACAATGTGACGATGTCCCTTTTAATGTCCAGTTCACAAGAACCACAAAGCTTTCAGCCTTCTTGCTTCCATTCTGCAAGCGTGAAAGAAAATTTCTCTCTGGCAGTTCTTTCTGTGCCTGTTGGCAGGCAGCCCAACGTGCCTCAAACAGCAGCGAACATGATGAGCTGAACCTATGCTTGTTGCAACTCCCTTACTGCTGGAGGCACTACACCTCAGATGTATCAAAAGCATATGGTTAATGTCCCCAAACAAGTTCGGATTACATTGTTTTACCCCAACAAGCACAGTTTTATTATAGGATTGATGTTCCTCTGACTTCTTTGGAAGCATTCTTGCTTTTTTTGGTAAAAGCCACAGACTAACAGGCCTTAATGGTAGAGGAGTCTGTAAGAAATGGAAAATACCTGGTTGCAGAAGTTACTGGTATTTGTTATGAGCAGGTTTCTTGGTGGTTGCACTTGCTGCTATTTACCGTTGCAAAATTCAGTGTTGAAATCTGATACTTCTAACATGCCATGTTGTCCAGACTAAGGTGAACACAGGGACACAGCAATGGGAACAAAAATCCATTGTTTTACGACTCAGTAAACATTCTTTAGGCTCTGCAGTCACTGGCTTCTTCACTTCCTCCTACAGAAAGGAAAGCAGTATTTGAGTCACACCTCTTTATTTGCAAACAGTGCCAAGGTTATACCTTCTCAGGACACAGGTTTTTTTGCAGCCCCACTGCTCCTTAAGGACTTCAGCCTGCTGGGCACAGCTGGAGCCTTCAAGACACTCCTAAAACATTGTACACGTCAAAAGAGATTTGCAGTGGAAATTCAGCCTCTGATTAAGAGAAAAACAATTTGAGGACTGGGCGGCAAAATTTGCAATTTGAAGCAGAAAGCTTTCAAAGGATTAATTTCCAGCTCTTAAGGCTGTGACATTGATTTTGAATGAACTCTCCTGTGTTTTGTACTTTTTAGTGTTTAATTTGTTCAGCGGCTGCACTGTGCTCTCAAATGCTGGGATGTGCATGGTGCATACCTGGCGTGTAATCGGCACCCATCATGAGCTAATTGCTATGCTGAGATCCATGAATCACAGCAAAATAAACAGGCTCATGTGAAGAGAAAACCCATTGGATTTGTGCTTTCCAGTAGAAAAAGTATCTGAATGTTTATATCTAAATTGCACCCACTGCCCCGAGCTCTGCTTTGGCCTGAGGAGCTCTAGCTACTCTGAACCAGCTGGTTCCAGTGGCAGTGGCCATGGGATTGGTGGAAATACACAGGAACGGTGTCTCTGCCTGTCTGGTTGTGCAGCCACTAAGAGCAAACATGACAGTGGAGCATGGACACCCCACCTCAGCTCTCACATGCACCTCAAACCCAGCTGCCGAGGGCAGCTCCTGGCTGAGGGGTGATCCTGGCTGACGGTAAAGCCTTCCTTAGGTGGGAGCTGACTGGGGGCTCTTAGCTGAGTGAAGGTCCTAGCTGAAGGGGGGTCCCGGCTGAGGAGAGATCCTGATAGAGATTCTGACTGACAGGAGATCCTGCCTGGGATGGGTACTGACTGAAGGACTCCTGGCGGAGGAGAGATCCTACACAACTCAAGCCCTGGCTGAGAAGGGACCCTGCCGCAACGGGCGCTGGCTGGGGGGCTCATGGCTGAGAGGACACTCCGGCCCTGGCTGAGGGGCTCTTCCCGGGCGACCGGGCCACGTCCGAGACATGCCCCGGCTCTTAGGGAGAGCGGCCCGGCAGGGCGGGCCCAAGTCTCCTACACGCCCAGCCTAGCCCGGCCCTGCAGTCGCGCTGCCTGCGACCAGCAGCCCCGCGCTAGCGGCGTGTCCAGGGTGCGGCGGGGGCGTGGCAGGACAGGAGGGGCGCGGCCAGTGAGGCAGGCGGGGCGCGGAGAAGCCGGGAAGGGCAGGGCCCGGAGGGGTGGGGCCGACGAGGCGGGGCGGCAGTCGGGCGGCAGCCGCGGCCGGGGCGGGAGCGGCGGCAGCGCGGGGTGGGTAGCGTCGCCCCGTGTTGCGGCATGTCCAAGACGCTGCGGAAGAAGCGGCACTGGCTGAGCAAGGTGCAGGAGTGCGTGGTGTCCNCCCTGCGGGGCGGCGGGAGGGCCGCGGCGGGAAGCGGCGCCCGGAGGGAACCGGGGGGAAACCGGGGCGCGGGTACCGCGCTGGGAGAGTTTCCGCGGATTCGGGAAGGCACCGCTGCCCAGAGGGACGATATGGAGGAGGAGTCAGTCTCGCAGTCCCGGGGCGGCCCCGGGACGGTGCTCGCTCGCTCCTCCGGCCCGTCCCGGTGGCCTCTCCCGAGGGTCCGCTCCCCGCCCGCAGTGCTCGGCTTCGCGCCGCTGCGATGCGGTGTTTGTGCGAGTGTGACCCTCGTGGGGCTCCGGGTGACTTAGTGGTCCCCGGAGCTTCCGGTCCCTATGTCCTCCTCTCGGAGGTGCAGTTGGTGTTTTCCATGGTGTTTATATAATCCACTGCTTGCAGAGGTCGAGGGCGAGTGGGGAATGGCCGGGATGGAACACCGGGGTGCCATCGCTCCGTCTTGTTGGTTTCCCATTTGGCAAAGACAAAAACCCCGAGAACAAACTCTGGCTGTTCTTTTTTTCATAGATTTGTAGTATTTTTAAGTACACTTAGGTTAACTAATGCTTGTGGTAAAATCATATGTTATCAACATGTCTGTTAAATGTCAGATTAATGCTGAATTGTGGCACCTGCAGCCACATGAGTTAATTCATTAACTCTAGAGGTACCTACTGCTTTCTCGAACAGGCAATCCAGGTGTGAGCCTACTGCCTTATAAGAAAGTGTCTTGGGAAAAACATTTTTCTCTGAATCCCAATGGATATTAGTATTTCTATGACTGGGTTCTGAAATATTTCTCATAGAGTTTCTTTGCTGAACACTTGTGTTGTTCTTCTTTTGTAACTGCTGGGTGCTATTTGACTCCATGTAATACATATTTTAAGTTGGCTTTTCCTTGTTTGACCACTAATGAAAAGTCATCTTCCATATAGATACTGTGCTGTTGGTCCTGACTCATCTAACTTGCTAAATTAAANCTTAACAATGAAGAGCCATTTGATATTTAAAAAAAAAACCAAAACAACAAAAAACAAACAAACAAAAAAACCCCAAACAAACAAAAAAAAAAACCCCACACACAACTGAAAAGCACCTACAGAAGCATGGTAGGTTTTGAAAGAGGTCTTGATTTACAAAATTGGAAATCCTTTCTGAAGGGGGAAAACAGAAAAGAACAAACAGCTGCAAGTTAGATGTGAACTAAGAGGATTTAAAAAAAGAGGGACAAGTTGTTTAATATAGAAAATATTTCTTTTTTAAAGAGAAAGCTTGGGCAAGATGAAACTATAGTTCAAAGGGATTTATTGTATTTATTATGGAGGGAAATACACATATTTTTGTGAGATGTCAAACTGTCAAAACTGGCAGAAAAGATTTAGAAGAAATTGCTGCAATTAACAGTAGAAAGTGGCAAGAGCCAGATGATGTTCATGAGGACTTCTGGGTATCAAGTAATTAAATCCTGGGTGGTGTGGAAGGGATAGGAGTGGGGAATATAGAGTACTGATGGGAAAAGGGTACAGAAGATCAACAGAGGCTGGCTGGCGATTCCTGCAAGTTGATTAAAATTTGAGTTAAGAAGGACAATATTGAGCATGTGAACCAATACCACCTAATGAGGACAGTGGGCTGCTTGCACTGATTGGCTTAATCAAATCTCAGAGTATTTCGGTGAGGTGGATTTTCAAGTAGGCTTTCCATAAGGTATCAGTGACTTGGATGAGGCTCTTACTGAGCAAGCATGGTGTGGCAGTGTAGCTGCCAAAATACAAGAGCAGAATTCTCCTGTGGCTTAGTAACTGGTTAAAACAGAGGAATGGGTTTTTCAACAGAAGGAAACTGCTGCTGGAGTCTTGTAAGGACCTGTGCTGTTTAGCATATTCATCCAGAGCTTGTAAACCCAATGCTGGTGAGTTGTACAAAGAGGAGTAGCGTTTTTATGCCGATTTTATGTAATTTTTGGAATATACCAAACTGAATCTTCAGATCCAGCAATTTTTCCCATACTGGAACATATTTACCACATCAGATGATTTTTGTAGTAATTTTCTCTGTTAGATTTAGTCTCCTTAAGTATAGTATTTTAAAACATACTGTTTTTTGGTTGTGTTTTGCAAGGCTGCCACAGCTGCTCAGTGGCAGTTTTCCAGTCAGGGTATATGTAATTAGGAAAGGCATTCTCTATGAAGACCTATGACTTTGAATTTGGCCTCCCTTGTGATCCAGAGCCATCCAAACCTGCCAGGTTTTGGAAGACATCTGGGAAGGTTCGTGAGGCTGTATGAGTGGTTGAGGTGAATGAAGTGAGGGCCAGGAGCTGTTGGTCCCTAGTAGGCTCATAATATGTCTGAATTCTCACAGACGTGTAATTGTTACTGCATTTCAAGGTCCCGTGTTTCGTGATTTTCCCCAGTCAAAACGCAAACCATCATTTGAAAGGCATGGAGTGCTCTGCCAGCAGACCTTTTTGTGCCCCATGGCTCTTCAGGCTTACGTGCTATTGGAACAGATGTCTTGAGGGGATCCAGTGTCAAGGGTCGACAGAGAGGAATTTGACTCCTTGAATCTTAATTGTAGGGTGTTTGTGAGGTCTTGATGCTCACAGTCTGCCTCTGCATTTTAGAAGGGCAAATCTGGTGCTCCGTCTTCCAGGAGAAGTCTGTGCAGGTGACCCAGTGGCCTTGAGCAGCACGATCTGGACTGCTTTAGTTCAAGTCATAATGCAGTCAGTCCCTCATTAAAGGCAGTAACAGCTTTAGTTGACAGCAGTAAAATCTGTCTGTGATACTTCTTGCAAACTCATAGAAAATTTAAAATGGAAATTTCAGAATGCTGTTTAGGCTTGTTTGATAAGACACTTGAAGGATATGAATGTTAATTTGAACGCCATCTGTTAACTGCACATCACAAACGATGGACCATTTTGTTGATGAAGAACTTTGTCCTTCCTATTCTTGTTCTGTCTTTATTACAGAATTACCGAATCAACTAGGTTGGAAAAGACCTTTGAGATCATCAAGTCCAACCTATGACCTAATACCACCTTGTCAACCAATGCCATGGCACTAAGTGCCACGTCCACTCTTTTCTTAAACGCCTCCAGGGACGGTGACTCCACCACCTCCTTGGGCAGCCTATTCCAATGCCCAGTCACCCGTTCTGTGAAGAACTTCTTCCTCATGTCCAACCTGATTAGCTGAGGAGGGACAGTGTGCCAGGGGTGAGTATCGTGTCCCAGGTGAGGATGGTCTCAGGTGTGTGCAGACTAGCCAGAAAATCCATGGGTCCAGTATCAGTAGGGATTGACTCAGCAAAGTCTGTGGAAGGCCAATGTTGAGCGCTCTGCCAGTGGCATTTGGGACTGATGCTGGGATCTGAGCTGTCTAAATAAAATTTAAGTTCCAGATGAACTTCAATATGATAACCATACTTCTGTTTGTGTATAGTTCATCATCATCATCTTGATCAGATAAGCAAAGCAGCCATACAGAGAGCTAGGGCAGCTGGTGCAGTGGGATATCTGTGTGGATGTGCATGCAAGCTGCCAGGGGCCAGCTCATCCTAATGAGTCCATTTGTATTTTAGCCACGCTTTGGAAATGCTGGTTTTCAGCTAATTGCCTGCTTACATGCATTCAAACAACGGCTGCTGTGTGCTCAAGGACCTTCCCTGTCCAGTATTACTTGGATTAGGGCACTAGCCTGGTAACTGGCGGGTGCTACTGCAGGGTCTTGTATTTCCATTAGGGAAATAGAATGTTCTAGTCATATCCATGGTAGTTGAATGCTAAGTTCATCCTCTATAGGTACCTACTTTCCTTCCAGTATGTGAAAGGAACCTACAAGGAAAATGGGTATTTTTAGAAGCACAAGTAGTGATAGGACAAAAGGGAGTGGATTCAAACTGGAAGAAAATAGGTTTAGATTAGATATTAGGAAAAGAATTCTTTACTGTGAAGCTGGTGAGGCACTGAAACAAGTTGTCCGTAGGAGCTGTGGCTGCCCCATCCCTGGAAGCCTTCAAGGCTAGGTTGGACAGAGCTTGGAGAAGTGTGGTTTAGTGGAAGGTGTCCCTGCCCATGGCAGGGCATAGAACTTTGATGGTCTTTAAGGTCCCTTCCAACCCAAACCAGAGAACAAACGCTAGGATAATTTTGCCTCTTGGAGGAAAGGCATTACCCTAATTCTACATTTTCTGTGGAAGCTGGCAGTGGTCCAGCTCCATGGTGGAATAGAGGAATGTGGTCGTCGGGAAACCTGAGGAGCTGCACATCCAGCTTGGGTCCCTCAGCCCTTGCTGGGTGTTGGGCGAAGACTACTGAGTGCTGCCGTGGAAAACTGCCCTCCTTGCTTGAGAGTTAATGGGGAACCGACCTGTTCTATACTGAAGAGGAAAGGTTGAGTCATTTAACTGTGCTATGAAAAGATCAGAGCATACCGGTCTGCTGTAATGAATGGGGGTATCCCAGTTTAATCAAATGATGCTGTCTTGAAAAAGAAAACTGAAGGGGAAATGCTTTCTCTTGGAGGTTGTCTCTCTAAAACTGTCCTGTATCAGTTTGGGAGCTGCCTTGCACAAAAAGCTGTGAGCTTTGTACCTTAAATGTATATATGCAGAGGACTACCAAGCACTAGTACCATTAGGACATTCATGTAATTTATAATCTTGCTTTTAATATTACTCTTTATATAAATGTACTCTTGGCATAGACCTTAACTGCTTTTTCCTTTCACATACTTCCTTGTTTAAATTTTGCTGCGATGAGTGCTGTGGTAATGATGGTACCAGAAATGCCCTCTAATGATTCTGCTCTTTCTTGGTGTGGTCATTTCAGATGATAACAAGGCCTCATGTAGCTTTTGCGACTAATTTGTACTTTTTTGTTTCCTTCAAGAGAACCATTCTCTTCCCTGTTTTGATCCTTGATTTCTCTCAGGGGAGACCCTGTAGGATGGTGCATTTATCTGGAGCTGGTGACAGGGCAGGTGGTGCTGTCCGTGTTCTTCTCCAAACCCACCTCTTCATGTTCCCTGTTTTAGGGAAATCATATTTTCACTGGGACTGTACGGTTAAGCGCTTGTATTCCAGATATTCCTGGAAACTTCCTTTGTGCAGGTAGACAGTTTTGATTAAATTTCTTCTATATGTGTTTACATTGGGTTTTTACTAAGCCCCCGCCAGCCGTAGGTGTCCATGCCAGCAGAGAACTTGCTTAAAATCCCTGAAGTGTAATTTTGCTGCTACTCTGCAATGGCAGGGTTTTTTTTCTCTGTGAATGAAACCAAGAATGAAATAAAGATAAACCTTTATTAGAAGTCATGATTGCAACAGCAGATTTCATCTCTGTGATTTTTGTCTAGGTATGACTCTTCAGTTCTTGGCTGGCCTTAATGAAGTTTTAGTCAGTTGTAGAAAACGGCCAGGTTTTATCTCAGAAGATACAATATCCTTAATTTTTTAAAGGCAGTTTCATTTTGCTTTGATAAAACAAAGACACTTTGAAACTCAACTGTCTTTTTGGAAACTTCCTAAAGTAAACAAGGGGTGCTCATATAACTTGCTATGCACTGTGCTCCTTTATTATTGAAGCATCTGCTTCAAGTTATTTTTCATCTGCAAAACTTTAAAAAAAAAAAATCTTAAAAAGTGACAAGGATTGTACATTCAAATTGCCAGGTGAAAAAATTACTCTAGTTTTCATTGTTACTCTATTTTAAGATCTTTAAAGCCATTCTTCTGGTTCTTGTTTTTAATTCACAATGCTTCCTTCTAAGAACTATCTTGTGGTGCTTATGGGCTGTTAGTTAAATTGCTTCTTGTTTCCTGAATGGGAACAATTTTCTTCTTCAAAGCAACCATATTCTTGAGAGTACTAGATTTGAATTCAGAAAAATAGGAGCTCTTTGTATTTGCAAGTAAATTCCCTATGTAGTCCTGCTGAACAGAAGGCAAGGGGAAAAATGCAATAGGAAGGTTGCAGACTCGTTCTGCTACATCATCACAAAAATCAGAATTCTTAGTAATTTGTCATCTCAGTTGTTAATTGATGTTTGAATTCGTGTTAAATGGATCTTTTTTTGTGCCATCTGCGGGTCATGATGGGAATGGGATCTTCTCCCAGGTGCTACTTCAGCAGCAGTTGGATACGATGGCTTCCAATCTGATCAGCTTTAAAAGCAGGAGCAATTACTTTAGGTGGAAAGGGTAGTATCTTAGGAAGGGTGTTTATCAAGGAGACAGCAAAGGCACTAATGGTGACAAGGGGGTTGTAAAGCCTGTGTAAAGCTGTCCCCAGTTGTTTAAGGTGCAGATGCGAGTAGTTATACATAGCCATCTTCTGTCATAAGTCCGGGTGCAGCTTTCAGTATGAAACACGACCACAGCAATCTTTTGTTCAGGCTTATATCACTTACGCAACCTGTTAAAGTAATGGTTTTATGTTGAAATGTGATTCTGTTTGCAAAGCACAACCAGGTCTTTAGTTGTAACTGTGGGCTTTCTCTGACAGGAAGCTTTTAACGTGTGTTCTCAGGGCTACGTTTAAAAAAGCTTGCTTAAAGCTACTTTTCAATATGGATGATTCTCAAGCCTGTAATTTTTTTATGAATTGGTGATTGCTCTCAGTTGAATGCAACTTCTTCAAATTGAAAATCACTAGTGTGTTTACTATCCATCCTCTATGCTCTTCACTTGCTGAATAGTGTAGTTCGCATAACTTGATCCATCAAGTAAATCATTTTCCTGAGATACGGTTAAAAAGTGAAATCGTATACACGCTGAATTGCCATGTCTCTTCAGTTACTTTAAAAAAAAAAAAAAGTAAAGCTTGAATTGTAGCTCTGTCAGATCATGGTGCACTTGAATAGTGGTTCTTACTGTGTTCTGCTTCAGTGCTGTTTCATTATTGCCTTTGGTAATAAATACAATCAGCCTGGCAGCTGGTGACTGATGAATATGGATTGCGGGTGCTATATAAACATCAGAAGTATTCTGGGTTTTGGAGTCTGGAAATGCATTTTCCATCAGCATGGTAATGAAGTATTCTTTCAAAAAGGTGGTAGAGACAATTAACAAGGTTAATGTGATCGTGTGAATTGTCTGTTTGTATTTCTCTTCTTACACCCACTGCATTTGGAGCTAGTGAAGATGAAATCCAGACTGGTTTGCCCTGATGTGAGAGCCTAACAAAATCTGACTACAACCACAGTTGTAGTTGTACAAAACTGGGTTGGTTGGTAATGCTGGGACTGTCCAGAACTGTCTCTGGCACTGGTGCGAGAAGCTGGAACCATCACTGTGTCTCTGCTGTGGCACAGGTGTCTGAGTATGAGGGAGTACTTTGAGGATGACTGTTCACCTTATGTCAGTGAGACAGAAGTAGAGGAGATGTGAAGAAAGATATCACCAGCCTGGAAAAACTCCTGTGTGGTGAGACAGAGGTGGAATTACAACACAAAGGAAATGATTGTGGGGTATGCAGGAACAGCACAAAATACCAGGATTAGGAGTTTGTTGCTCTGCTCTCACAGCACAAATACCAAGCTATATAACCCACAGCAGGCAATTCCTGGTAGCAGGAAATGTCTTCGGGCGTGTGATGTGCAGAGGCCATCCCTGGGGTCGGGTTCAGCAAGGTTCAGTTGTTACTTGAACTTTCCTTGTAGCACTTAAAATTCTCGTGCCTTGTACTTGCTGCTTAATCACTGTGTAGGAAGGCACAAATGTTCAGGGCTTTTCCCGTTTGGTCCCAGTATACTTTTGGACTGGAGACATGGAAATGCTTCCCTCTTGTGCTGGATGTTATTTGCAGCTTTATCTTTTTGTCAGCTGAGTAGGAGCTGCTCTGGGAGGGAAGTTCAAGGGTATTTCCAACTCAAGACCTAAACCTACGCATGAGCTTACAGGTGAAGTTATTCCTGTATTCCTGTTGGCACTATGGAGGGGCCCTGGAGCACAAGGCAAGTTGTCACCATGCTCTCAACACCTTTTGTGAGATATTTACTATGGTAGAAAGATTGACATGAAATACTCAAATGAATTAGGCCACTCAGCCACCCAAAGTGACAGTGAAGCGTTCCCAGTGTGGTACCTTATGGCTGAGCAGACATGCTTTTCTCAACTTTTCTCCTAAGTTCCTCAATTCCATATCAACAAAGTGACAGGAGATTTAGAGATTTATGCTAAAAACCCAAACCTCATTTTGAATCTGAACACTTGAGAAGGGTTAAAAAGGCATCTTTGGCTGTGGAGAACCCACATATTCTGAAACATTTTGCAGAACAAAAAAATACACCACACAATACAGCGTAAATAACATTCACTCCACTGCATTAATTGCTGTTCTGATGAACACTACTAGTCCTGCCCTAATGAATTCCTTTAAGTACTAGCAGCTTCTCCTAATAAGCATTAATTAAAATTTTCCAGCATCTCTACATTCACCAGAGAAAAGTAATTACTCACTGCTGCCCTGCAGAGAGGGAAATAAAATCCACGGGATTAGGTTTTTTTAGACTGAGTAAGTAGGGCAGAGAGGAAAGCCTGCAGTTTAGAGGCAAGTTGTGTAGTCGGTAATTCCACAACAGGCCTTGGATTGAGTAAAACTGATGTCTATATAACCTAAGTCTAAGTAACAAGGAGCTCATGTAGCTTGAGTTAAAAGATATCTATGTAACCTTAATATCAATATAACCTGTAACCTGAAACATAGCCTTCTACAGCCTGAATCATAGTGTTTACTTATGTAGCCTAAATCATAACTTTTGATACCTATAACTTGATGCATATATAACCTGAATCATAACCTTCGATACTCATATAGCTAATATGAATAACTTTTATACAATGTAATGGCTAGTATATAGTTAACTAGTTGCTTAAATGCAGAATAGACAAAAGAGAAAAGAGAAGAGAAGAGAAAAAAAACCCAACTTAGCAGGTGTGTAATCTTAGAGATAGCTAGTGGTAGTACTAATGAGAAAGTGGCAAGAAAAAGCCAATTAGCCACAAAACAGACAATTTAGGCCGGTTAAGACCAGATAGACCGAAGAGCATCGTAACTGCTCGTGCCCCAAAGACAAAGGTGAAAAGTTCAAGTGCGAAGAAGACTTTGGAAGCCTTCATCAAAGACCCCTCAAGACCCCCGAATTAGGGAAGGGCATGTGCAGAGCAAAGTATTATCTAATAACCATGAGATCATGTTATGTAAATTATTTCCGGCGTGAATGTAATGATGCTGTAATGACACAGCAACATTAAGCATAATTTACTGTATAAATATACCACTGCACTTAACAAAGGCAAGTGGGTTAGGAGGAAAAATCCCCCTCACCACCAGCGTTGCAATAAACAAATACCTGCTCTATAGACATCGTGTTGTGGGGATTTATTTCCAGCCTGTCTTTTGGGAATCAACTGTTTTCCTGCTGCCTGTAAATAAACCACTAAATACATTTTAATAATAGTACCCAGGTCTGTCAAGGACATAACTATTTGCCTTTTTCAAAGCGTGTAAGAGGGTGCAGCACAGGCTATGACCTCAGCTGTTCTGCATGGTTTAACCCCCAGCTGCACACACCCATCCACAGTTCATACCTTATCTAGCAGGGAATACATTTAAAAATATTTTAGTTGTATTATGGCATATTGTTGCCATGTAAAACAAAAAGTACATGCATAAGTGGCATCTGGATATGTCAGACTTAAGTCACAGTACTACAGAATCATCATAGATGAGAGTCTGGGTTAGAACAATTTTTATTAAAAATCTGGAGTTTTTTTAACAGGGACCAACTCCCACTATGAAAGAAAACCACAGCAATTTTGTTATCAAACTTAGGAGTATTTTTGTATATGCCAAATACAATTCATTGAAGCTCACATTCTAAACATCATCTTCCAAGGAAGCACTGTCAACTAGAAGGAAAGCCAAGGCAATACATCTCTCAATATATTCCTTAGCACTGGAGCACCACATTTGACTACTTACTGGTACTTCCCCTCGATGTATCCACAGTACCAAGCAGTTTTCACAAACACGTCCTCCCGTCCTCCCTGTACCAAGGCATTTCCAATCTAATCTCACTGCAAAGAAGATTAGTGAATTTACTGAGAGATAATAGTTGCAGCAGCAGAGGTAAAAATACTTCCCTGGCACTTTTGGTCAGCTGATTTTTGAGGAATTCTTTAGACCAATAAAGGATGAAACAAGCCATTAAACATAATTCCCTGGGATTAATACAGGGCTCTGCCTCTCTTTTACATAACAGGATTCTGAAATGCCTCCGCCGTGCCCCCCAAGTACATGCATTAGGAGGAAATAATTTCTACAAACCTAAAACTTTAGGGCTTAGTTATTTCCTGATAGTTCAGAGGTTTTAGAGGAAATAAACTGGATGTTAATCCTCTTGCATTTAATGAGTAGTACCAGTACACTCCGCTGCTTTTTCCTGCAACGAGCATGGCAAACCTGGTGTATAACCAAAGCAAAGTTGCCTCTCCTGGCAATGAAACCTCAAAGAGGGGGATGACTTAAATGGTTTGGGTGTTATTGTTGTCTATTTGGGAAAAAAATTGTGTCCAAATAATTTTTAAACCCACAGAATTAAAATCATAGAAAAATTTCATAGATTTTTCGTAGAAATCACTTAGTACAGGAGGAGGTATTTAGTCATCATACCAACTTACACCAAGTTCAAATTATTTGTCAGTGGTTTATGCTTTGGTTTTTAATAATGTCAGCTAAAGAAGAACTAAGTTACGTACATGCACCTCTGTACTCCGCTGCAGCACAGAGCTGGTAGGCAAAATCGTCTGCACAAACAACAGGAACATGCCAGACATAGCACATGGCTCTCGCTTCTGTTTCAGTTACACTTCTGCTGTGTCCTTCCAAAAAACTCCTGCAGGGAGAAGGAAATCTTACAAGAAAACAGGCACTTGTGCTTTGTGTTTCAGTTAGTTTTCAAGAGAGTGATTTTCCTGCCCAGACTCACTAAATTTTACACTGAATATCCCTCCCCTGCTGCATGTTTTGTGTCCAGAATCCACAGTGCACACCCAAAACACCATGCATGCTTTTTCCTGAAGTTTGACTAAACAACTACGGAAGACGTACAATACTTTCAAAGGGGTTCCTAAACTAGACAGCAAACCACCCAGTCATCTAAAGATCACATAGAACCCCAGAAGTTTGGGTCAGAAGGGACATTAAAGCTCATCCAGCTCCACCCCCTGCCATGGGCAGGGACACCTTCCACTAGACCACACTGCTCAAATACATACTTCATTATTTTATCTTTAGGTTAACTTAGTTAAAAACATCACACAAAGAAAAGCACAAAGTTCCCTATTAGTTGCTTTGTCTATTTCTTTATAACTTTTACTAACAGACTTAGCCACCACAGTAATTTAATTCTCAATGACTTGCAAGGCTACTCAATGACTTTATACTTAAAACCAAATCAGGTATTTTTTTTCTTAGAATACCAAGAATTAAAACTCATTTAATTACTTGGATTCACCCAGTTGCCTGGTTTTATGAGCTATGACAGACATATTTGCAAATACTCTGAAGACCTACTCAAATATCTTAAACTCCATATTTTAAATTTCCTTGTGGGAATGTGGTTCGTCATTCACCAGAAGCTGCAGCGCTGTCAGACACCCTGCAGCAGTGGGTCCCATCTTGAGGCCACTGAAGACTGAGATGCCCCGAGGGACTCCCATGGTGTTAATGAAACATTTAGGAGGAGCAGACAGATTTCAAGCTCAGCTGGGCACACCTGAAGAGGCAGAGGTGTCTGTAGGTGCAGGGCCTCCACCTGTCTGACACTGGAGCTGGCGTTTGCCTCCTAAAGAAGCATTGGAAGCATTCATGTTACTCCAGCAATTCCTTATCGGAAATACCGGGAACTGGAACTCTCTGGATACTGGAAAATTCTGTTTATTACCGTGCTGCGCTTTGCATAGCTTTAATAGATTTTTCCCTTGCAACAACCAGATTTTAGCACAAATTCTGTAAAAAAATGCAGGCAAGACAGGTGTGTCTGGTAGGAAGCAGGAGGTTACTGACTTCCTCTGACCTTTGCAGAGGGAGGAAACCTGGAATGAGCATGAAAACCATTGTATGGATGAGCCACTATTTAACTGTGGGGTTGGACACTGCTTAAAATGGAGTTATTTTCATCAGGCATTGGCAGCCATTCAGGGGCAGTGTAGGATGGGATCTTTGGGGTCTTCATTAACCTTTTCATCAATCTGTATTTGTACACAAGTGCAGGTAGTGTGTCCACAGGGAAGTTCCAAAGTATTCAGAATTACCAATTGTTCTCTCAGTGAAAAGTCTACTAAAAATAGGGTGTTCTTCCATTCAGACATCAAAACCTGATCTGTAATATGGAGTGTCATGCTGTAGGAGTAGTAAAAGAGCTTTTACATGTGAAAGTTCTTTCTGTGAGCTGTTTCTTACAGTGGGTGAAATGCAGCAAAAAGAAAAAAGGACTTGAATCACTCTCTGCTTTACTGAATTGTGTTCGGGTGGCATAAAATTTGTTCTGAAATCCTTATTCATTGCCTTTTGGCAAATACATATGATTTTTTTTCTATTTGAACTATGTTCTTAAGAAGTCTGCTTCTCTTCCTGGTGTGCGGGCTGCAGAGATGTTGGATATTAAGGAAATGGCAAAGAGAAAAACAATGTTTTCAAAAAAACTCCCAGTTCTTTGACAGAACTTTCTGTGTTATCTAAAGAATATGAAACTGGGGCATGAGAACTGGATGTTCACTTCAGACTGCAGTGAACTAGAAGATTTAGCATTTGTTGTTACCTGGCAGTCGTAAGTTTTAAATGCAAAATGCCAGGCTTTTCTCAAATTCTAAATGCAAAGTGTAAGGCTTTCCTTACTTAACAACTAAGTGGTGATAAAAATAAAATCTGCTTTTTTGAAGTAACAATGTGCATGTGGTTCAAATGCAGGAAATTTGAGCGATGCCTGCAAATTTAGCTGGACCTCAGCATTGCGGCAAATTATGTTGAGAAGCAGAGGATATTTGGAATTTTGCTGTGCAAACACTATTCTTGGGCTGGTATTTTTTAGAGTAACAAAAAATTCCAGTTGACCCTCTCCAGTCAGACCCTCCTGGCACCGTAAACCTTCCGGGTGCTCACCATGCTGGGCGGGTGAGGACATGCTGCACACACAGCACAGCCTTGGCGTCACCTGATTGCTCTGACAGTGCCTCTGGGAAAGCCCCATTAGTCTCTTAATAAGAATTTAAACTGGCAGGTAAAGACAAGCTAATCTCTGTTTCATCCCATGATTTATTTGAACAGCAAGATGTCTGGTTGCTTTTCTTTGCTGTTGCTGTAGAGCTGCCAATGGGGACTGAACAATGAATTTGGGAATTTAAATGGATTTATTCCGTAGCAATTAAGTGCTTGCTATGTAATTGCTGCCTGATTCTGACTCGATATGAAGAGTAAAATTGGGAAGATCTTGACTACATTTCAATCACAGTTTTGTGAGTTGATGACCACGGTTAAGACAGGTGCCTGCTGTCAGATTTGCCTGATGTAATTCTTATGCTCATAGGTGCAGGGTGGGTTTTCATCACCCAGCTGAATGTTTTATTATATCGGTCAGTTGATATATATCACATACTGGTATTCAGACAAAAATGTAACCTTTTAAAACTCTTACCTTCAGGTTCTTACGTGTCCTGGAAGCGAGGAGAAGAGGGAGTGTTTTAATAAGAACCATCTATTGTGGGTAACAAGCTCTGTGCTCTAGCAATAGTGGAGCATTTCAGAGAGATTACTGCAGAACCTGTATGGTCAGACAAGGATGACAGAAAAGGAATGATGCAATTAATACAGAAACAAACTCTGTACTGTCAGTTTGGGTATTCCTGTTGGAGTGCATAGCCGTAGCTGCCTTCTGGTTGATTGCGAATTGTGAACAGAAACTGGATTTGGCTGTGCCTTCAAAGCTGTCTCTTCATTTGAAGTGCTTTCTTACAAGGATTCCATTTCTGTGTCAGTCTTGAACTTAGTGAGCTCTTTAAGCAAATATAAATTACTCCAGCCTTTGGAGACAGCTCCATACAGATGGCTGGCTAGCCACTTTCCCAAGTGGAATGCACCACAGTCTGAGAGCTCCAAATGCATCGAAACTTCGGTTATTGTAACTGAGGACTCTTTCTGTCTCATGACCTTGACAACATTATTATTTTGCTTACTACATTCACCTTGTGCCAAACTTCATTGGGCAAACATTAAATGATAGAATCATGGAATTGTTAAGGTGGGAAAAGACCTTTAAGGTCACCAAGTCCAGCCATCAACCAGCACCACTAAACCATGTCCTCTAGTGCTAAATCAACATGTTTTTTAAACACCTCTAGTGATGGTGTCTCCAGTAGTTCCCTGGGCAGTCTTAACTGAAACTGAAAGCAACTGGGTGCAAGTTAATCACTGAATTCAATGGCTTATCAGCCAGACAGTTGTTACAGACATCTGTTAGTGAGCAGTTGTTTGCTGCCCTGTTCTCTAGACTTTGATTCTTGTTCACTGCTGAAATGTTTATTTTGTCATTTATTGTACTTGGAGAAGGGCTAGTAGGTGTCTTTGAAGGTGGTCACGAGTAACTGTGCCATTTTTACCCTGACTACAGCCACGGCCCTGCAGGGCTTTCTAAAATCAGATGGTTTAGGTTTTTGGAGTGTGTTTGTACATGGCTTATGCTGGAAATCATAGAGTGAAAATTAAGTTACCGTGATGTTGTTGCCCATGTTATTTCTCTCTGCTTTGACTAGTTCTAGTTTGTCATATAGAAGCGGAAGAGGTTTGCTCTGAAGTTAAAAATAATCGGAAATACAGCTATGGTGTTCCCCGTGCGGAATGACCTCCCCATAGGTGAGCAAGTACTAATACGTGCCAGCTAGAACTGAATCCGCTATACAATTGACCACTGAAAGGGCAAGTTTTCTTTTAATGTTCAATGAATTCTGATTATAAAAAAAAAAAAATTATCCTTTTAATGAATAGGTTATTTGCCCTTTTTTAATCTGCCAGTCTCTTGAATGCAGGTGTTCTGAGCACTTTATTGCAGAAGTATTTCTTGAAAGAAGATCATCATATTGATGTTATATTGGGGTGGTTGTGTGCATGGCCAGGAGTTGAACCTCATAATCCTTGTTGGTCCCTTCCAGCTCAGGATATTCTGAGATTCTGTGAGTTCGTTATTAACCTGAAGGTTTATATTTCAGTAGCTGTTGGTTACGAGCTTCTTTTTCCACATACTGATGTCCTCCATTGAGACACTTCTGTTAGTAACTACGTATAGATAAGAAAAAGAAGAAATGCTGAGTAACAGATGTTGCAAGACCAAGTACCCAGCTGTGTGCTAACAAAATGAATCTCATGGTGATTAGTTAACAATTCCTTGGCAGGCAGAGGCATATGTAAAAGAGTAAACACAGGGGGAAATAATAATATTAATTAAAAAAAAAAAAGTTCCGAACTTAAAACATTGGCAGCATGAGTTCAACCATCTGTGTTACTAAAGAGCTGACTGTATTGTGGTAAGTCACACCAAGGTCAGTTGAGCTGATTTTAGAACTGGTTTTAGATATGTTTTCCTGCAAACTGGGGATGGGGACGCACATGGATTTTCAACTTAAATGCTGCGTCAGTAGTGAGGAGGAGTCTGTTGGCCTCAGTTGGCTGGGTTTGTTCGAAATTCCAATCACTGTGCCAAACAGTGAGGTGAGCGCCTCTGCCAACTCTTTGAATGAGCTGTGGCTGTCAGTGGGATCCTGCACCACTCCCAGACACACTTTGGAGCTCGTCAGTCAGCGCCTCTGGTGCATTTGTGCCAGATTGGCTGCTGTGACCTGGGTTCCTGCAGGGAAGGGCTGTGATGGGCTGTGCCAGCGCTGCCTGGGCAAGTCCAGCATGCTCGTACTTCACTAGAAAGCAGCTGGCGCTCAGAGGCTGAGCAGTTCCTCTCTGCTGGCATCCAGCTCCTGACATGTGCACTCCTTGGAGAAAGCACTCTTTCATAGTTAATTGAAAATCCTGGGTTCCATAACTAAAAATAAATCTTATTAAATGAATAGTGATGAAATAATAGGATATCCTGTGCAAGCAGAAAGAGAAATTCCTTTCATTTTTAATATTATGTGATGATTAACTGAACATGCAGGTAAATGGTTTTCTCTTACTTGATTACTTCAACAGCAGCCTGTGATAAAGATTATAAATAGAAGCCTCTCTGCAAAATTGGGTTATAATAGAATTGAAGTTCATGCAGTGACACCAGAGAGATTCATGGGTGGGACAGATCAACGTGGATCGACATCTCCGCTCTTTCTGGGATGCTGTGCTGCACAGTGGTGTGCCCCTGGTCCTTGGGTGTTGCAGCAGACTGAGTAAAGCATCCCTTGGTGTTGAATTGCCGTGTGAACTGTGTGAGTCAGGCACTGACATTAGTCACGGCTGGTGCACATCTGGAGTTCCAGTGATTTCACTGACTGCCCATGTTGTGCAGTGAGCACTGCGGGGGTGTTTTCCAATTTAACTGCGAGATGTCTCTAATCAATACTGCTGTAACACAGCACTTCTATGGGTTTGATCAGAGGAGTGCTGACCTGGCACGTAGATCTTGGTGATTCCAGGTTCCTGGGAGTCCTTCCGAGTGTGGTGAGTAACAACAGTGCAATCTGCAGCCTGAAGCATCAGCTCTCCTTTGGGAACGCTGCAGCCCACCCTGCAGCAGTGCTGGGATTTCCCAGGCTCCTTGAAAAGCCGGTTTCAGGAAGCTCTAATTCCTTCATAAAAGTTGCATAATGACTCATGTTTGTCGGAGCAGGAATTGCTCCTTAGCCCTTGTGCTCTGGGGGGGTCTCTGTGCTGGTGGTACCTTGGGGGGGGTCTCACAGGAAAGTAGAGTTGAGGAGCCACTAAAAAGCCCTTGGAGTGACATTTCTGTGTGGGAATGATCTGTTACAAGAGGTGTTAAACTTGCAGGCAGTGCAAAGCAGGGATGTTCAGGATGGGGCTGTTTTTTAAAAGTCCAATTTGTTGTGTAAATTAGTTTATGGGTCCAGCTACAGTGGTCCACGTGAACATTTTCCGTGGTGGATGGTCACCCCAGAGGTTTGTCTGCTCCAGGAAAACAGGCATGCAGCATCTTTGTCAATAGAGTATCTTTGTATCAGACTCCTGCTCTGCCAAACTTGAGACTGAAATAGGTTAGTGGGCCTAGAAATTATGCAGAGTGTAATTGCCTATCTTCCTTCCTATGGAAGGCAGGCTAAAAATAAGCCTGTCTGTGATTTGCATAAATTCTATTCTGATCTGAACACACACACAAAA
>VXAC01002481.1:8682-38510 GCA_013399225.1 Rhipidura dahli | reverse complement strand
AAAAAAAAAAAAAAAGGTCTTGGCATGTGAACACGTACCCTTCTGCTGGGAAAGCAGTGCCAAGTCCCAAGTAGATTAAATGGCTTGTGTAACAGAGAGCAGCTGCAAGGACATTTTTCTTTGGGGATGTGACTGAAATGTGTCATTCTGTAGAGCTGCACGCTGCTTAAGCAATGATCTATGATAAGTTAGACATTCATCACAGCAGAAGCATAATGCTCTCTCTGAACAAACAGAAGGATTGGCAACTTCTGCCAAACACTAGAGCAGGTTAACCTGCGTAGGTACCCTGTGTGCGGTCCCTTGTTGCGGTGTGACATGGAGAAATACTAAATGTCAGTAAGTTTGAATTTGCACATAAGCTGGAGATTTCCAAAGGGAAGCATTACTATTAAAACAGTTTGGGGACTCAAATAACATTTTGTTCAGTTGGATATGTTAATTGTGCTTTCCAGACCAAATGGGTTTGTTTGCTGTCTCAGTAAATCATTTTCTCTAGTGTGAATAAATCAAAACCTCACATTATAAATTATGGGAATGAATGGAAGATTGTTTATAAATTGGGAAAAACAAGCCATAGTTAGCCCTAGGAAAATCATCTCCATTGTTTAGGTTACTTGTCTTTGTTTTGGTGTTCCACTTTTCAGTTAAGAGCAGACTTGATGATTTATGTATTATTGTAACCTGTGACAGCTACAGAGGACTCTTATTTCATGGCTGTGAGCATCTGTATTCGACTTCACAGCGCAAGTGTTGCAGCGACAGGTACTTCTTACTCAGAATAGCCTCTGTAGTGTATTGAGCTGCACAGTGATTAAAACCCAGCAGGGCCTTGAGTGCGTAATTAAGAAGTTTTAATAAAGTGCTATTATTAAAACAACTTTGTATTTTAATTTTTTTTGACATGTTTGTGTATTACAAGTTCTGATTGTTGTTTTGACACTTTAAATTGTTGTAACACCCTTTTGACACGTTTGAGCCCATTGGTGTGTTTCCATACAGGCTCCAGCACTTGCATGGTGCTTTGAGTAGATCGCGATCAGGAAATGGCCTCAAGTTCCAGCAGGGGCAGGGTTTAGATTAGGTATGAGGAAACTTTTTTTTCATGGAAAGGGCTGTAAAGCTTTGGAACAGGCTGCCCAGGGAGGTGGTGGAGTCACCATCCCTGGAAGCATTCAAAAACACATGTGGATGCGGCACTTGAAGACATGGTTTAGTGGTGATCATAGTGGGTGCTGGTTGATGGTTGGACTTGATGACCTTAGAGGTCTTTTCCAACCTTAATAATTCCATACTCTATTCTGGTCAGTGAATTTGATTCATCTGCTGTTGTGGTGTCAAAAGCCTGTTTCCTCTTGTGCTTTACATCCCTTTCTCAGTTTTAGAGCCATAATTGGAGCTTGCAAATCACGTTTGGTTTTTGTGAGGTCTTTCAAGCTCCCAGGCTGGGCTCAGTGATTTTTCCAGCCATCCCTGTAAATCCTTTTCTGTGTCTCAAACTTGACAGTGGCAGAGGCTTACAGGATGCAGTTTATCTGGATTCTTGTTCTTGATCATCACTGCCGACACATCTGACTTGAAATGGAAATCGTGGACCAGTTTACCCCATTTTTGAAAATACAACAGATCTTTATAAATAGGCAAAACACTGTTAATCTGTTCAGTGTTTTTTCTCTTCTCAAGAAAAGATGAATTAAAGAGAATAAAGGAAAGTCTCCATATATAATAAAAAAGGTCAAACTTCTCTTGTGGAAAGTTGTTCTGCATTTTTCTTCTCCACCGTTAAGCTGAGGGAAATGGTTATGTTTGCATTTTATTTGAAACCCATTCATTATTTTAAATTACTTGAGTTCTGCTTACATCTCCTTCAATGTCTGATCTTATATCAGAAACAGCTGCACAGGCCTTTGAACCTTGCTGTTCTCCTGTTTAATAATGGACTATTAAAATACTTGGCATTATCAGAGTAAACGCTGCTCACTGGTAGTTCTCCTGACTGTATTCCCATGGTTAATGGATTTTTGTGCTCATGCAATGTATTACTGTAATCATATCTGATACTGGTGTGTGTGAAGCTGGAGTCTGAAAGTTGGAACTACTTTACTCAAAAGGATTTCCGTTTTTAAAATCCTTAAGGTTGTAGGCAATTCATTAGGCTATGCAGGTTTTTTTGCTGCCAGTGCAGGGCATAAAACCAACTTAAAATGCTACCTTTCTGTGGAAGTCATTCACAGGCTGAGAATGTCTACAGATGTAACAAGATACAGAGAAGAAAAGTAGAGACCTGTGCTAGAACCATGTAACTGATACTATTGCTGCCCTACATACAGGTTTCCAAATTCAGCTGGTCTCAATTTACTATTTTTTCCTTAGTTCCAAAGTGGTGCATGAACCCGCTCTGCCATGTGCTGGCTGGGGATGCCCTCCAGAGACATGGCCATGTCCCAGGAGCAGATGGAAGGGAAGGGGCAGGCATCTGCCTGAAGCTCTGCTGATGCTTTCTGTGCTCGGAATGTGTTCTGGCATGTGAGCTGAGTGCTTGTGCTTTTAGGTGGTTTTGAAAAAAGCTGATTGTTGTTGGTTGTGGTTAGACCGGAGCTGGCCTTCGTGGGTTCAGCGGAGCGAGCCCCCACCCTGCCCATGGATACTCTGGAGCTGGCAGGGAAGTGAGCTCAGGGTAGGTGGCAGAAGGTTAAAAACCTCTTTGTTTCACAGTGCCGGATCACAGAATCCCAGAATGGTTCAGGTTGAAAGGGATTGTCTCATTGCATGGGCAGGTACACCTTCCACTAGACCAGGTTGCTCCAAGCGTGGCATTATGTAATATCTGCAGTTTTCACCCTGTGAGGTTCAAACTCCCCTAGGGAGGGGAGTGAGGAGACTTTGGGGGGCGGAATTAGGGGGATCAGCAGGAAGGTGCCAGAAGGTGGCGGCAGATCACTGAGGGCTGGGCCGGGAGAGCTCCCGCCTGCCCAGTCCTTGGATTGTGGGGGCTGTTTTTTCGTGGATGGGAGGCTGGACATTCCCTGGCCACATGCACGGGGACCCAGAAACCAACCCTACCTCCAACCCCTCCCTCCCCCACCCGAATCCATGGCTGATCCCACAGCGAGGGCAGCAGGGGAGGGGAGGAATTCTGCTCCACTCGCGTGAGACCCCACCTCCAGAGCTGTCTCCAGCTCTGGGGACTAACATCAGAAAGATGTGGAGCTGCTGGTACAACTCCAGAGGGGATCATGGAGATGCTGCAAGAGCTGCAGCCCCTCAGCTCTGGATCCAGGCTGGGAGAGCAGGGGGTGTTCAGCCTGGAGAAAAGAAGGCCCTGGGGAGACTTTAGAGCCCCTTCCAGCACCTAAAGGGGCTCCAAGAGAGCTGGAGAGGGACTTTGGACAAGGACCCGGAGTGACAGGACAAAGGGGAATGGTTTCTCACTGCCAGAGGGCAGGATTAAATGGGATTTTGGGATGGAATTCTTGGCTGTGAGGGTGCTGAGGCCCTGATACGGGTTGCTCAGACCACCTGTGGCTGCCCTATCCCTGGAATTTTCAAAAGCCAGGCTGAATGGGCCTTGGAGCAACCTGGGATAGAGAAGGTGCTCATGGCAGGGGGATGGGACTGGATGAGCTTTAAGGTTCCTTCCAACCCAAACCATTATAGAATTCTATGGTTTTACCCTTCTGTTCACCAGTAGAGCACACCAGAATTTCAGCTGTTTTTAAAAGAATTTCCTCCAAACACAAGGGAATGCAATTCTATTTTCTCATCTGTTCACTTAAAAATGCATTTTTATGCAAAAGGCTGTAATGAAGGTGTAAGCCCTAGTAATGAATTAACATTATTTAATAGGAAAGCCACTTACTTCTAATAGACTGCTGTTTTGAAAAATTGCTTTTATAGTGAATAGTAAAGTATTTTTTGAAAAGTTTGAAAGAAAATCATCCTCTCCTTATTGAGTCACCTATCAGCACTGGAGCTCCTTGGTAGTATGTAGCTGCCGCTATCTCCAGAAGGTGTTGGCATGGAAACTTAAGGCAGGGAATACCAGGTCTCTGGAAAGTTGTCACATGTGTCTGTGTAAAATGTTCACCGAAACAACAGAAAATTTCCATGTGGTCTTCAGAGTGATTTGGTGAGGATATCACCGATAACTCTGTATGCCAACAGCATTAGTCAGAGGTATTTGGGACATTATTACCAGACAGCAACATAAAAACTACACGGACTGAATTCTTAGAATTTATTTGTATGTTTCAGTGTTGAACTTTGCTGTTTTACCAACATTATTGATCTAGAAATGCGCTTTTGTGTTGAGTTCTAGGAGCACCATGGCAGTGCTCCTCTGTTTGTAACTGCAACATGTATTCTTGAGCATTTCCTTGATAGGTTGGATATATAAATAGCTGGTATTTGTCCTGCTTAGGTGCAGCAGCAAAGGCTACTTCACCAGTGCTGTTTGTAAGAGCCACCACTCCTATTTCTGTGATACCCATCACTCCTATTTGCCAATCTACTTCACAACGCTGTGTTTTGCTGCAGTGACACTTGAGCCTTTTTTTCTTCTGCAGTCACTTAATTCTCCTTCCCCAGCTCCACCGTTCATATCCTCATCTAAACAGGTCTTTTGTGATTAATTTAAATTAAAACTGAAAGCAAGAGACTTGTGCCTGTTCATCTTGCAGAACCTGAGTGGTATAAAGTACATTATTCCTCTTGACTGGTCCCTGTGTTGCCTGTGTCATCCTTTAGAGACAGCTCAGCCCCACAACAAACACCAGCCCGACATTTATCAGGTCATTTTGGAGAGGCTGATACATGAAGTTTTCCTAAAAGCCTTCGTGAAACAATGTAAAAGAAGCATGTTCAGCTCCTGGAGGGAAAATAATCTGGTTTTTGACAGAGGTTGCCTAAAGCACCCTCATTATTACTTCAGTTTTCTGGTTTCTAATGCTCACCATTCTCTATGTGAATTTCTGAAATTTTTCCTCTGCCCGCTGTTTTGATTGACTTTCCTCTGTTTTCCCCAGGCAATCATATCAATCTTCAATTTAGTCCTCTTGGTCTCAGAGTATAGTCCAGTCTCTAAGCTTTTAGTATTAAGATTAACCCCTCAATATTGGGTATTCTCAGTAGTAGCCTTGCTTTTATTTTGCCTCTAAACTGAGTTGATATTTATTGAAAAGGATTTATGAGCTTTTGAAATTTTAAACTTGAAGAGGAAAAGATCAGTGAGTAAATAAAGTCTGTAATTCTACATCCAGAACAGATTTTCACATATTGCCAAGTTTTTCCAACATGCAATGCTCTAAAGGTAGCTAAGGACCAGATTCATCTGCCTCAGTGAAATATGAGTGTATTGATCTGCCTAAGTGAAATATGCTGGGATTGCTGAAGTGCAGATCTGGCTCTGACAAGGAGATGGATAGACCATTTTAGCAGCAAAACATTTTTTTAATGTTGAGAAACCATCTTGTCTACAAAGAATAAAGTAATTTGTAGTAGCAAATGGAAAATAACTGTTCTTGCTGGAGATTACCCCATTTGTTTCCATTTTCCGTGACATATTTTGCTCATTATGCTGCAGGAAGCAAATCCAAAGTTTTATCAGGAACAGTCTATGCCAGTAAAATAGGGAATTGAGGTGGGGGCTGCAGAGTTGCTGTGCATTCATGGGAAGGGGTTGGGTGGAGAACCGCATTAGTGGGAATTGCCGTTGCTTGTGTAACTGCTGGGCAGCTACGAGGACAATGCTGAGGTGTTGTCCCAACACTGCAAAATGCTTTTTGTGTGTTTGGAAGTAATTTTTAAATAAACGACAGTGTTAAAGCAGGTGAGAAGTTGACTTTATTTGGAGCTCAGGGCTCGTGTTTGGCACAGGATGTGCTGCCTGTTTGGAGGGTGTGCTGGGCTTCTTCTGTCCTTGCTTGAGGGCTTAAGGTGGTTTTGTGTGTGTTTTGGTTAATCTGTGGACATCACCGACCTCTCTGAAGGGCTGATAGGTAATCTTGGTTCAACTTTGAAATACTCCTCATCGTGCCATGGTTTTGTTTGGAGGGAAGAGGGTGCAGATTGAAATTCTGTTTGTTGGTGGTGAGTGGTGGTTGCTGAGGTCATGTTTGAGAGTTGAGTAGAAGGTGTGAAATGTCCTCACCTCGGCTAAAAGAGAAGGGAATGTATAAACTTGCCACAACCAAAATATGCAGCCAACTTTGCTGAAGTGATATATGGTTGGAAAAACCTGGTTAGTGGGGGTAGGGGTTTGATGCTTTGGGATTTTTTCCAAATTTGACATATATGTAAGTACAGTAATTGGTTGATGATGTAGGTGAGTGGGCCTTGTATGAGGACAGCTGTGGGTCTGTGACCTGTTTGAGGGTGGTCTCCTCAGCAGCTTTGAGCTCACAGGATTCAAAGGCTCCTGTCAGAAATGCTTCTGGGGCAGGTTTATGCGTTTCATAACCTGTTGGTGATGTAACTTAACAGGAGCAGTTGTCTGTTCCAGCCTTTGTCCCTGCTGTTGTGCTACACCAGCATCCGCCTGCTGCTGCCCATCTCCTGCTCTGGGTTTGGAGACAAAGGTTGAGCTTTTTCCCTAAAGCCCTGAGTGTTCTGCTGTAGTATGTAACTGAAATTTACCAAGGTCACTGAACCCTATTTAATGTGCTTTCTGGAAGGCTGACAGGGTACAAAAGATTGGTTTGTACCCTCCTGTCAGAAGGATGAGGCAGTAATACAAGAGCTCAGTTATTTGTGTGCTGAAGGGGCCATGGTTCTCCAGTGATGTGACAGATCGACTAATGATACCTGACAGAAGTATTGCAAAGGAGTCATTGTAAAAAAAACCCAACTCTCTTCTATTATACAATGTTTTTAAGAAAAAAAATATTTTCTTTTTATAACTTGAAGAATGCATGTTCTCATGTGACAAAATATTGAACTTGGGTGACTAGTGAGTAGGTATAAATTGAATGGAAACTGCTTCAAAATACAGTGAAATAGTTTCCTGTCCATAGAGACTTTGAATTTTGGTAATAGGTTTTGTATTTTAATACTTTATATTGATTTTCAAACAATTCCAGAATATTGTCACCATCTTGTTTATGAGATGAGGGGGAATGGTTGTTAGTCAGCTCTTCTTAAAATCACTCTGCCAGAAGAAATTCTTCCCTGTGAGGATGGGGTGGTCCAGGCACAGATTGCCCAGAGAAGCTGTGGCTGCCCCGTCCCCGGAAGCATTCAAGGCCAGGTTGAACGGCACTTAGAGCAACCTGGTCTAGTGGAAGGGTCTAGGGGATGAAACAAGATGAGCCTTAAGGTTCCTTTCCAACACAAGCCATTCAGGAATTCTGTGATTTGATAGCACAAAATGGTTTTTTTCATCAAGGTTGTAGTATTTAACATAACCCAACTCTTCCAACTGCTTGCTTTTTCTGAAGCTTCTGTAGCAGTGAAACACAATTCTTGTTGTGAGATCCTGCTTTACAAATTATTCTAATTTGTTCTTTTTTCTTTTTAAGGAAAAGTCATCAACAAGGACTTGCGCCACTACCTGAGCCTTCAGTTCCAGAAGGGCTCGATAGACCACAAACTCCAGCAAGTGATCAGAGACAATCTCTATTTGAGAACCATCCCTTGTAAGTATGTAAAGATCAGCCTCATTTGATCTGTTCCAGCTAACTCCCACATCATTTGTAAACTTGAAATGCCTTCTCTCTTCATCTGATTTAGAGTTTTACCTTGCAGCAGAGACTTCTGGCTTTGCTACAGTGGTTTCACATCTGAAGTTGCCATGAAGTGGTGCAGCCAGTATGGACTGAAAACCAGCAAAAATTTGAGAACTCAAAGCTCAGATTGTTTCAGTAATATCTGTGCATTTATCTTCAAGAGTTCATCAGTAGTTGCTGTTAGAATGACTGCATCCACCACAAGAAATAAATCTTTCTCAGCATGATCGAGCAGCGCAAAAACATCCTGATTTTTGTCAATGTGTTGGGGCTTCTTTTTCTTCACAAAAAGCAAACTGAGACCTTGAGTGTCAAGTGCATTAGGCAGAGCAGGGCAGCTGGAAGGAGGGTGGCAGGAGGGGTTGGGTGCAGAAGGGGTGGCAGTGGCAGAAGGTACAGGCAGACTGTTTGCTTATCCTGAGAAGACTGATTAAAAAGGTTCTTCGCTGACTGTTTAAATATTCATTGCACTAAATACTTACTTTGTCAACTAACGTTTTTGTATCTACAGGAATTCTGCTCTGTTCTCTATGAGCACACCCGGAGAGTTTGTGGCTTTCTTAAACTGCATTTCACTATTATTAGCTTTTATTTATTATCTCTTGTTCATGCTGCTGCCTGAAATAATTGACGTATGCCTTTAAAATGCTATTAGGTAGTAAGCAGTTATGAATAGTAATGAATCAGTGCAGTCCTTTCAGGAGAGTTTTAATTAAACTGTTGTAACTATGGGAGGCCTATTTTCATAGACAAAACACTTTGAGAACCTCTGCATTAACACAGCAATTCACTGATAAATCTTACCTACAGCCAGGGGTTGTAGTGTGGCTGAATTACACTCTGAACTGTAGGTTAAAAAATAAGTTTTGTGCCTAGTTATGAATTTGGTGGCCCAAAAATCAAATGTGCTTAGTCATGGTGACCTCATTGCAAATTAGGGAGTTGGTGCTGTTGGAGGCCAGGAAAGATGCAGCACCATTACAGTTGGGTTAAAATAAAATACCACAGCTGTTCCCAGAATCCCAGACTGCGACTGCCTGGCCCAGGCATCGTCAGCTGCCACAAAAGTTGTTTTTGGTTCACTGACCATGATTTCTCTCTTAATTACCACCTCACCCAGCTTTTTCTCTCCTCCTCGCTTAACACCAGAACTGTCATTCCTATGTAATTTACTGGCTCCATTTTTATACATTATTGTTCACTTGCTCACCAGTTGTTGTAACTCTTACCAGAGTGTCATTATCTTTGTATAAAGATTCAAAAATACATTGTTTCTATTGAACTGTACAGCAGGCAGCATTTGGTAAAAAGCAGCACTTAAGTGTCTTACAAGAGTGTTTTCTGTCTTTGCAGGCACTACAAGGGCTCCCAGAGATGGGGAGGTCCCTGGAGTAGACTATAATTTCATTCCTGTTGAGCAGTTTAAAGCGCTGGAAGAAAGCGGAGCCTTACTAGAAAGTGGAACATATGATGGTATGTCGATGATGTTTAATGGAATGGGAATAAGGACCCAGTACTTATGCCCAGGATCTTAGTCCAAGTGCAGCTCCTTGTGGTACCAGTTCTCCTGCTCACTTGATGGTCATGACAGTAGTAGAGAGACAATAGCGAGTCTGCTTTTGAATTACTGTGAAGAGGAGGAGCGATCTTGTTTTAAAGCTCTCTGATAAACCACAGATTGTCGTTTCAACCATTCTTAATCCTACCTGATTATTTTCACTGTCGCATTTTTGGGAAGCATTCTGAAAAGGTTTGTCTGTGCCTGGTACAAATTTAGGAGAATTTAGTCAATTTTGTGTAAACTTCAGAGAACAGAGCCATGTTCTCCTCTCAGGTGTGCTTTAAAAGGATAGAAGGCAAGAGAAATTCTGACCCAGCAGGGAAACAAAAGCATTTTTCAATGAAAAATTGAACAGCTCCAGACCAGATTGTCCAAATATGTAGCAAAGTTGGGTTTGTTAAATGTGGTGAGGAAAAACATTGTGATGAAGGTAGTGAAAAAGGAAAAGAAGATGTCAAAAGTAGACAATCCTGTGAAAGGCTCTGTTCCTCTTGTTTTCCATATCCCACACTATCTGTTAATATTGTCCCGTTTGAGGAAATCTCCTAAGTAAATTTAGGCTAAACTAATACTTTTTCTTTTATTCTTTAGCTGCACTTTATCTCCTGTCCCCTCTCTGAGCCTAGCCCTTGCCTGATATTTGCAGAAGGGTTTTATTTCTTACTTTATTTACATGGTCAAAACCATATCCAGGCACCAAAAGTTAGCCCAGCAGGAATTCTGGGAAGCTTCCTTGCTTTGTGCTCAATTCTCTAATAAAAATCATATGAGCAGTCAGAAGAGAGGTCAATTGCTGAAATTCTTCTGCAGAAAACAGCAGATGATTCCTTTGTGCTTTAGATTAAAATATTGAAGGAAAAATCTGTTCCTTTTTCTGATGTAAAAATAATTTTTAGATAAAGCCATAATAATATCTTTGTTTTGCGAATGTATTGTCAGTAGAAAATTGCTAATGTTTAAAATCAATTACTTGTTAACTGGTTTTATGGAAATAAATACTTTGTTTCTGCACAAACTTAATTTGCTTTTTGACTTCAGAATTTCTGTTGCTCTGTTAATTATTATACAGAGTAAGTAAAATTGATTTTCACTGTTTTGTTCCTCTCAGATTGCTCCCTAAGTCTCTTTAAGGATTATGGGTGAATTCCAGGCAAAGTAACTAATCCATCTTTTTCTTTAGAAAACTTACAGCAGGATAAAAGTTTTGAGTTAACCTCTTGTTTTCTGACAACTAGGCAAGAAGTCAGTGCATGAATAAATAGGCTTTGACTGTTGATTGGGTTTTGGTAGTAAGAAGACGTCTTCTTTGAGGCTTTAAATTTTCACCAAAACATGTTTGCATGTGCAATAAAACGGTAACAGCCACTGCCAATGCATTCAGCAGTATCGGTGCTTCAGTGGTCCTGATTTCTGTCTCATTATCAGGTAATTTTTATGGTACTCCGAAGCCTCCAGCAGAGCCCAGCCCCTTTCAGCCTGATCCGGTGGATCAAGTTCTGTTTGACAATGATTTTGATACTGAATCGCAGAGGAAAAGAACCACATCCGTCAGCAAAATGCAAAGGATGGAAAGTTCTCTCCCTGAAGAGGAGGAAGAAGAGGAAAAGGAAGCAGTTAATGGCAGCGGAGGGATAGGTTGGTTGACGGGGAGAAATTGCCTGGAGTACTGTATGAATGGATAAGGACTTCACAAACAACATTCGGGTTTCCTTAGTTTTGGTGAAGTTTGAAGGCAGTTTCTATCTGGGCTGCTGCTTCTACTCGATTTTGAAATGACCTTTTAAAAAGAACCAGCTGTTCGCTCAGCCAGATGTGCAATTGCATCATAAAATGCACTGCTTGGTCAAGAACATGTGGTGCTGGCTATGGGCCAGTTACATGAGTGGGAAGGAAAAATTTATCTATTTTTCAAATAACAGAACCCTTCACAGAGTAGAATTCATACCCTGTAAATGTTACTGTTTAAGTTTGAGGCAATCACTGAATTCGTACACAGGAGATTTTAGGGAATTGGTTGCTTTAAGAGGCGACGTTGGCTCATACTGTAAAATTTTCAGATTATTTTGCGTAGGGGAACTATCACACAACCTAAAACCACCCAAGGGGGAGCTTGTGGAGAGAAACAAAGCCAAGTGTGTTGAGGCTGGAGCGGTGTCCAGCAAGACCTTCCTGGGATTGGCAGGATGCCCTTTTCCTTCTGCTGTCATGGTTACTCATCTCAAGGGGGAGAATTGATGGTGGAGAGGAGCTGTCACATTGCATTTGCAGCTGATCCTGTGTATTAGTGTTTAGGACAGCGTTATACTGACCAGACGTGACCTAATCTTGTCATCTTCAGGGCTGGCAACACCACAGAGGGGCCAGTGGTCAGGCTGGTGGTTGGGTGAAGGTCACGGACATCATCATGTCCCAGAGGGTACTAAGCGTAACCTCGGTTCTGAAGCGTGGAAGCTTCCATTTAGAGTTTCCTGCAGGAGTTTTTGGGATCTTTTTTCTAGTTGTGGCTTGTTAGGAAGGCGTTGTTTATTTTACTGGCAGCTTGGGTCTTCTCTACATTTCCTTCTGATTCTTTGAGGAATATTAGTAGGATTTTTTGGGTTGTTTTATGGCATTACAAACACCGTTCTCTCTGTTGAAATGGCAACAGAGCGTAGTCAACTTGGATTTCTGCCAGCGTTGATTTTTCAGAGTAGGCTCAGACACATAATACAAGGTTAATTCCATTTGGCAGGGGAAGAGCAGAGTTCAGTGTTTTCATGTCAGTTTTTCAAAGTACACAGCTGAAAAAAAAAAAGTGAAAAAATGCACATCACATACAGGGATGTGTTTGACATCCACTTGTAGCCAGATTAAGAGGGTGGTTCTTTGTGAGAAACAACATAAGCATCTGACAAACACTTTCCCTGAACAACTGCAGAAAACAAAGAAAAACATTCAGATTCTCCTGACTGGATGAAGCCTGTTCCCAGCTACAACCAGACAAGCAGCAACATGGACTTCAGAAATTATTTGTCAAGGGATGAGACACTGGAACCACTACCCAAGAACTGGGAAATGGCCTACACAGACACTGGCATGATCTACTTTATTGAGTGAGTATCTCTCTCCTTGGAGGAGAGAAGTGCTGGTGGCTGCAGTGTGGAAAGCTGTTCTTGCACCTCTCTTCTGCTCTTGCTGCTTCTATTTCTTTACTAAATTTAATATATTCCTTACTCATAGTCCTCAATGTTGCACACTTGGTACAATTGCCATCATGCAGGAAAACCTTGTGGTTCCACCTGCAAAGTGAGTTTGTTTGTTTTAAGTTTTGTATCTCACAAATACAGAGCTAGCTGGGTATTGCTAAGTGAAGTATAACATGGAAACCTTCTCTTTGTCAAATTTCTCTGAAATTTGAGACTTTGTTTATTTTCTCTTCTCTGCTTGTGTTACTTGGCTGGGAATGGATGTTTCAAAATACAAATAGCCCAGATGAAAGCCCAGGATAGGAAAGTAGCTCATGTGTGCACATGTAAAACTGCCTCATTTAAAAGTTCTAAGGCAAAAATGAAACAGAAACCTTCCTGAGAGGTAAGCTTATGAGGCTAAAAATATTTTTTTCCTATCAGGTAGAAATAGCTGCTGTTCCCATACCAGCTTTTGGGGGCTGGGGAGAGGGTCTGTGCTTTTAACACTTCCCATGTGTCCTGGAGAGTCTCCAGTGTGCTGGTGCCTTTTCTTTTTAGTATTTTGTGATGTTATCTGAAGCGTACAGTTTCTCTACAACAGTAAATACTTAAAGCCAATTTTTTTAGTGTGAGGGAGTTGTCTTACTGGCACGTGTTCTGCTCCACAGTCACAACACCAAGACAACCACATGGCTTGACCCCCGGCTCTGCAAGAAGGCTAAAGCGCCTGAAGATTGTGAAGATGGAGGTGAGATGTTCAGAATGCATTTGTCACTTGTCACTGATAAATGTCTGAGTTTATCCCAGCTGGATTCAATCCATTACTCCTCTGGTAGAAGCTTCTCCCTGGGAGATGTGACTCTGGAGCTGGCAGTGTAGTTCTGAATGTCCCCTGCTTGGCAGCAATAGGAGTTTACATAAGACTGGGAAAGTCCATGGTGTATTTTCCCTGGAGTGGTAGAATCTGGCTGAATGGAAGGTTTATCAGCATTCCTGAGCAGAATATGAGACGATTTGTTCCAGTAAGAGTCATTCTTAAGGAGACAGCTGCACGTGAGTGATGATCTCACTGGAAGCTGTTGTGTAGGTGGAATACGGCAGGAGGAGAAGGTCCATAAGTAACAGAATATAGAAATACCAAAGAAGGTATGGCAAAAGACATATTGCTAATGATAACTATTGCATGTGACATAGTATTTGAAAGCAGAAGCTAAGGGAACAATCTGACTGCTTTCAATTCCTTCAAGACTTCCAGGTCAGTAGCCTGCAACCATTTCCTACACAGTTGGGCAATCTAGTCCACTAGAAAAGAGTATCAGATAGCTCTGTCTTCGGCAAATGCGTGTCGCGTTCCAAACGCTGAAGCAGGCTTAGAATGACCTGTCATCCTCCAAAATTGCCCAGCCTAACAGCTACGTAGCCATAATGAAGCCAGCTGGAACAGTGGCTGCGGACTGCTGCTTATTAAACATATGTGCAGCTCACCACAGGATAAAAAGAACGCTTTAAACAGAGATGCAGGATATCCAAATGAACAATACTTCAATTATTAGACCCACTGGGTCTTTTGTCAGACCCTGTGGAGCGATGCTGGTATTAGTAATTGGTAACATGCTGTCATATGCTAGGGAAATTCCTGTTACTGTCAGACTTAGGGCAGCCTCAAACAAGATTTCAGGGCAAATTTATCCTTAAAATGTCTGGCTAACTGACCATATTCATTATTCTAATAATTAAATTTCCGTGGTCAAGATAACTAGAACAATAAGCTTGAATAATCTGACCTCTGTGGTAACTGCTTATCACCTTCAGTCAGTCATGAGCTGCTGGCACCCTCTTACCAGATGCTGAGTTTGCCATTAAAAGCAGCCTTTGCATGTAACCTCCGGTACAAACAGGTCTTTAAGTTTATTATATGTTTAAAGTGGTCTGATTTAATTGAATACAAGTCTCATCATTTAGTGGAAGAAAGAGTAAGAGTTACAGGGCTTCAGATTCCCTGGAACAGGCTGATACCTGTCATCAGGAAGGAAAATGGGACCTGTATTTTCCTCATATTTTTCACGAGACTAGGTGTTCCTTAATGAAAACTCTGATATTTGAAGATAGCTTTCCCCTGTAATGTAGAACTTGGTCTTTCTGATTGCAGAACTTCCTTATGGATGGGAAAAAATAGAAGACCCTCAATATGGGACATATTATGTTGAGTAAGTGCTAATTATTGATTTGGCATACTTATAAATTGAGCAGGAAATTCAGTGAGTAGAGCTTGTAATGCAGGGAAAGGCCAGGCTGGACAGGGCTTGGAGCAGCCTGGTCTAGTGGAAGGTATCCCTGCTCATGGCAGGGGGTGGAACTGGATGGGCTTTAACGTTCCTTCCAGTCCAAACCATTCTGTGAATCCGTGAAAGTATTAAATATATTCAGGAAAAACAGTTCTGGGGGCAGTGAACTCATGGCACAAACTTCTGGCAGCACTGGCATGTGGGAAAACCCACCGTGTGGCCTTAAAGACTGAGTGGAGTGTTTTTCATTCGGGGAAGGAAAGCAAGTAGCAACCAAAATAATTTATAAATGGAAATGAGCTGATGTCATTTTTCTTAGCTTTAACAAAACCAGAGTCACTTGACTTAAGAGTGGTACCTAATAACCTTAAAAGAGCAAAAATAACTTGTAGATCATTGCTGTCTCCAAAGAGCCAAGTCAATAACCACTAAACTGCTGCAAGAGCTCTTGCGAATCTCCTTCCGGCCGGAGGAAATTCGGTCTCTCCTTAACCATGTAGAAGAAAATTGGTAGAGTTAAATGTAGCTTCAGAGAACAAGCAAACATTTTTCACTTTGCAAAGCCAAGGTACTTGAATAAGGCTCAGATTTGTGGGTTTTCCCCTCCTCTGCTGTACTGCTCTAGCATCTGCTAGGAAAAAGGTGATGCCTGAGTTTGCAATTACTATAGGTAGATGGGTCAAGAGAAGAAGCAGATTTGCTCAGTTCTAAATGATTACAACTCTACCTAGTGATTAAAGGGAGTAAAATAATATCTGCTTCAAAGTAAATAAGCTGCTGAAAGAACGAACCTGCTTTCAGTATTTGTTATGAGAGTGTTTTGTTCAGTCCTCCAGAGCACTCATCTGAGATTAAAAAGTACGGTTTTTTGGGGGGTTGTCTTTGTTGGGAAATAATATGTTTTCTGTTGAAATCCTGACCTACCTTTTGTATGCCTGCAGTCATATTAACCAGAAAACTCAGTTTGAAAATCCAGTCTTGGAAGCCAAAAGGAAAAAACAGCTAGGACAGACTGATGCTGGGCCTTCTAAATCAGGTATCACTGAATATTGTGTTCTTTGTCACATATATCTTTATCTGCAGGTATGCTTTACAAAAACACAGTTCTGTAATTCATCAAGGCATCAGTCTTGTCTTTTTGCTAGCCATTACAGTGGCACCCTCCCAGATCTTTAGGGTTTTTTGAAGGACTTTTTCATGCTAAAATTGAACCGAGGCACTGAGACTGCTTTTAAACCATTTTGATTACTCTGAAGCTGGTTGTCATAAGCAGCTTTGGAATATGTGGAGGGTTAGAAGAGCCATCTGGAAGATGCAGGTAAAACCACACCTCGAGTTTTTATGGTTTTGATCTACTTTAAGCTTGGTATTCAAGGATTAAAACTGGGAATTCAAGGTGGGAGGTTTGCATACGGTTCTGTCGCAATCTGTTCAAGAAAACTCTTAACTTTTCTGTTCACTGAATTCAGCTGGAATGCGAGTGTAGCACTTTCCTGTCCGTTTGCTTTATTCCTTAAGAGTGCTTCAGAGGCTGACCAACTAAACAAATTGTTAATCTTTGTGACACCTTAAAAACAAACAAAAAACTTAGCGGAACTAACCCTGGTTTCCTGCCTTCCTGTCTCTGTATTCCATAATTCCAAAGGACATGGGGGGTCTGTCTTCACTCGAGATCCATCCCAGCTTAGTGGAGCACTAATAAGGACATCCCTGAAAAAAAGTACCATGGGATTTGGCTTTACAATCATCGGAGGGGACAGGCCTGATGAGTTTCTCCAGGTGAAGAATGTGTTAAAAGATGGACCCGCTGCACAAGATGGGAGAATTGCTCCAGGTCAAGTATTATTTCCCTAAACTTCCATTTCGTGGGGTGCTTTGGAGAACACAGCTTGTGACTCCATCCACATCGTCACTAAATTAAATACTTTCAGATTTGTGAAAGATCTGTGCAGAGCAGTGCCTGAAAAGGAAAAGAAGCAACATTCTGATAAAAATTTACTTTAAGGGCACTTCTGAAGGTTTCAGTATTTCTGTTTTAGCAAAGACACTCGTCTTCACGTTTATTCGTAGAATGGCTTCCCTCTCAGTATGTAGAGTAAAAATGCTGTGTTTGAATCCTGGCCTGTTGTGCTTCGTTGCTGCCAAAAAAACATGACATCAGTTATTAAAACTGCAAAAAGCCCGCACCAGACATGAGGAAGCAAAGTCGTGTAAGCTGGACAGGTGAGGAGAGAAGAGGGATGAGGGTCCCTGCAATCCATGAAGACTTGCACGTTTTTTTACAGTTATTACACGTGTAATTAAGTTACTATCACCTTATTATGACCTATGGTTTCCATATTAGAAAAGGCAGAATGCTTCTCTATGTATAACATAAACTCTTACTCTTCAGATGAGTAAAAGAATTGATACTTTGAATGATTTAATACTATTTACTTTTGAAATGGAACGTTTCCTGATTTGTTGCTGATGTGTTGTTTTAACTTGTTTGTATGTGGTTCATCTTCCACCTCTGCAAAAATGGAAACAATCCTGCAGAACTGTAGGAATGAAAAGATGTGCAGCTATTCTGGTTGTAGATCATAGAATAACAGAGATCCTGTGTTACCGATGCGTGGGCATTGAAGGGATCAGACAGTTTGCAGGGCACATTGTACTGCCCATGCAAAGTTTCACATCCAAATCATGGAAAAACAAAACAAGGTTTTGGGATCTGAAACGCACGTCACTTCATTTTGAAAATGTATTCTTAGCCACGTGTGGTAGCAGCGTAAGAGTACGGAGCATGCGCGTGTGTGCAATCCTAGCTTAAGTTCAGCCAGTCCTAAAATAAATACAGGGCCAAAAAAAATCCGATTTATTCTGCACTGGGTTTAGGATGCTGTGCAATATGAATTAAAGCAGAAGACATCTGCTTGCTGTAGTGTGCGTGCTCTGCTTCATCTCCCATGACTGTACAGTATAATTTTTTAAATCTGCAGCAGATTAAACTTTATATATTTAGTACACTGTGTCCTGAGATGAAATAGAATAAATGCAAAGAGGAAATCCATTATGCTTTTTGGCAATATTAGCTATGAGGTAATATCCCAGGCACTAGTTGTTAGTTTGAAGACAGCATTGTGATTTCCTCAAGGTAGGCTTTTTTTGAAGGTTTTTGCTTCTGTTTTTGACACTGTCAAACTTTCTTTTGTAACAGGTGACGTCATCGTGGACATAAATGGAAGTTGCGTTCTTGGCCATACCCATGCAGATGTTGTCCAGATGTTTCAGCTCATTCCCGTCAATCAGTATGTGAACATGACTTTGTGTCGTGGGTACCCTCTTCCTGACGACAATGAAGACCCCGTGGTGGATATCGTGACAGCCACACCTGTCATTAATGGCCCACCGGTGGCTAAGGGAGATGCTTCCGTGTCCAGCCAAGATTTAGTAGCAGGAACAGTTGTGTTGGACCAGAATGGGAAAATGTTGGTCAACGGTCGCCTGAACGGCCCTTCCATGGATTCAGCAGAGCAGAGGGTTTCCTTTGCCTCCTCAGGAGGCTCTCAGCCGGAGCTGGTCACCATCCCTCTGGTCAAAGGGCCCAAAGGCTTTGGGTTTGCCATTGCAGACAGTCCCACAGGCCAGAAGGTGAAGATGATTTTGGACAGCCAGTGGTGCCAAGGCCTACAGAAAGGGGATGTCATCAAGGAGATTTGCCATCAGAATGTGCAGAGCTTGAGCCACTTGCAGGTGGTGGAGGTGCTCAAACAGTTTCCAGTAGGAGCAGAGGTGCCCCTGCTTATCTTAAGAGGAGGTACAGACAAATTTGCAGTTGACATGTTGGTTATAAGCTTTTCAAGGTCCCTTTTTAGTGTGATATCTAAATCATGTCTGGTCTTGACAGCTAAGCACCAGCTCATTATATCTCTGAGCCATTATATTCTAAGTTTAATTTATACCTCTGGCTGTTGAGGGTAAGAGCATGTTGCTGGGGTTTTGTTTGGGGTTTTAATTAGGTTTTTCTTTGGGTTTTTTTCCTCAAAAATTACATGGCGATATGGTTATGCACTGTCTCTTCCAAGTCTCTGGGGAGCGCTAAAGCAAACACGTGGTCTCCACCATAATGCAAAGCATATGATGGACTGAGTTTTGCGATGTTCTCCAAATGCATTCCGGTAACTGTGTTTGTAGTAAACAGGAGACTGCAGAGGACAGGAAGAAGCATTAGCAAAAAGGTGGGGCTGATCACTGAGAATAGCAGAAAAATTCTGATTTTTCATTTGCATATTCATACCTCTTCCTTGATTGTCAGTCACTGACCAGAATGCATCTTCTCCCCAAAAACCATAGTAGATAGTGTGTGTCTATCAGAGGAAGCTGAATGGTTTATTGTGGCAGTGCAGCTGCAACATTAGGAAGAAAACGAGATGGGCAGACTACAATGTTCCAGAAGCCACAGACTGAATAGCGCCCTCGAATGGCTGCTGCTGTTGTTGCTGTTATTTCCAGTTCGGGATAAATTCCCCAGATGTCTGATGCCTACGCATGAGGTCCATTGACTATGCTTCAGGTCTGGGGGTTCTCAGGTTTCTCAAGTTCATAATTGGCGCTGTTGCCTTTGCTCCTCCCCTGTTTGCTCTGTATTGGCCGAATGTCACTGTTCAATCATTCACTCATTGGCTCGTCTCCTCGCCTTGCCCCCCCCTAGCTGAGGGCATAAATCCGAGGCATGAGAGACGAGTGGGGCCATTTTGCTGCTTGGTATAGTTGCACTGTGTTTTTCCTCTGTGAGGAATAAAGTTTATAAATACCAGCTACAAGTGGTCTGTCCATTCCAACCTGATACCAGCGAGGTACCTGCCTGCGCAGAAACGGAGCTCCCAGGACTCAGAGGTCTGAGCCAGCCTATCCTCTAATTAGGCTGGCCAGGACCTCTATTGGAGCTACCGAGGCCAGGAGAAAGTGTTCCGGCAATCTGAGAAGCAACAGTTTATGAAGCAGCTCGTGACTGCTCAGCATGCCCTCAGGCTTTATTGTAACCCTGTCTTCAGCCACGGGCATTTGCAAAAATCTCCAGATCTCTTTCTGTACAAATGCTACTATTCCTTAATCAGCTAAGGAAATAATTAGATTTCTTTGTGGCAAGTGAAATTCCTTCAGACAAATTCATAAGTCTCCTTATCCCATGAACTGCGGGATGATTTGGTTGACCAGTTTCTAGCAATAAGAGAAATAGATATTTTTCATTGTTGTACAGCTTTCAGTTCTAATTGAAACTTCTCTAAAGTGATGGTTTTGGTCACTTTGCCATTTAAAAGCAGAGTCAATCAGCCCCTATTATTTTCACTCCAGGAGCGGCTGATTATATTGCTGTAATGTCGTTGAAACTTTTTGTAACCTGCTATTAAAATTACTTTCTGTTTTCTTCAGGTCCACCCTCACCTACTAAAGCTGCCAAAGGAGTGAGTATCGGTGGTGTATTTAACTTGGTTTCTGATCTGCTTTGTAATCTCATTTCCTCTGGATTTTAGTCCATGTGATAACTTGCAAGATGGTTTAGCAAAACCACATCTACTTGGTAGGCATAAATTCTTTGTCTAGGTAGCCACTGTCAGAGTAACCATTAAAAGGGAAACAAAATACAGTATCTGCTTTTTTCCTTGCTAATTATTAAAGCGAAATGGGATTTCTAAAGGAAGTTTATGTTCCTTTGATTCTTCTCAGTCCTCACATAGAATTAATAGACTGGTTAGTGCTCCCTTCTGGAAATGCTTATCTTTGGATCCATATTTTCAGCTAGTCTCTATTGAGCTGTACATTCTTAGCTCGATACTCATTGCTCTTGGAAGTTTGATCTCCTGGGGCATCTTTAATATATATTAGCTCAGTAAAGAATCCTTGGTCTTAATAAAACAACCGCTGATTTAATAACGCTGATATTAATGCTTATGTTTGTCATGAAGGCTTCTGTTGTAAATTAGGCTGGTTGAACGCAGATCCTTCTTTAAAAATGCTTCTTGTACAGAAAAAATCAGGGCAATTCAGGAAAAACCCGTTACCAGAACACAGATGTAACTTCTCTTTCTATCTTTATCCTGCTGAGTGCAACCTTAGTTGTATCCCAGCAGTGGCAAGACACAAGCACACGTGTTCAGCACGCTCAAAGCAGACTGTGTTCAATAAGATCTTCAGATTCTGCTCCTCGCAAGCGTCCAGCTGCCCACACTGAATAAATCAGAGCAGAAATCCCTACATTTGGAGGGAACCGGCCTGTCAGCATGGATCCCATGGCAATGTGCTAAAAATAGTTTGGACTCAGGGACTGGCATTCTGTTTCAGCACACATGCAGGATCAGCAGCCCACAGAGCACTCGATGCTCAGTGGCATTAAGCAGCGTGACAAAATAATTCATTTAAAAAGGACAAGTTCTTTTGTTTATAAATGTACAAGAAGTGTCAAACTGCTGAATGGCTCTGGGCAGTTTCTTCTGCTCTTGGTGAAAGGGCAGCCCAGGAGAAGTATTTAGAGTTATTTTAGTGCATAATTGATTGGGAATTTAGATGAGAGGACATCCACAAGGATGTTTGGCGTCCTTTCCTCACAAACAGGAGTGTCGCAGCTGTCAGATCATGAAAAGGCAAATAGTGACTTGTTAATGCCTCACACCTACCCAGTGTGTCTTTCTGTCCTGTATGTATATTGCTCCAGCAAATGGCTCATGCTGGGAGCACCTCTGGTGCTTGTGGGGAGGAGCTTGGCAGAGGGCAGGAGGCAGCGCCTGTGAAGCAGTGGGTGCCCATGGTGAGACTTGCAGGTGCCTGACAAGGATTCGGTGTCTTCTCGAAATGTGATCGATCCTTCATGCCCCACTTCAGCCTGTGTGTTGGTAACCACTGGCATCTGACCAGCTTCGCTCCTCTCTGAGTATCAGTCACTTCAAACCCTTACCAAGCCCAGTCTGCAGTAGAAATTCACGTACCAGTGAGGAAGACTTCAGTACTCTGGTCAGACACATCCACTGGAAAAATAGTAATTTTGTTCCCTTATTCCTGTGTCTTCCTTCTGCATGGTGTTCATTGTCTTGGCACCCACGAGCTTAGTCATGCCTTTATTTAATACAAATTTTGTGTCTGTGGGCTGTTTCAGAAGGACAAGCAGGACAGTTCAGGGAGTTTGGAAGCCGTCAGTGATGCCATTCCGCAGCCGATGCCCTTCCCGCCCTCTGCTGTGCGACCAGGCTCTCCTAAACTGGACCCTTCCGAAGTCTACCTGAAGTCTAAGACAATTTATGAGGACAAGCGTAAGTACATCATCGATTTGAAAATACTCAGTTAAGAAGGAATTTCTTCCTTTGTTGTACGTGCAGTAAAACTACTGAGGCTTTGTTGCTAAGTTTGTTAACCTGCCGTGGATAAAACATTTCAAGTAATGCGTAATTCAACCAGCAATTAGAAAAACAAAAAAAATAAAATACATTTTAACCATATTTTCAATAAAACAGTTAATTGCAGGAATAATCTCAAGGATGATTCTGAAGTAAACTGGAGCAGACCTGCTCATATCGGAGTTTATAAAAGTAGCTCTGAGTTATGTCACAGAGTGGTCTAGAGCAAAAATGTAGTTGTGACTTCTGCTCTGAAAAGATGTAATGATATCATTTTGAAAAGAGAACATCACTGTATTTCTGGTTACTGTGTTTTGTCACTAGAACACTCGAGTGTACCATCAAAACATAATCTTTCAATAATCAAAGATAGCTCCTTACACATTTTGAAATACTGGTTTTTTTTCTTAGCTCCAAATACAAGAGATTTAGATGTTTTCCTGAGAAAACAAGAGTCAGGCTTTGGTTTCCGGGTGCTTGGAGGGGACGGACCGGATCAGCCCGTAAGTGAAACTGCTCACAGTTATCTGTTATAGTATTGCTGTTGGAATGTGTCATTAGTGTCTGGGAAATCATACGTATAATAAGTACATGGCGTGTGCTCATTTCAAAAGCTGAGCTTTTTAATAAACTGACAAACGTGCTCAAGAGAGCAGAACTGACAAAAGTACAGATTAAAGATCTTTGAAGTATCTACTGAGTGGTTTGAGACCCCAGATTGTGTCCGCTAGGTCAGCTTGTGCAGAGTACACTTGCTGGCTGCATTTCTGCTAGAGCTGAACAGCAAGATACTCTTTAAAATTAGAGTCTTCCCGAAAGACCTCATCTGCACAGAGTCACCTGGATTCTGAGCACTGTGTGTTCTGATGAATTCATGTTCCCGTTCAAACCCCTGGACTCTGCTCACAGATTTATATCGGAGCCATAATCCCATTGGGAGCGGCGGAAAAGGACGGGAGGCTGCGTGCAGCGGATGAGCTGATGTGCATCGATGGAGTCCCTGTGAAAGGGAAGTCACACAAGCAAGTTCTGGATTTAATGACCAGTGCCGCACGGAACGGGCAGGTGCTGCTCACTGTCCGGAGGAAGATCTTCTTCAGTGGTAGGTGTCTGCTTGCCCAGAAAGAACACTTAGGGCTTGTAGTCAAATCCACTGAAGCTGCTCTGGAACTTAATTACTGCACTGGGGCTGAGCAGCCCGAGGTTGAGGAGAGTCAGCTATAACTCTTAAATGGAGAAAAGCAGAATTTCATAAGCTTGGGCTCTGTTGCTTGCTAACTTGCACTGCTCACACAGGTAAGGCTCTGAAAATTATGATGCGGGGGTGATTTTTTTAAGCCTTTTTGCACACAGTATTTAGAACAGCCATTAGTGCTGTGGAAATCGTGTAATAACGCAGTCTGTTTTCTCTGCGTCCCACAACGGGTTGGGTTGGAAGGGAGCTCATTTTGTCCCATGCCCTGCCATCGGCAGGGGCACCTTCCACGTGCTGTATTCTCAAGTCTTTTGGCCTCAGTGTGTAGCAAGATTAACCATATTAAAATGAGAGCTGTTTCTGGGCAGCATCTTGAGATGCTGCAGTTTTAGACGCGTGTCCAGATCAAGAGTTTAGAGAAGATTAGTCCGTGACTCCGTGAATGACAAAGCTAGGATGGGATTTAGAGCTGACAAGGGTCCCCTGCTCTGATTAGCAACTGCTGTTGCCACCTCATGCTGGCACTGCGAGCCGAGCTTCACGGTTGCGCTGAAGTTGCTTGGTGTGATTTGTTCCTTATTTGTTGTTTGTCCGTTCCCTGCAAGGGGAAAAGCAAGCGGAGGAGGAGGAGCCACAGCCTGTACTGACACAGAACGGCTCTCCCCGGCTGAACCGTGCGGACTTTGCCAACCAACCATGCCCGGAGGTCTACGACGTCCGTCTGCAGCGGAAGGAGAACGAAGGATTTGGCTTTGTCATCCTCACCTCCAAGAATAAACCTCCTCCTGGGGGTAAGTGCCGTGTCCTGGTGGCTCTGCCCCTGCCTGGCCTCACCGGGGCTTCTCCAGGGGGTATCTCTTCCTGTGCCCTGCCGGTGTTTCCCTCATAGTCGCCTTTCGCTCACACTGGCACAGCCCAGCCAGCCGAGTCTTGGTCTGTCTTGCTTCGTATTTATGCTCTTTTTCACCCAGTTGTGACATAAGTGGAGAACAGGGAATGTATATCCCACACAACCCGTACCCACCAGTGTGCACTTGTCACAGGGTAGCATTGGGGATGTAGATATTTGTCAGGCTGTGGTGATGATGCATTAATTCATTGGCATTTTAATGGAAGTGTAGTTTCAACTGTGGCTTTATATTACCTGATCAGGTAAAATCTCGTATTTTGGGGATCTGAGGAGGTAGAGTCTACAGTATTTGGAGGAAAGCAACAAAGTTGTTACCGTCATTAAATGTGTTTGTCTAGAAGATCATCAAAATGAAAAAGTAGCCTGGGTCCGGTATTGCAGTTGTGAGGTATATACACGGCTCAGGCGTAGTAGTCTCTAGTTCTGCCTCTGCGTTCATCTCTGGGAAAGGAACTGAAATCGGTCCTTTTTCCTTCTGCTTCTCATAAAATTTCTTCTTTTCTCCATTCTGTCTGTTCCGGCCCCATAGCTTTGGCTTCTGGAGGAGTCTGTGCAGGGCACAGCGTCACTCTGTGGGGTGAACTGAGGGAACCGAGCCAGAAGAGCTGGAACAAATTTGAGACAATTATTGCAAGTGCATATTCATCTCAGAGACCAGGAAAAGGTGTCAAGTCTGTGCAGAGCTGATGTAGCACCTTGCTGGCCATGTACAGGGTCCCTACTCGGGTCCTCACCTGACTGAGTCAGTCCACAGCAGGAGAAGTTTGGTATCTTTTTTAAGTGTGTTGAAGGGTTTTTTGTTTGCAAGTAGGAAGAGTTAGCCCGTGCATCTGAATCTCCATGTTGCACTGGATGGCCATAACTCTCTCTGAGCTTGCACTGTCCTTCCGGGTTGACGCGTGAAATGGAAAACTACATCATATATGGCAAAACCAACTGCTCCGGAGCACCCCAGGGCCACACGTTCTCACTCGTCCCTTTGCAGATGCGACCCATTTCCTTCCCACGTTTTCCTTCAGGCGCAACACCCCATATGCGATAAGGCCATGCTGTCGGCTTGGCACCTCCATTCACTCACAGTGAAGCATTCCTCATTATTTGCAGGTTTGTCCTGTATTGGCAGTGCCACCCTTTGGAGCAGAAGAGGAGGGATGAACACTGATCTCTGCTCTGTAATAGCCAGTGACAGGACCTAAGAAAATGGCTGGAGCTGTGCCAGGGGAGAGTTAGGTTGAATATTAGGAAAAGGTTCTTCCCCGAGAGGGTAGTGGAGCACTGAACAGGCTCCTCAGGGAAGTGGTCAGAAGCTCAAGGCTGCCAGAGCTCAAGGAGTGTTTGGACAATGCCCTCCAGGCCCAGGGTGGATATGTTTGGATTTTGGGATTCCTCTGCAGTGCCAGGAGTTGACGATCTCTGTGGGTCCCTCCAACTCAACATATTTTCTTATTCTGTGACTGGCAATTCTGGGTCTATGTGATGCTTATCTGGTGTGAGCTTGGTAGGATTCTCGAGGTTGCCCTGTGCAGGGCCAGGAGGTGGACTTTGATCCTTGTGGATCCCTTCCCACTCAGGATATTCCATAATTCTGCGAATACTTACGGCGTTGCTGTGCCTGTTCTTGTTTCCTAGTGATTCCTCACAAGATCGGGCGGGTTATCGAGGGAAGCCCGGCTGACCAGTGTGGGAAGCTGAAGGTGGGCGATCGAATCTCGGCGGTGAACAGCCAGTCCATCGTGGAGCTCTCCCACGACAGCATCGTGCAGCTCATCAAGGATGCAGGCAACGTGGTGACTCTCACAGTGGTCGCTGAGGAAGGTAAGGAAGGTGCCATCATGCTGTCAGAAGTCGGGTATTTGTCACTGCTGAAGTTTATTGGCTTAAATGGAGTATTTGAAGATGTTTGAAAATTAAGGAGAGTGAATCTTAGAATACCCTTAAGGCAGGTGGGACAGAGAGAGGGAGCTGCCAAGGTGGTTGTACCCAAAAAGAAGCTAGAAGTATTTACAAGGCAATGAAGAGTGAGAGAAATTCTCATTGTGTGAGAGAGAGAAAGTGCTGCTGACATAGAAACATCCTGTCCAGACCTTGTATTCTCCAGCCAAGGAGAAATGCAGCTCCTCAGGGGGCTGCAGCAGCCACAGGATGATGCTTAGTGAGAAAATCTCACCCCAGCTCAGGGCCTGGCTCCTGCTGCTGCAGGTGCTGCCAGAGCTCTGTTCCCAATGAAGCTGGTGCTGCCAGGATGCTCTGACCCTGCTCTAAGGCCACAGAGATTCCTGATCTTCAAATCTCTCAATTTAAACCCTCGGTTTTTCCTTTCTCCCGTGTTAAAATGCACAAAATCCCTAATGCAGAAACACACTGCGGTTCTGTCTGCCGAAGCTCCCCTTTGGAAAAGGGTCACATTCCACCACATGGGAAGAAAACCTTGACAGGGTTTTCCTGCAGATCTTGCATCTGCAAAACCTGTTGTTATTTTTCTGTTAAGATTTTTATTTTTACCAAATCTGATTCATTCCAGTTTGAAGGGAGACACTTCAGATCAGTTGCCACGGGTGATGTTTATAAAACAACTGAAGTTTGAGTTGGTTGAATTAGATCTGTTTTCTCTGCAGCTTTTAGTCATCGAATCCCAAACTGATTTGGGTTGGAAGGACCTGAAAGCCTATTTCATTCCACTCCCTGCCATGGGCAGGAACACCTTCCACTTGTTTTCAGAATAAGTTTTCTGAATACCGTATTTCTGCCCATTATTTATGCATGACCTTACATGGACTCTGCGTAAAAACCTTTCCCACTGTCTCAGTTACGGATTTGGAGCCAAAATACAGAGATAACGCCAGAACCTGGGGAGACTCAACAAAGAGAGGAAAAATCCCCTCAGCAGCAGGTGGTAAAACCAGAGCGAAGATCAGTCAGAAAAAATCTGCGGCTCGGAGGAGTGGAGTTGGCGTGTTTCAGATGTAAAGAATTTTGTGACAATGAAGGAGAAAGAAGCGGAACCGGTTCCACTGGAGTGGGAATATATCTCCACTTTAAAATTCCCCTTGATGTAGCTGAAGAAACAGAGTTTAGCTCACAGTGTGAGTGTGAGCTCACTGGATTCCCCCACTTCACTCCCCTGTGAAGTGGGGGAATCCAGCATGGATGCGGGCGGTTCCGGCCTTCAGGCGCTCAGGGAGAGAGCTGAGCCTCACAGGGCTGGTTCACACCCGGGAAAATCCAGGATACAGCTCCAAAACCACAAAATGCCCTTTTTGCTGGGAGCTGTCAAGCCTCACAAAGCACGAACCCTGACAGAGTTTTCTGTTCCGTAGCTTTGTCCTCTGAGACTGGCAACAAAACCTCTGCCTGGTCCCCTTCTTTCCCTCCAAGCTTTCACAGACCCGTGATCTTCGCTTTTTATGGGAATAGATGAATTCCCTTCATGCGCCAGAAGAGATTCTTTAACATTTTTCACAAAAGCAGGAGCCTGTCAGCTTTTGTCATGTATTAGCTGGGAACACACGAGAGGAGGCTGCAGAGAGGGCTGCAGGATTTGTACAAACAGATGGCGTTTTTCTTGCCTGTGCTTCTAAATTAAAAATCTGAAGATAAATCAGGAGTAAAAGTTGACATTTTATCTCTAGCGAAAAACCTCTTTAAGGCATGTCGTGGGAACAGTGCCAAGCAGTTCTGTGGAGGGCTCGGGAGGTCTCACGTACCTGAGAAATTCACTTTCGGTTTCCCTTCCCTTAGCGTTCTTGAGTGCTTTTTGTATTTTAGTGGAATTAGTTTGTTCTTAATTAAGAAATGCAGTAATGTGCTGCACCTAATGGGACTGGAACATCTCTAGTTTTGGTGCTGGGAATGATTTTTTTTAACCCTTTCAGGGAAAAGGAGTTACTAGTTTACACTTCAGCACAAAAGTCCATCTTGGGCCACTACTTGCCATTCAGGTTCTAGCTAAGAGGCAGCTTTTTGCATAGACTGTGGTTTTTTTATTCTTAAGTGAGAGTGTCATTTGGTATCCTGAAACATGGGGGGTTTTTTCCAGAAATGCACTTGGATTTATTGTAAAGTGCATACTAACGGTATTTTCCGTGGAGGGGGAAGTAATAGGAGGTTATTTTAAATGGTTTTATTAAAACCTTATTTTTACTTAGCTTTTGGGAGAAGGCAAAACACTTCCAAATTCCTCTTGATTGCCTGCCAGTGAACTTCTCTCCCCAGTGTGGCTGTGGGACCAGTTCCTCACCTTTTCTGGAGCTGGGCAGTGGAAAACTCTGTTGTGTCGTAAGCGAGTTGGCAATTTCCCTCTGTTTGATGGGGCCATCACCTCCAATCACCATTGCTCCTGCAGATCCTCATTCCCTTACCTTTACAGCGGGATATTTCTCAAATGGACATTGTTCTTCATCTCTTAAAAAATGTTTTGATATTGGATATCTGAACCGATTTCATGGATCCGATCAGCCCTGATCCCCTCCGGCATTTATCAAGTTGCAAACAATCTAAAACCCTTCTGTTCATGTCAGGATCCATACAATTGTGTTGGTTTTTCCTGAGGAAAAGTGGAGTAAAAGAACAAAAATATAGAATAAAATTCCTAGGAATTTATCCTATGGAACTAATGAGCTGTCATACTTGTGTTCCTGGCTTGGAAAATCCTCCACCTGTTGTGCCCACGTGAGCTCGGCTCAGCCCGGTCCGAGGTGTCGCGGCTGCGGTTCTTTGAGAGCAGTAGCCTCAGCGTTGGCGGTGACCATTGTCCTGGCTGTGGATTTGTGAAGTCGTGACTGTTGATTTTGTTTGAATTTTAGAGCAACGCGGTCCTCCGTCTGGAACAAACTCGGCCGGGCAGAGCCCGGCCCCACAGCACCGACCGCTGGGATTGGCACCGATGAACCCCGACAGGTTAGGAAAGGGGACTCGAACGGTGGGAAAAGCTTGGCCAGAGGAATTAATGTGAAGGTAACGTCCACGTCCTTTCTCCTTTCCGTAGGGGAGCTACAGAAGGTGAAGCTGGAAAAGAAGTTTCCGGTAGTTACCGGCTATCCTGGCCTGAGCACAAGCACGTGGCACAGTTGGATGCTGCTTCAGGTGTTGGCAGCCGTTATTCCCAGGTACAAAAATCCGTCCAGAGGGTGTGGAGACACAGGGAATACTCATCCATCAAGGCACTCTAGCGGCATTGCCACAGAAGCAGAACGTTATAACATTTCTCTATCGGATGCAGATGGAAGAGTCGTGTAGAAAGACATTCTAAAGGGTCTCACAGAATGTTTTCGCTCATATTTTAAATGTGATTATCTCCTTAGGGTAGTTGAACACTCGTTATAGTTATGAAAGAAGCAGGAGATGCTTCTAATGGAGCTACTACAGACCCTTTGGCAAAGTTTCTTTGAGATTTTTGTGCCTGTCTCAGAAGGAATGTCTAAACATTCAGAACATTCTTCTGAGAATGTTCTGAATATTTAGACTTAAGATTATAAGAGCCGAGACACCCCAGAGCTGGGATGAATGCAGTTTAAGCGCTCAAAATACAGAAATATTGAAATGTTTTTCTAGAAAAAACAAAAGGTTAAATCTGCCTACAGGTCCTCATCTTTTTTTTTTTTTTTTTTTTTTTTTTTTTTT
>VXAC01002479.1:214016-253903 GCA_013399225.1 Rhipidura dahli | reverse complement strand
TTTTTTTTTTTTTTTTTTTAATCTGATGGGGAAAGTGATTTTAGGGGCAGCAGTTTTCCAGCCAGTTGGAGTGGGATGGGTCAGCATTGCTAGAAGGAGTAAAGGTTGTCATTGCTTTTGGCAGCAAACTGCTGCAGTGCTTGAGGAGCAGCATGCCCGGGCACAGGAGCTGTGACTTGTGGGACAATGAATTTGTGTTTCCTGCAAGACAGCGCTCCCAGGGACAGGGCGGGATTGCTGGGGAGCCTGTGCAGGGCTCTGAGCTGCACTTGGTGGTCCCCATGGGGCCCTTGCAGCCCGGGGCATCCTGTGTTTCCCCGGGGATGGGAAGCTCAGGCTCAGGGGATGCCGCAGCTGCTGTGGCTCTGGGAGCCCTCCCGGGAGCAGTCAGAGGCTGGCTGGATCCCTGCTGCAGGTGTGCTCCTCCTCGGGGGCTGAGGGAGGGTTCTCGTGTCTCAGATAAAAGCAGAGCTCCCTGCTGCCAGGGCTGAGCTCTGGGAATGGTGCCAGGCTGTGTGCTCCCGGAGGAGGGGCTGCACCCCTGGGGGCACAGCAGGGCACACAGGCAGAGGAAACTTCCTCAGGAAAGGGCTTGGGCAGGTAAGAAAGGCTCCTCTGGGCACCCTGTGCCACTCCACCCTCCCAGGGGAGGGTTCCTTCCTTGGCATCCATTCTAAGTCTACCTTTATTCAGTGGGAAGCCATTCCCTGTGTCCTGTCCCTCCAGCCCCTGTCCCCAGTCCCTCTCCAGCTCTCCTGGAGCCCCTTCAGGCCCTGCAAGGGGCTCTGAGCTCTCCCTGGAGCTTCTCCTCTCCAGGTGAGCACTCCCAGCTCTCCCAGGCCGGCTCCAGAGCAGAGGGGCTCCAGCCCTGCAGCAGCTCCGAGGCCTCCTCTGGGCTCTCTCCAGCAGCTCCAGGTCCTTGTGCTGCTGGCCCAGGGCGGGGGCAGCTCTGCAGGTGGGGTCTCACCTGAGCACAGGGGCTCCCCACCCATTCTCTGCCCAGCCTGCACTTTCTCTGCTGCACTCCCAGTGCAGGTTCCAGGCCAGCAGGCAAATGAGAAGTTTTGCTGTGATTCCCACCTGTGCAATCTCACAGCAGCCACCGGGGCTGTAACAGAAGAGCAGCTTTGCCAGGGGTTTTTATCTTTAATGAGCTGTCATGTCACACTCCTGGAAGTGCTGTGAGGGCCCTTTGGCGTGGGCAGCCCCACGCAGCAGGAATGTCAGGAATGCTGAATGCAAAGCCCTGGGAGGCTGTTAGAAAAGAAAATGAAATGTAACGAGGTGTTGTGACCTCCCCTGGCTGGAGCAGAAGGGCCACCAATGATAGGTTTTGTCTAGAGATGTGAAACTTTTAATCAAATCAGATTAGGTGATATTTGTACCCATCTGAGACTGCAGCCTCTGAAGCTCTTTAGCCACTGTGTGCTCAGAGAAATCCTGTTTGGAGCAGGGTCCCTGTTCCAAGCCTGGAAAATGCCCTGCATTAGGCAAAGCAAAACACACCGAAGGTAAAACCAGGGGACCTGAGTTTCCTGCACCACACTGCCCCAAGGGGGGATGGTCACTTTGTCACCTGTTTGACAGGTGGGATTTAAAGGGGGGCTGTGGATGCCCAGGGGGGCTGTGAGAATGGGGCTGTGGCAGGGGTATCACCTCCCCAAAGAGAGCAGCAGTGGAAGCAGAGCCCTGAGGAGGGTCCCATGTGGGGGGATTAACCGGAATGTGAAGGGCCAGAGGGACAGGGCACAGAATGTCCTGACCATGGGGACCAGTTTGGAGCCAACACACACCAAACCAGCCCTGAAACGTTGTGTGTTCTCTGCCCAGGCAGTGCTAAAGTGACTGAAGAGTCGCTTTAGGCCCGTATTTTTAGGACATTTTAGGTCCAAATACACAGAATAAAAGTGCTGCAGCTCCCACCTGCTCTGGAGAGGAGGGCAGAGCTGGGAGCACTGAGGAGGAAAACACCCAGGTTGTGCAGAGCAGCTGGCAACTGACCTCAAGGACCTTAATTTCTTAATGTAGAGGGAACGGGAAAAGGGAAGGAGAAAAGGAAAGGTTAAACTTTGCTTGTGCATATTTGTTGTCTAACTCATTGTTAGGGTCCTGTGGCTGACAGTGAGCTGTGATTAGCTACTCACAGGCATTTCTGATATTTCCCCAGGATGAAATGGCATGTTTGAATAGAGAGAAGAGCAAATAATGAGATTCCTCAGTTGCCCCCTTCCTGTGTTTTAATTATAAACAAGCAGATGCAATTCATAACATTAAATAAGATTTCCTCGCATTTCCTTCCAAAAATGGTTCTGAGCAAGATAAGGCACTTACATTTAATCCTTCCAAGAATTTGCACAAACACTGACTCCTTGATGCAGACACAATCTTGCCATGAATTTATATGGGAGCTTTAATGGGTTTGCAAATTAATCAATAACGTGGTTAAATTACATTTGCTCCGCTAATTATTTTCCATGTCCTGTAAATGAGAACTTCAGCAGTCTCTGAGAGAAACCAGCCCTGCTGTTTGCACCACGCCTGTGTTTCTTACCTGCTGATGTGTTGGGGAAGTGTTCATTTGTTCTGCTGGGGCTGGCAGCTCTTCCTCTGCTGTTTGAGTGGCACCCATGGGGCTGCAGGGCCATGCCATGAGAATTCCATTGCTCTCTAGTGGCTGTGGCACATCCATGCTCGCAGGGAATTGCTGTGCACTCCTCCAAGTCCTCCTAGGAAGAGCAGGATTTAACCCCCCTCTTCCCCCAGGAAAACTTGGGGACGTTTTTGGTGATGGAAACGGATCTCAGCTGGGTTCTTGGCCTCGTGAGTTTGAAGGGCACAGCTTCAAGCATGGGCTGGATGAGATGGCATCCAGAGGCTCCTCCTGACTTGAATTATTCTGTGATTCCAGGAGTCTGGTCATCCCAGAAGTTTCCCCCACTCAGTTTTCCTGAAGCCACCAGTGATGGGGCTGGGAGGCAGGGCAGGTTTGCAGCAGGCAAAGCAGCAAACAGTGCCAAAAGGGCATATCAGGGCTCAAGGGGCCAGAAGCAGCAGGAGAGGAGGTTTTTTTTCCCATTTTCCCACGATTTTATGGGCAGCAGCCCACTACAGAGGTTGGGAAAGTCGGTGGGTATGGAAGACAAACTGAATATGGAAAGGTTTGTGGAATGCTTCTTACTTTGCCTTCCCCCCAGCCATGGTTTTACACACACAGAAAAACACTGGAGAAGCACAAGATATTCCCTGCAAGAATCCTGGTTGGTGCCTGGGTTTTTATTTCCCATGCTAGGGCACATGCAGAGATTAGGCTGAATATTTCAGGCATACACCCATAGCTACAGGAATTTGTAAAAAGGATCTGCTGTTCCATGCCTGTCTGGGGCCTTTTCTTAGATTTTTAACTGTGGTTTATGTTGTTCTGGTTTTCACTGATTTCCTCATCTGGCTTTTTCCAGGAAAGAAGGAAAGAAAGATCACATCACACAAGAACTCTTCAATGAACAGTTCACCTGCTCACTGTAATTCTTGAGGGCTTTTTGTGGGGTTTTTCGTTTGGAGTGGTTTTTTTTGTTTGTTTGTTTGGCTGGTTTGGTTTTGGTGGGTTTTTCTGGGTTTTTTTTTGTTTTTTTTTTTGGGGGGGGTTTTATTTTTTGGTTGTTGTTTTGTGGGGTTTTTTTTGTTTTGGTTTTTTTTTGGTTTTTTTTTGGGTTTTTTTTTGGTTAATTTTTTTATTTGAAGTGATGTTTTTTAAACTATTTATACAGGTCTCACCGGTCTCACAGGTCTCAGGGCACCGATGCTGCCCGTTGCACTTCCATCTTAGGCACATTGCTGACTTCTGCAGAGGAAAACACTTTGTTACCTGGCTTGAATCCCATCCTGAGGAGCTGAAAGTGCAATCCTTTAGGCACATGGATATCTCTGGAGTCCTGCCCATTCCCACAGCTCAGTGTGCAGCAGGAGGAATGTCTAGAGCTACGTAAGTGTGGAGGTGCTGGCAGATTTGGGTCTCCCTTCTCCCCTTACACAGTGTGTCACAGCTCTGCTGGTCCCCTGCAGAAGTGTCTCGGGTTCTGGGTTGAGTTCTCTGCATCCTTCAGCTTTGCTTTGTCCCTGGATCCTGTCCCTGCAGTGCTCTTCCCAGAGCATCACAACAGCAGTGCTTTTGGGAGCAGAGGAGAAGCCCTGTGGCAGGGAGCTGGCTCTGTTTCCCCAGGCTCTGTGCCACCGAGCTGAGGTGGAATGTTCCTGATTTCTGTACAACAGCCCCAGGAGGGGCACCAGTGCCTCCCTGCTGGGCCTGGCCCACCCTCCCACCTGCAGAACACAGCCACAGTTCAGGGCAGCGCTTGGGGCTTTTCATTGGTTTGGTTTTTTTTAGATAAACAACTCAAATGCAGAGAAGGCACATTTATCCCAGGTGGCTCTCCCTGCTCCCAGCTCTTCCAGAGAGATTCAGGCTCTGGCACTGAAGGGTGGTGAGAACCTGCCCGTGCCTCCTGCTGCTCTCTGCTGCAGCTGGGGGCTCAGCCAGCCCCGGTGGGCTCTGCTGGACCATCCTGATGCATGCACAGGTGGGTGGGTAATGGTCTTTGGGTGGCAGCTTGGGATATTTGGGTGGCACCTTGGAACAGCTTTCGGGCTGTGTGGCTCTGCTTTTGCTTGGGGTGCATTTTGTGTGACAAAAGGTAATAAAGGGCTTTAAATTACACCACGCTGTGAAAGCCCGGCCTTTCTCTTGCAAGGAAGAGAGGAGTTAAGCGGCTGAAGAGGTTTTTTTTTGTCTGCCTGGGAAAGAAGGGATAACAGTGAATAAAGACAAGATAATAATGGTTTAAAAGAAAAGCATTCACTAAGGGATTGATTTACTGTAGGCTTAATGGAGGGTTGCACGGAGAATTTACCCAGCAGAGGAAGGTAAGCTGAAATACATGAAAAAAATATCCCTTATTTCAGAGAATAAACACAGCTCTCTATGTACATCCTAATTATCATCCTTTCAGGGAAAGTTAATATTTCCTTTGTAACCCAAATAGGTCAAACTCATTCACAGCCTTCTTTTAGAGGCAGCAGACTTGTGTAAGCAGACTTACAGCATTTTCCAGCATTGCACAGACCACAAGCACTGTGCTGGTTACTTGCCAGGNGTATGTATGTATGTATATATATTTGATATTTTTTAATAAAGGGTCTTTTGTACAATCAGGTCAAGATTTTTGCTGAGAGCCACTCACACTGGCATAGTTTATAGACGTAAGGAACATAAACAACCACAGTATTCGCTCAGAGTTCCCATTAAAACAGGCTAAACTACATTATTGCTATTAAGATCATGCCCCCAATAAGCAGCAATGTAAAGAAACCAAGCCCAGTAAAAAAATAAGTAATTCCAGACAAATGGATTCAATGAATGAGCCAAACCAATCAATAGTAGCAATATTTTAATAGAATTTTGTATCCAATGATAAAGTGTAACTCCAGACCCACAGCAACGAATGGAACTTTGACTTAGCTGGGAACAAAATTCAATTTGTGGTGTTTAATGGAGAACAACAGTCCTGTTGTAGAGTTTGATTGGCTGTTTTAAGCATTTCATTGGGAGTTTATGATGTGAAACCCTTTTTCCTTCTCAGGGACAAGGCAATTTATGTGGGGAACGAGCAGTGTTGCTTTCAGAGGTGGAACCGAGGGGCTCTGCCCTGTCCCCCTTCGCTCTGTGCGCTGGGCTCTTGTTCCATGGGAGTGGAGCCTTTCCAGTCACCTGGTGCCCTGTGTCAGTGGATGCACATCCTGCCGGTCAGAGGAGGAAATGCTCGTTTGGCTCAGGTGGGTGAAGTTCCTCTGGCAAAGCCGATGTCTCTGAACTGCTCCCTTGCTCTTCTCAGTGGATAAACACGCCACAATTGTTCCTGAGAGCTGTTCCTGTAACCAGACCTCCCGAGGTGGCTGTCCTGCGGTGTCCTTAGAAATCTATCCCAGCCCTTAATAACCATTTTCATTAGGCAGGGTTTTCAGGAAGCTTGAACTAAATCTCCTCGCTGCAGACTGAGCCTGCTCCTCGATTCCTTCCCCACAGTCTGCAGCTTTCCTTTCGATCAGAAAGCTTTCCCTTCCTTCCTTCAGGACTGTCACCACCCGACTTCCAGGGCCCCTCTTGCTCAGCTTCATCACCTCCAATTTCCTCCTCCCTGTCAGCCTCCTCCCACTCCTCCCCACACTCACTGACCCTCTCTGGCTGTTTCTGGCTGTTTCTCCTCTCCCTTTCCAGGTTTGTTGCCCCACAGGTCACAGGGAGTTCCCAGGGGAAGCCTCTCTGCTGCAGAGCCCTGGGAGCACCCTCCCTGCAGGGCATCACAGCCCGGGTGAGTGTTCCCAGAGCCGGGGGAGCCCTGCCCAGGGTGTGTGGGATGCACTGTGCTCCATCATCCCCAGCCAATTCCATTTTATGCACTTTTAATTTCTACAAAATGATACCAAACAAAACCCGAACTTATTTTTCGCTACATTTTATTTTACTTTCCATTCACTTCCTGAGGGGTTTTTAAGGCTCATCCACATTCCCACCTCTAAGCTGTTCAGAGTGGTTAATAAGGAATGGCGTGATCAGAGGAGCTGCTCTCCCTGGCTGCTCCAGGCACTCTCACCTCCTTGGCAGTAGCCTTGTGCAGAGATGCAGCTCCTCTCATCCTAATGATCCTTCAGTTCCATCTTCTGCCTGCAGTGTGGAAGAGCCCTGTTCCACTCCCACACAGCAGCACCAGGTTTCCTGAGACCTCCTTCTGCTCCACTTTATCCTTGGTTTAAAGTCGGCCTGCACACATCAGATCGTTTTCCATCTTTTTTCCTTTCACAGCACATCATTGGGGTAAATAGCTCATGTTATTGGGGTTTATTTTGGAGGTGGAAATTAAGAGTGTAATTACATTCAGTATGCGGGCTTGGGAGAGAACAGAACATGAGGGGGGCAGGACTGGACACGGAGATGTCCAAATCATGACTAGGAAAGATGGAAAAAACCCTTTTCTTCATAGTTTGAGACCTCTTGGTTTAGTTCCCAGTACTGCTTGGCTACTGGGAAGCTCTAGTTCAGGGGTGTATTATTAATGCTGAGCTCCAAAACCAGTCCTGAACCTAAAATCTTGATTCTAAGAGCATCAGGCAACCTTGCCTCTCACCTGTCTCTCGGCCATCGCTGCCACAACCTCCCTTCTCTTCCTCTCTCACTCCACCCATGCAAAGAGAGGAATTCCCGTGTGCCCCGCCCAATCCCAGCCTAACCACTGGCGCTCAGGGAAACAACCGGGGCTGCCCCGGGAATTCACCTCTGCTGTACTTCCAACAGCTCGGAGTCAGCAGGGCCCTCAGCAGCCCCCAGATAATGCACCTGGAGGTGCTGTCTGCAAGCAGCAGAGTGAGGCAGCAGGTCTGTGCCGGCTCTGTGGGGTTGTGAGAGCCTGCAGCGCTTTCGGTGGGTTAAATGCTCGGAGGGGTGTTTAATATTTGATTGCTGTAGGGTTCCATTGTGCTGCAAGCAGGTTCCTCGGTGTCCAGGAGACAGGATCCTGGTGTTCCGTCCCCCACCGTGGAACACCAGCAGGAGTCTGGCACTTCCGTCGGGCTGGGGATTTCGGCTGGGCTGGAGGAGGTGACAGAAAAGGAATGTGAGCTCTTTACAATTCCAGCGTCACTCAGGGGTCCCTCGGAGCTGGAGCTGGAGGTCAGTGCCCGAGTGACCGGGGAAACCCCTCTCTAAGCAGAGCAGGTGAAGAAGAGGGAGGGGAGGAGATGCCCTTTCATCTTTTAACATTAGAAACTGATAGCAGGAGCGCAGGCAGCAATATTAAAGGTGGCACAAATAAAAAGGCCTCAGTTGGCTTCAGGCCATTTTCTCCTAAGTAAAAACAGGTTCAAGATCACCTTTTGCCTCAGCAGCAGGCTGGAGATGCGGCACTAAATCAAAATACCACAGGAAGCAATGGGGCCATTAAGGTGGAGTGTGATTTCATTGAGCAGCCCTCTAAAGAGCTGAAAACAAAGTGGTTAACCCAGCAGGTAATGACTGGGGAGTGAAAGCCACGGGCAGGAAGGAGCCGATGCCGCTCGCAGGCGTTTCCAAGCCGAAGGAGCGCGGCCGGTGCCGGGCCCGCTCCGGGCGCTCCCGGCGGGGTTCGCCGGCACAGCCGCGTCCAGGCGCAGCCCCCGGCCCAGGGGAGGGGTGCGGGGAGCCCACGGAGCCCCAGCCTGCCGGCATCCCCCTCCCTGGCTAGCTGGGAGCTGCGGAGACTTGGCTGGAGCTCTGTAAGCACTGATGTGAGGTGTGCCTTTGGTAAATTCCGTGTCTGCCTGCTCCGGGGGAGCTACTGAAGCTCGGGCTCGGCTCATTAGGCTGCAGCCCAGGCAGCCCCTGTGCCGCTGCTGGGAGCACGGAATGAGCTCTGGCTGTGCCTTTGTACAGGATTAAAGCCTCTTGCTCTCTCCGTAGGTGCGGGTGTAGGGATGAGTGCTCTGAAATTCAAGGTACACAGGGGTTATTCAAAGAGGAATTAATCCCGCTTTCGGGGAGGCAATTCAATGTCTGCATTATTGATGCCTATAAGTAATTAACCACCGAGGCTCATTGACAGGTTCTGTAAATCCTGTGGACTGGGATGCTCTACCTCCTCCTTTTCGAGGGACATCAGCACTTTAAGAGCCAGAGAGGGAACAGAAGGTGATGCCCCAGGGAGAGATTCAAATGAACATCCTGATTTGAAGGGAAGAGCAAATGTAAATCTGAGAGGCATCCAGGGAGAGATGAGGTGTAAAGGTTACGTGCTCCCTCAGTCGCCCACTTTCCTCTTGGAAGGCAAATTTTGGGGTGGACATGTTTGCATAAGAACTGGTCTTGTCCTCTTGAGGCAGGGAAGCGTTCCAGCAGCACAGCAGGGGGATGATGCACTCTGAGGAGGCTTCCAGAGGCTAGTCAGGTGTAAGCAGAGATTTCCTTTGATTCCCTCACATCTGGCCCGAAATCTGTGGTCTCTGCCATGCCCACCCTGGCAGAACTTCTGTGGTTTCTGCTCTGGGAGAGAAGTGCTGTTCAGGGAGGTTTGGGAACGCCTCAGCCAGCCAAGTCTCTCCTTCTGAGAGCCTTTCCATGGAGCTGCACTTCTCTGGGGGGTACAGGGCTGTAAGAGCCCCCTCCAGGCTGCCCAAACACAGGATTTACTTGCAGAAGGTGGTTTTTTTCCACAGGTTAGTGAGGTCAGGGGCTCGTTGGCATTGGAGAGGTTCAGGGGGTTTTCCAGTTCCAAGATATTCATAGTGTTTCTTTTCTTTTTTTTTTTTCTTTTTTTTTTTTTCCTAACCTCTCTCCTGTAGCTCCTTTAAACTTCTGAGATTTGCCTTCAGATTCCATTTGGTGGTTTTTCCTCTGCTGCCTCCTTCCCCTCAGGTCCCAGCAACAGAAACCATCCTGCCATTGGCCCTGCAACAGAGACCCCTGGGTGCGTGTCCCCTTCTCCTGCTGGCACCTGCGAGGATGTCACCCACCAAAGGCTCTAATTCCCATTAAAACAAGGAAGGGAGTTTCTTTTAGACCCATCTCTGACCCCTGATTTCCTCTCCTTTGTGGCACGGTGCAAAGAGCCTCGAATTTCTGCATCTCCGGGTTCTTCTTTCGTTCTGAGGAAGAGTGATGTAAGACTCCTCTCCCTGTGAGTACAAACCTGATGATGGATTGATTTCTGTGTTTCTCATCTCAGCTGAAGACATTTTCTTTTCTTTCCAGACTCCTGGCTGTAGACTCAAAACCGAATTGCCCAGATCCCTTGGGAGCATTTTCCACGTGAAAATGTAACGTTATACTGACTTATTTGCATTATCTGGCACTTCCTTCCTTTCTTCCAAGGAGTAGCTGGGCTGTGGGTGCTTTGGGTGGACAATTCCCTTTCCGTGGGTTCAGCTTTGGCTTTGAATGTGCTGTGTAGGCACCTAAGGCTGTAATTAAATTAATACCATCAAAGGCAATGTCTGATATTTCCAAACATACTTAGTCCTCAAACGAAAAACCCCAGAATATGCCTTTCTTCGAGAGCACTTTTAGGGGCCTTTATTGCCTTTAGTGGGACAATTTAAAAAAAAATTTCTATTTTTTAACTGGTTCAAAGGGCTGGAGTAAGCAGCAGCGCACCAACTTCACCACCCCCCGTGAGCTGTTGTCATGCAGCACTCTCCCAGGGCAGGAGAAGAAAGTAGCCAAAGCCAGAACACAGCAGCCTTTCCTGAGCTGCCCGAGGCGGATCAGCCTCTGGAATGTGTGTTTGTCCAGGCTTGCAGGGCTCTGGGCATGTCTGTGGGAGGAACTCTGCACTTGTGTGCTGTGCCTCCTTCCCACACCAGCCCCGTGCCCCCAGCCCCCCGTGTGACCCGGGTACGATTGCTGCTGTGGAGCACAGTGACAACACTTTCCTTCCCATTTTCATAGGGGATCATCTCCTAACTGTGCCTTCGCTCCTCATTCAAAAGCAGCAGCCCTGAAGCTCAGCCACTTCTTTGCTGTGTCGCCCTCGTGAATTTTGGAGCGAAGCTTTGATGTTGATTGGAATACTTGACTTTCCTGTGGCTGTCTAATACCATGATTAGACTTTTGTATTTGATCAAAACGAGAAATCTACATTAAAGGGCTACACCAAGCACCTTCTGGCTTGATTTAAAGGAAAGTAATAATCAGATGTTTTCCCAGGGCTGCAGCACTTAGAAAATAAGCCCCACTCAAAGGCTCAAGTTTAGCTTTTGTTGTAAGAACAACTGTAATGACCCAATTTAAACAACATTTTAGCAGACGGAAGTTCAGGCATTCTGTACTGAATTTCAACAGAGCTGCAGTCTAGCAGTTAAGAAATTGTTAGCCCTGCAATTAGGCACCTTTAATTGAATCCCTGCCACTTGCTTAATTATAGCAGCACTTCAGACACCCTGTGAGAAGCAGTGAAATCAGCCCTGCCACACCCCTCCCAGGCTGCCATTGGCTGCAAACCTGTCAGGCTTGATGGGCTGCAGGCGGAGGGGATTTCAGAGCTAATAAATAGCAGGGCCTTGGAGCAGTCGGGAATGGCTTTCCACCTGTTGGAGCTCTGGGCTGGAGCGAGCCTCTCCTGAGAAACCCAACCTGCTGCGCCGGGAAGCTGCCAGAGAAGACATTCCTTCTCGTGGTGTCCATGACTTCTGTGAGTAAGTGACTTTGCAGCCCCTGGAGCAGCGCTGGGAGCGGCTTTGGGAGCAGCTTTGGGAGCGGCATGGCTTGCTGCGTGCTCCAGATCACCGGGCTCATTTTCGGCGGCGTGGGCATGGTGGGCACCCTGGCAGCCACGGCCATGCCCCAGTGGAGGGTCTCTGCCTTCGTGGACGGCAACATCGTGGTGTTCGAGACCATCTGGGAGGGGCTGTGGATGGACTGCATCAGCCAGCTGGGCATCAGGCTGCAGTGCAAGTTCTACGACTCGGTGCTGGCGCTGCCGCCGCCGCTGGAGGCGTTCCGGGCGCTCATGTGCGTGGCGGTGGGGCTGTCCATCGCCTCCTTCCTCATGGCCATCGCCGGCGTCAAGTACTCCCAGCGCACCAAGGAGGCTCCCCAGGGCGTCAGCCTCCTCATCCTGGCGGCTGGGGTGGCCTTCCTCCTCACGGGCACGCTGGTGCTCATCCCGGTGTCCTGGACCGGGGGCAGCATCGTCCGGGACTTCTACGACCCCGAGGTGCCCGTGGCGCTGAAGCGGGAGCTGGGGGCCGCCCTGTTCGTGGGCTGGGGCAGCGCTGCGCTGCTGCTGGCCGCGGGAGCCATGTACTGCCACGGCTGGTGCCGGGCGGGCACGGCCGCCGCGCCCCGACACCCCGCGCTGGCCCGGGGCGTCCATGCCTACGTGTAGGGCTGCCCACGGAGCCAGGCAGCGCGCTGGGCTCTGCACAGGACCGTAGGGATCATCTCATCCCGCCCCTGCCGTGGGCTGGGACACCTTCCACCAGCCCAGGTTGCTGCAAGCCCTGTCTGACCTGGCCTTGGACACTGCCAGGGATGGGACACCCTGTGATCTTCCTACTTGACGTGTGCTGATTGACCTCTTAATTTACTTTCAGGCCTGTAATGGAGGAGCGTCTTTGTTCCCTTGCTGTTTACTGTTGATGTGGATGTCTGCTCTCTGACAGCCTGGCAGGAGATGTTCTTACACAGGTGTTTGGTTAGAGCACAGTCACCATTTTTTTTGGGAATGAGGAAAGGTGTGGGGACAGCAGCAGCCAGGAGGCTCTCAGGGAAGGTGAACAGCCCGTGCTGGGCTGGAGGGAAGGAGCTGCTGTGCAATAGCCCACAGCCCTTCCCAGCCCCCCGGGGCGCAAAGGGAGCAGGGTATTTCCCTCTGGAGTGGGGTGTGTGTGAGGAGAGCTCCGTGAAGCGTGGAGCTGGCAGCACGGCTCAGCGATCGGAGGAGCCTGCAGCAGCCCTGCTGCCAGTCCTGGCGTAGGGATGCTCGTGCTGCCCCAGCAGAGGCCTCTGGGATTGTCCTTGGAACTCCCTGGTGCTTGTGGAGCTGGTGCATCCTCCTCATCTTCCCTGCAGGGCACGGAGCACAGCTCGTGGAACTGTCAGATTTTTAACCCCTTCCCCAAAATGTGCCGTGAAGGTATTGGCTTCCCTCTGTTTGCCACCCCTCGTCTCACATGGCTTCTCCTGCTCCAGAGGCAGCACATGCTCCTCTGCAGAGCTGGCCATCAGTCTCTGTGCAGCCCTGTACTAAGGCAGAGAGCCATTAAACCGGCCAGGGAATGCACAGGCAATCCCCACCCGCCCGTAGGAGCAGGAGAGCTGCTGCCCACGGCTCCCAGCACAGCCAGAAAGCCAAGCCCCAGCCTTGCTCCAGCTGCTTTGTGCTTGCCAGGCTGATTTGGGAATGCAGCTGGAGCAACCTGATCCTGTCTGTCTGTCCTGCAGGATGCCAGGGCATTTGCAGCTGAGCATTTTAGCATTCCCAGCCTAAACCCTTGGGATCTGCATTTGGTGGTGCCCGTGGCATTGGTAAGTGCCCAAAGCAGGTTCAGCTCAGAAAGGTTTTGCCGGTCCTTTAGCCAGCAGTGATGGATGGCAGCACTTGAGGGGTAATTTCATGGCACAGGGCTCAGCCTGGCCCTTTGCTGTGCCTGTGGCTGGCGCTGCAAAAAGGCTGTGGTGGCTGCTGGGGCTGAGGGGAGCAGTGTCCCTGTGTGCTCATTTGGCTGCTCAGCTTGAAAGGGAGCACGGAAAGCTGCATTTAATTAAAGAAGCCTTTTATTAACTTGGCTCCAGATGAACTTAGGAGAGACAGAGCAGCACTGCACAGAAATTCATTACGTGTGTTAGCTCATGAGCATTTGCATTGAAGACAGCCAGCTCAGATCTCGCAGTGGGAATTTTTCAGGCACCACAAAACAGGTTCCATGTCTCCAGCTCATCACTCAAGCAGTCAAATCAGCACTTACTAATTCGAGATGAAGATTGAGGAAAACAGTCATAAATAGGTTTTCTAGCACTAAACCATGTATTTTTTTCTGTTGTCTCATGAAGTCTGTCACAGCAGCTGTCACTGACAGCTGATTTCAGTGGAGTCATTCTGGTGTCTTTGGTAATAATTTCCACTACCCTGAGGACCCCTACCCCCTATTTTATTGTATTTTTGCCCTATAATGCATATTTTGTTTAGTATGGAACTGTTTGGTGAGCAAGCCAGAACTGCACATTTTGGAGTAATTTAGACATGACATTTGTGATTAACAAAGCAGAGGATGAAGAGATTTGCAATGCAAATTTGATACATATTTATGTGTAGGTAATGGATTTAAATGATGATGTATTCAGTGTAATGCAACTTCATGCAGATGTAAGTGCTTAAGAAGTAATTAAGTACAGTTTTCTATAACATTAATTAGAGGATCCTGAATGCTTCCACAATCAGTGGGCCCATCTAGGAATCAAATTGGAACTGGGTGTGCCATTTGCACTGGTAACTCCATTTTCAAAGAGCGGAAAGATAAAACTGTTTTATTTGAGCATTTAAAGCCGATTTCAAAGAAAACCTGAGCTCTTTATGTCTGACATTAGCACCTGATGACTCCACATTGCCCCTTTTCTCTCTTTTACCAGCTGATCAAAAGAGGAGCCCAGACAGAGTCTCTGAGCTCAGACAACCCCGTGCTTGTGTGTGGGAATCAGGGAATCCTGCCCTGATTCCGAAGGTGGAGCTGGGCTGGGTTGCTGGTGGCAGGTCCGGGGTTTGGGTGGCACAAAGGGCGATTTCTGGTGGTGTGATGGAGCATTTTAGGCTGTCAGGAGCCCGTGGCACCAACATTTCTGAGTGTGGTGCGGGAACAAATATCTCAGGAGGAGCTCATCTGCAGGAGGGGTAACTCGGGGGTTGCCTTCTCCTGCTGAGCAGAGCTGCAATTCCCACACTGTGGATTCTGGTGGGGAAAAGCCTATTTAGGGGATTGGTAGATGTTTTATGTCCGTGTGCAAGGAAGGCATTTGGCACTGAATGGGTGCATTTGTGCCTACTAAGGGCCATGGAGTTTTTCCTCTTCCTCCCCCTGTTCAGGTGCTCTGAACTGACTCGGGAGCTGCATTTTGGAAGCAGGAGCAGGAAAAGGAGGGAGCTGTAAGACTTTAGCAAAAAAACCCTGCAGTTGAACTTTGAAACTGAACTGCTGCTGTTGGTGAGTTTTCTGAGGGTAACAGGAAGAGTTTGGCTTGAGGGGAGTGATGGAGGAGCTGGGAGACATCCCTGTGCCCAAGGCTGCACCTGCTCCAGAAAATCTCTGCTTCCTGCTGGGTAATATCCAGCCAGATCCTGCCTCCAAGAACCCCGAGTGTCCAAGGGGATTCTTGGAGCTTATTTGGATGGCTGAACGTGTCCTTCCACGAGACAGGTGAGGAGAGGGGTGCCCAGGAGCACGAGTAGTGCAGCAAAGCCTTTTAGGGAAGGGGGGTCCAGGAGGGCCCTGGAGGCAGAGCTTGGTCACACTCTCCGTGGTGGACAGGGTGGGAATAATCACTTTTCCCTGGCAAGGAGAGGCCTGGCCTGTGGCTGGCACTCTCTGTGCATGGGCCAGGGGTGGCTGCAAGGTTGTTACCTCGGGGTTTCTGTGTGCTGCAGCTCTGCTCTCCTGCAGGAGGGCAGGGTGGAAGCTGCTCCGGTACTCTGTGCAGCCCCAAGCACAGCTGGCAGAGCCCTCAGCGTGCCTGGGCTGCTCTGAAGGAGCTGAATAAAGCCCGTGGCTAAATCTCTGGTGAAATATCTGGATGCTGTTGTGTACTTTCATGTTTGGTGGGTGCAGGACAATGAGACTGTAGAAATAAACGTGTCCAGCTGCCGTCTTGCTGTGTGTTTGAAATAAAGGCATGGAAGTGTCAGGAAAATCTGCCAGTGCCTGAGGTGTGTGTCCACAAAGGAGACAGAGGAGCCCTGCAACTTTGTTTAATAAAGGGAGAGAGGCCAGTGGGGCACAGCCCGAGGGGCTTTCTCTCTCGGGGTTTCAGAGGGCTCAGCCTCCCTTTATCCCAAACTCCCGGCCACACGGTCCCCTCTTCCCTTCCCCACTGCTGGGGTTCCAGGAAGGTGCAGCCTTCCTGAACTGCCTGCCCCATATCCCCCCTGACCCTGGCATTTGAACCCCAAGTTCAGCCCTGTTCAGACCCCTGTCTGTTTCAGGAGCCAGGCTCCCTGGGCTCTGCACCAAACCTGCTGCCCAAAGGCAGTGGGGCCAGTCAGACCCATTGCAGAGACACTGACACCCACGGCTTCACCCATGGAGCTGTTTGTGAAGACATCAGCTTTCCTCTCACCCCCTCCCCTTCTTATGCCTCCACTTCCCTTGACAGGCCCTCTCTGTTGTTGCCTCAGCCCTTTTCACCAAGCTGGAGCAGTGACAGCCCCTCCTGGCTGCCCCAGGGGTAGGAAGCACCGGGAATGGAGCACCACCAGCAGCTCACGCCAGCCCATCGCTGCCCAGGGGTCCTTGGCCAGGGCTGCTGAGGGCTCAGAGCTCCCAGGCTGTTCTTCCAGCTGAGAAGGCCACATCTCTGGGGCTTTAGAGACCTTGACCCAAGTGAGATGGGCCCCCCACTGTGCTCAGCTGTCCTGGCTGCTGTCTCTGCTCTCTCTGCAGTCCTGGGTGGATGTTCTGGACAGCAAAGTCCAAAGGCAGCGTCTGTGCTGAGCGGGCTGCTGGGTCAAGGGAGCACAAATGAAATCAAGCAACCTCTGAATCAATTAAAAAAGACTCAAATGACCTCAAATACCTCTGTGAACTCAACTAACCCCATCAGGGCCTGAAATGACCTCAAGTAACCCCAAATGATCAGAAATGACCTCAAGTAACCCCCAGATCAGAGCCTCAAATGACCTGAAGTAACTACTGGATCAGTCAAAAAAATCTTAAATGACCTCAAGTAACCCCTGTGACCTCAAGTAACCCCAAATGATCACAAATGACCTCAAGTAACCCCATCAGGGACTGAAATGACCTGAAGTAACCCCAGTCAGGGCCCCAGATGTTCTCCTGGAGCCCCTGGATCGATTACAGGAGGCTCCAGTGAGGTGGGGCAACCCCCACGGGGGGCTGCAGTTGGTGCTGTGCTTGTTTTTTATTTCTCCTCTCCACACTCTGTGCATTCTGTGCACACTCTGTGCATTCTGTGCACACTTGGTGCATTCNCCCCAGATCAGAGCCTCAAATGACCTGAAGTAACCCCTGGATCAGTCAAAAAATCTTGAATGACCTGAAGTAACCCCAATGACCTCAAGTAACCCCAAATGATCAGAAATGACCTTAAGTAACCTCAGTTGGGCCTCAAATGACCTCAAGTAACCCCAAATGTTCTGAAATGACCTCAAGTAACCCCCAGATCAGAGCCTCAAATGCCCTGAAGTAACCCCTGGATCAGTCAAAAAATCTTTAATGACCTGAAGTAACCCCAATGACCTCAAGTAACCCCATCAGGGACTGAAATGACCTGAAGTAACCCCAGTCAGGGCCCCAGATGTTCTCCTGGAGCCCCTGGATCGATTACAGGAGGCTCCAGTGAGGTGGGGCAACCCCCACGGGGGGCTGCAGTTGGTGCTGTGCTTGTTTTTTATTTCTCCTCTCCACACTCTGTGCATTCTGTGCACACTCTGTGCATTCTGTGCACACTTGGTGCATTCTCTGCACGCTCGGTGCATTCTGTGCACGCTCGGTGCATTCTGTGCACGCTCGGTGCATTCTCTGCATGCTCTGTGCATTCTGTGCATGCTCCTCGGGAGCTCTGCAGCTCTGCCGTGCCCCTGGCTGCTCCTCCCAGCAGTTTTCCTGCCCTTTTCCCGGGCAGCCAGGCCCAGCTGTGCTCCCTGGGCTCCTCCTGGGCTGCCAGGGCTGAGGGCAGCTCTGAGGGCTCCCTTTCCATGGACCAGGCACAGCTGGAACCCCGGGTGGGCTGCGGAGCGGGGTCCTGGAGCAGCTTCAGCAGGGAGTTCCTTCAGCCCTCTGCAGTGTCCTGTGAGAGCTCTGCCATCCCCACACAAGCTGTCTGAAAAAAAAAGTGCAGTTTTTGTAAACTCTTTGTACCTGCAGGTTGTTTTTTTTGCAGAACTGCTGTGGTTCTAACTGGAGAAATATTTAGGGATGGGTGTCTCAGGATGTGGCCAATGCCCTCAATGGGTTAACCCACAACATTGCCAGAGGCCAATTCCCCGATACCATTTAACTCACTTCCATGAACTAACAGATAAAAACCACTGGAAAAATTATTAAATGGCTTTTTATCCCCGAGCCTGGGCTCTGTGTGGCTTCTTGACCCATCCTCAGTGCCACAGCGGCACCACAGAAGGGGCCTGACCAGGAAGGGGGGATTGGATCCCCATTTCTCCCCCTAATTGGTGCTTTTAGTCAATTCTCTATCTGCTTTGCTGGACTCACACACACTGAGCTCACCCTGCTTTTGGGGCAAACCCAAAATGAACTCAAACAACCCCGGTCAGGGACATCAGTGACCTCAAGAAACCCAAAATGAACTCAAACAACGCTGGACAGGGACACCAGTGACCCTGAGAAACCCCAAATGAACTCAAACAACCCCAGCCAGGGACACCAATGACCTAAAAAAACCCAAAATAAACTCAAAAACTGTGGCCAGGGACACCAATGACCTCATGAAACCCAAAATGAACTCAAACCACCCCTACAGGGACATCAGTGACCTCAAGAAACCCAAAATGGCCTCAAGTAACCCCTACAGGGACACCAGTGACCTTGAGAAACCCAAAATGAACTCAAACAACCCCAGCCAGGGACACCAATGACCTAAAAAAACCCAAAATAAACTCAACCAACCCCAACCAGGACATCAGAGACCTCGAGAAAGCCAAAATGAACTCAAACAACCCTAGTCAGGGACACCAGGGACCTCAAGAAACCCAAAATAAACTCAAACAACCCCAACCAGGACACCAGAGACCTCGAGAAAGCCAAAATGAACTCAAACAACCCTGGCCTGGGACACCAATGACCCTGAGAAACCCCAAATGAACTCAAACAACCCCAGTCAGGGACACCAGTGACCTCGAGAAACCCCAAATGAACACAAAAAACCCCTACAGAGACACCAGTGACCTCAAGAAAACCAAAATGAACTAAAACCACCCCAGTCAGGGACACCAGTGACCTCGAGAGACCCAAAATGACCTCAAATAACCCCGGCCAGGGACACCAGGGACCTCGAGAAACCCCAAATGACCTCAAACAACCCCAGTAAGGGACACCAGTGACCTCAAGAATCCCAAAATGAACTCAAACCACCCCGGCCAAGGACACCAATGACATTGAGAAACCCAAAATGATCTCAAACAACCCCAGTCGGGGACACCAAGGTCCTTGAGAAACCCAAAATAAAATCAAACAACCCTGGTCAGGGACACCAGTGACCTCAAGAAACCCAAAATGAACTCAAACAACCACGGTCAGGGACACCAGTGACCTCGAGAAACCCAAAATGAACTCAAACAACCCCCCAAAACCCCCCAGAAGCGATGCACACTGCTGCACAAAGCATGAAACAGCTCGGCAGCCCCACGCCAGCCCACTGCCCACCCCTGACTGCTGCTGGCCTCTCCCAGCCCCGGGCAGTGTCCCTGGGGGGGTGGCAGAGGCAGCTGTGGGTGCTGGGGATTCTCATGCACACACACACACACACATAGAGGCACCTGCTGGCCTTTCCCACTGAGCACAGAGCATCTGAGCAACTGCTGCCCCTTGGGCACCAAACCCCACTCAGACAGAGGAGTTCCCCTGTCTGCCAGGAAACGCACATCTGGGCCCAGCAAGGGCTGGGGTGTGCTGAGCCCTGCCCCAGCAGCAGATCCTGACACCCTCAGCCACCCCTTCCCAAAGTTCTTTTTACAAATGCCACACTCATTGCTTCCCACTCGCTCTCCTGGCAGCCGCCCCCGTCCCTCGGGGCTCACTGAACTTTTCCTGTTGGGGGCTGTAAAAACCATGCCATTATCCTTGCCTGTGCCTTTCCCTTCTCCTCCTCAGCCCTCCTTTCACATCTTCCATACACCCCAGGTGCCTTTCTAACCAATTCCTGCAAGGACCACCTCTCCAGCCCCTGCTCCCCCTGCCCGTGGGCTCCAACCCTCCAACAGACACCAAATCACTCAGCTCCCCGGTGAGCCAGACAAAATCCCTCCTGATATGGGGCCAGGCTTTGGTGACACACTTTCTCTCACACTCACACCCAGGCTGGGCACTGTCCAGCTGCAGTGTCCAGGCACCCCCAGCACACCCACCCAGGCCCCCCAGGCTGCTGTCCCAGCCCCACAAGCTCTGTAAAGCCCTGACAGGCGGGCACAGCCACAGGGATGGGCAGGAGAAGGGAACATCCCACAGCCCCATGGGGTGGGGGGACCCTGCAGCCCCTGCCCAGGGATGTTGGGGTCAGGCAACACCCAGCACTGAGCCCCAGCTGCCCCACAGCCTCAGCCCCACAGCTCCCCACAGGCCCCCAGCCCATGCTGCCAATCCCGCACTCCACACCCGGTGTCACACAGCTCACCTTGGAGAAACTGCCTGAAGTCCTGAGGAGCAAGAGAGCAAAGCCAAATCCTCCCTCCTGCCTGCAGCAGGGCCCGGGGAGGGGTGGGGCTGCAGCAGCAATGCCTCCCTGCTTCCCCACTCCCAGCAGCTGGGAACACAAAACACTTGCAGCTGGCCCTGCATCAGACTGCGTGTTTGGGAGACAAGGTGCAGAGCTTCCCAGTCCTCCCTGTGCTCTCCTCATCCTTCTCTCCCGCTGCTGCTGGCCTGAGACACGTTTCTGCACACTCCCCTTCCACCTGTCCCTTCCCAAACCAACACCACACTGCCCACTCTGGGTGTCCATGTGCCCCATACTGCCCACTCTGGGTGTCCCTGTGCCCCACACTGCCCACTCTGGGTGTCCATGTGCCCCACACTGCTCACTCTGGGTGTCCATGTGCCCCACACTGCCCACTCTGGCTGTGGGTTGCCAGGCCCTTTCTCAGAGCCTCTCACTGGCCCCTCTGGGTGTCCATGCCCTTAACTGACTCAGGGACAATGTGCAAACCATCCCACCATTCTCCCATCTGAGGTATTTTGGGATGGCCACCCCTTACTGTCGAGGTCCTTTCCTGAGTTTCCTTTGCTGCCCACCCTGAGCTCCTGCCATGTGCCACTCCCCAGAGTTGTACTCACCTGTAAAATTTGCTGAGACCCTGCTCAACTTTCCCTTGCTGCCCCCTCTGGGCATCTACATCCAGTGGTCCTTCCCTGCAGGCCCCTTCCCAGACCCCCTGGTTCACCTCCCATCTCCCTGCTGGACACTCTCGGGATCCCATCAGTGCCCAGTGCCAGCCAGTGCTGAAGGGAGCTGCTCACCCAAGCTGGGTGAGGCATCTCCAGCTCCTCCTGCCATGTGCCAGACCCAGGTGCTGGAAGGATCCCAGATGAGTTCCAAACTGTCAGGAAAATCCCCCAGCACCTGAAGTTTGTGTCCACAAAGGAGCCCTGAAAATTTATTTGAGTAAAGGGAGAGAGGCCAGTGGGGCACAGCCTGAGGGGTTTTCTCTCTCAGGGTTTCAGAGGGCTCAGCCTCCCTTTATCCCAAGCTCCCAGCTGCACAGTGCCCTCTTCCTTTCCCCATTGGCTGAGGTACCAGGAAGGTGCAGCCTTTCTGAACTGCCCGCCCCATATCCCCCCTGACCCTGGCATTTTAACCCCAAGTTCAGCCCTGTGCAGACCCCTGTCTGTTTCAGGAGCCAGGCTCCCTGGGCTCTGCACCAAACCTGCTGCCCAAAGGCAGTGGGGCCAGTCAGACCCATTGCAGAGACACTGACACCCACGGCTTCACCCATGGAGCTGTTTGTGAAGACATCAGCTTTCCTCTCAGACTCTCCAGTTGGCTTTGGGTTTATTTCTTCACCATCATATCATTTCTTTTTCATATCAAAGCGAAGGAATGTATTTCCCCATTGCCAGGGAAAGACATTTTTATCAGTATTTTTATAATGTTCCTTTCTGATTCAGTCTTGGTTTTTACATTCTGCTTGGGGTTCTGTGAGATAATAAACAAAGTGGGTCTGATTCCTTGGGAAATAAAATATACAAATGTGATTTAGTGCTGGCTTCCCAGACTTGCTCATAAGAAGTTTCCTGAAGCAAGCTGGTATTTCAAAACCTGGCCCCAAAATGTATATTCATCTCTGAGATGAAAAGAAAAGATTCTGGAGCAAATAATCCACCACAAAGATGCAGCCAAGGGAATATACTTATGGTAAAAACAATGGCTTAGCAAAACACTTCATTATAGCAGAGAGGGGAAGCAGACAGGCTTTGAGACAAATAAATGCACACAGCCCTCAGTGCTGAGGTGTGAGGGGCATTAAGACCAGAGGAGTTCATGTTCAGCAATGTTATTTTTGCAGCTCTCCTGCAAATCCAGGTGAGGCCTCCCCCAGCCAGGCGTGGGAGCCCCACCGTGCCCCAGTGAGTGGCTGTGAGCAGCCTTTAGAAAAGGCACAAAAAGGCCTTTTCAGGGCAGCCCTGCGTCATCCTGGAAAACTGGGACGGGGCTGACCCTCCCAGCAAACAGCTCCTTCCCTTTGTCCCCGGCACGGAAATGCTCTCTGACTTACACACTTTGCCTGCCTCGTTTCAGAGCCTGAGCAAGACCAACCTGACATTTCCTGGCTGCTTTTAGAAGCAAAGAGCAGCAAGGGAAATGAGAAATGTACTGGGAAGGGAAGGACATTTTCAGCTGGAGATTTCTGTCAGTGCTTCTTGTTGTGGGCTGCCTCTTGCAGAAAATGTTCCAGCTGTCAATGAGGACAAACAAAACCTACTCAAAAGCACAAATGTTTTGTTTTTAGCAACATCAAGGAGCAGAAGTGGCTGGGAAAAGGGTTGTGACAGCAGGGTTAACAAGGCATGTACAGCCCCAGAATTTGTTCCATTCCAGGGATCAGGAGGAACTGAAGCCAGCGTGTTCTCAGTGACAGTAAACACAACCAATTGCCTCATTTTAAAAACAATTAAGGGAAAAGACAAAATCCTACATTGAACTCATCTGTCTGCACTAGAACAACAGCAGAGCACAAATAGTTACCTGAGATCTCAGCCCTCCACTCCCAGCCCTTTAAAAATGAAAGAGGGAACTAATTTTACCTTTAGGCTTTTTATTCTTTCACCTCATCATTTGCCTGCCCCTCCAAAAAGGTTCCTCACTCGAATGTGTCATCACCTGAACAGTGGGAAATTTGAGGCACTACAGAAAAATAAACTTTGCTGTGCTTTGACTTTTCTGCTGCCAGGCACTTGAGGCAGCAAGCCTGACCAGGGGGGTCTGTGTCAGTGATGCTGCTCTTCAGAGCACCTCTCTGCACACCACAACAAATCCTGCTGCTGAGAGGAGTTTTATGAGGTGTAATTTAAGTCAAACCCTATCTGTGTATCAGTGAACACATCACGCAGCTCCCTTCAGCACCCCCTCCCTTTTTTTAAATTTAAACATTTCTCTTCATTTGAACAACATCAAACAATGAAGAGCTTGCAGCAATTTAAGTGACAAATCCAACACCTTTGTGCAAAAAAGACATTTCAAAAATACAAACCACAAACCCACCTGTTCCCTGCACCAGCAGCAGCCAGAGTGAGCAGTGCATCAGCCTCTGGTGCCCGCTTCTTAATCTTGGTCTCAGCTGCCGTGAAGAGCTCCCTGATTTCCAGGTGCCAAAGGTGATGAGTCCATCAGCATTCCAGCTCCTGTGTGACTGGCAGAGCAGTGTTCATTCTTCCAGAGCTCCCACTGTCGTGCCAGACGGTGCTGGGGGGTAGGAAATCACCTCCAGACCCCGACAAACATTCCCTCACACACTGCCACGCTCCGCCGGGATTCAGCAAAATCACAGGCTGGTCCCAGCCCTGGCCTCCCACTGGAACACCCAAAAGCCCACAAGGTGGGGATCAGCCACAGGCTGGACTCGATGATTGATCCCCGAGGTCTTTTCCAGCCTAAATGATTCTGGGATTCCAGGAGGTTCTGGAGCTCTCGGTGAGCAGAGGGACTGTGCAGGTTTCCAGATGTCTGTGCTGCTGCCCCAGGATGTGCCTTCTCTCCAGCAGCACCTCCCTCCACTTCCCAGCTTTTCCCTCTTGAAGCAGGGAAGTGCAGTGATTATCCAAGAAACTATCAGGAAATGGAGTTTGTGGAGCAAGGGATGTGTGCAAGGTGATGAAGCGCTGGCTGCCACAGCCCTGTGTCTGGAAGCAGCAGTGATTTCCTCTCCCTGGGCTCACCACGCCCAGCAGTGGTTTGTGTGGCACCCAAAAGCTCTTTGCACCCACAACCAAAGGGGTTGGAAACCCTCCCCTGCCCAGAACGAGCCACTGGCTCATCTGCCTTCGAGCAGTGCCCGCAACAAATTGTGTTCCAGCACAGCCTGCTCAGAACCCCGTGGCTGCCCTGCCATCCTGGGGCATTGCAGGCTGCTGCTATTGCACCCAGAGAGCCAAAACATCCCCACATCCCTGAGGGTGGAACAGAGCCACGGGGATGCCAGAGCTGGCAGAGAAATGCTGCCCTTGTTCAGCACACTCCTGGTGAGGTGTGAGGGGGAAGGTCAGAGGTCACTGGAGCCCCTAGGAAAGGTCTGGTGGTCACCAGCTTATTATCAGCCCCAGTTAGAGTTACCCAGGGTCAGCTGCCAGGAGCCCCAGAGATGTTGGGTTGATTGTGAGGGGATGGACAATGCCCTGCAGCCCTGGAGATGTGGGGTTGGTTGTTGGGGCAAATGTAGTTCCTGGAACTTCCGTGAGAAAAATCTCAGTTAATGTCTACAGCAACACTTCCAAAATGAATACCAGTATCCCACATTAAAAGAAGGAAACACAGAGAAGAAATGGCCAGGGGTTGGTTTCACTGGATGTGATCCCTCCAGCTGAAGGAAAAGTCATGTTTTGGTGAAAGTCAGAAGGCAAATGATTTCTGTAAGACTTGAGGTAGGAATAACATCACAGGAAATAACTGAGACGGGGCTAAAGGCTGCTCTGAACAGCGATTCCAGAATAGCTGCAGTGCTGGGTTTGCACCTCTCTGGAACGTTTACTTTTGTCCCCAGTTTTGGACAAAGTGATTAATTGATCTCTAATTAATGGAGGAAGTAGGGTGGCCCAGGAGAAGGGCAGAAAAGCCAATCTCTTAAAAAATTCACAACATTCTCCATAATAGCCAAACTATGAAAAGCTCCTTTGTAACAGACAACCCTTTAATTTTAGTAGGACATGGTTGATTTATTTTTTGAGCCAATTGCAAGAGCAGGGATCGTGTTTAGTTGAACACATTCTAATTGCTGTTAATTTATTTTCAGAAGCACATTTAACAGTGGCCATAATGCAATTGTGAGCCACAGGAAGTGTGCTGTGGTCTAAATCAATCAGTAAGAACTGAAACCAAAATTCACCTTTCAATAGACTGGAGTTCTTGTTAAAAAAGATTTAATTCCTGCCCCTTTTGTAGCTAAAGCCCTACACCCGTATTTAATGTATACACAGGATTATTTATTGGTTACATTTGCTTTTAGCATTACCATGTAATGCATCCTGTCTGTCTTGTCAAGCCATAAATCTCAGCCCCCAGATTCCCAGCACAGCCATTTATTCAGGGAAACCAAGCAGTCTGAGATTACCCTGAGTTTTACTTTGTGCCACACCAGGTGATCAGATCAGTTTCTCTCCTCTTCAACAAACCCTTTGCAGGGCTTGGTTTCTCCTTCCATCAGGCTCTTCATTCGTCAGGCTGAGCTCTTGCACAGCTTTCCAGCCTCTGAGGTGGACAAAGAGCTCAGCACTGTGGCTTTAGTGGCCTTGTGTGTTCCATTTTATCTTTTCTATTTGCTTTGGTACCCGGCTCAAAAGGACAGCACATCCCAAGTGTGCTCTCTAAAGCCCTGCAGCAACAAACCAGTTCTCCCTTCCCCTACACACTCTCAAACCTGACTGACAACAACATTCTTTCAGAATATTCAGGGCTTGCTTTGTGCTTTTCATGGGCTCCTTTCACTTGCTGTAATTAATTCTCTGCATCTGGCCAAAAATCGGGGTTTTTATCTTCCCAAGCATTAAGCTATGCCATTAATATGTAAATTAGCAGGTTGTGGTTTTCTTGGAGCAGAAGAACTTTCTAACAATTTAATGATAATTTCACCACAGTGGTCCCTTCCTGCACTTCCAAAGTGTAAGTTTTGCTTATATTTCACCCCAGAAAGCCAAAGTGAAAATCAGATTCCATTAGAGCAGGGAACGCTGGCACTGGGCAGCCTGGCCCCCTGCCACTGCCTGTGGGGAGCTGTTGGAGAAACAGGAATAAATGTGCTGGAAATGAGTGAGTTTGGGGAGATAAATCCTGAACTCTGTTAAAAAAAACCCAACAATATCTGGGATAGGAGTCTGAATGATCCAGCAGACAGTCACAGAATCATGGAATCACATCCCTGGAAGTGTCCAGGGCCAGGCTGGATGAGGTTTGAGGCAGCCTGGCCTAGTGGGAGGCATCCCTGCAGGAGACACAGTTTTGGACCTAAATTTGACACATGCTTTGCCATTTGCATTCTAGGGAATTCAAAGGTAGATCCTTTCGTGTGTAAAACAAATAATAAAAAAATCTGTTAACAAATAAAAAATAATTTCCCTGTATTTTAAGTCCTAGGTAAACTCATTGTTGTGACTCTAGGGGCAAAAGAGTTTGCCCACCAGTAGAGTTGTAATTTAGCAAGTTTGACCTCCCCCACAGACATATCCAGCTGTGTTTGTTCTTCTTCACTCACCTTGGAGGGGGATTGGGGCAGGAGAACCCAAACACTGCGGTTATTGTAAGCCAAGTGAAGCCACAGATCTCAGTCCTGGATTAATAAACCATTTTGCTGAGGGGAGAGTGGTTAAACCCACAGCTTCTTCCCGTTCTGGGTATTGCACAGAGCCCCGTGTGCAGGACCCCCTGCTCCTTGGGCTGTTCTCTTCCTCCAAATGCATTCTTCCAGTGTTTGACAGGGATTTTCTCCCTCTGCCATGGCTGGGATTTAAGGTCTCTGTCCCACCTGTGGGTCAGGATTCTGTGGCAGTGCCTTGCTCCCAGCAGCTCCTGCTTTCCCTTTGCTTGCTCTGAGAGCTGTGGCCAGCAGTGTCCACCCTGGCCCAGGGCAGCCCCGCTGAGGCCAGCACTGAATAATCCCACAGCAGGAACTCATCCTGGCAGGTTTGGAGCAGCCTGTGCCCTGTGCCTCCTCACCAAGCAGCTCCAGACAGCTCAACCCTTCTGCTGGGTGTCTCTCACCTAAACATTCAGAAAACCTGGGATGTTCTGCAGCCTTTGATTCCTGGAGCTGTGCTGCTGGCATTTCCCCCCAGCTGTCTCCCCCTTTATTTCCCTCTCCCCTGCCCTTCAGCCCTTGCCCAGGCTCTGTTCTGCCTCCAGGATTCTGATTTTCCTGGGATGCCAGGCTGCCATTCCTGCAGCAGGAGAGGATGCACTCAGCCATGCCTTGGGTGACCTGCAGTAGAGGATGGGGAGCTGCAGACATTCCTGAAGTGTCCTTTTGCCCTGTTTCCCAGGATAAAAATAACCTGATTTTCACACAGCTGACTTAAAAAGAATCCTAACTCAGGCAGGGCAGGGGAACACAAAGACATTCATTTGTGGCATAAACTGGACAACACTTGCAGGGTCTGGAGGGACAGGGCCAGGGGGAATGGCTTCCCACAGAAAAAAAAAGTGGACTTAGAATGGATACTAAGGGAGCCATTCTTCCCTGAGAGGGTGGGCAGGCCCTGGCACAGGGTGCCCAGAGCAGCTGTGGCTGCCCCTGGATCCCTGGCAGTGCCCAAGGCCAGGCTGGACATGGGGGCTGGGAGCAGCCTGGGATAGTGGAAGGTGTCCCTGCCCACGGGTGGATGATGTTCAAGGTCCCACTGAACCCAAACCATCCTGTGATTCCATGAGAGACCATCAAAGTGCCATGGGGAGCTCCTGTGTGGCTCCTGAGCCAGCTCAGGGAGGTCACTGGGCTGAAAGCTGCTGCTGAAGTTCATCCACTAAAAAGCACCAGAGTTTTCAGCCAGGTCAGCTCTCAGAGGAGGCTTCCCTGTGCTCAAATTCACACAAACACTGCACGAGGGAAGGGTGGAGGGCTGGGAGGGTCTGAGCAGCCCAGACTGCCTGATCCTGAGACACTGAGCAGCTGCCTGTGCCCTGGGCACTGCGAGCACCTCTGTCCCTTATGCCAGCTAATGGAGGTAAATGAACCCCAACAGGGAGTAAAACCACCTCATTCTGCAGCAGCTGCTCCCTGGGAGAGCACCCAGAATCTCCCACTCTGCATGAACCTCACACTCCTTCAGCACTGGGGAGATGGGCACACCCAACGTGTCACTGTGCCCCTCACTTTGGCAGTTATGACATTAAATTAAATTAAATCAAATTAAATTAAATTAAATTAAAGAAACTGGGAGGTTGGCACCGTTAAATACGGGGGCTTCTGAACCCTGGGGATCAGAGTCTGGGACCTGAACCAAACTTGCTGACACCAAAGTGTGTGGAATTCTTTGCCACCACCATGACATTTTTCAAATTGGCTTAAAATCCTGTTTTAAACCCAGATGACTGACTTGGACTTTTTTGTATGTGTTCTGGATCTCAAAGTCCTTAGGTTCTTCTTCATGAATTTTGCATTAAATCATAAAAGCTGGAGTTACGTTTTAAGTTAGGAAGAACTTCAAAAGTTTGGATTCTTCCTTAATCCATTGACTCAAAGGATTTTAAGAACATCAAACACAGCTACACTTTCAACTAAATCCTAATAGCTGGCATAAAAAATTCATATATATATATATATATATATGCATATATATTTGCATATAGGCACATGACTATAAAAAAATCCTTATTCCGTTCCTTAAAGGAATTTCTGAGTTTGAATTCCTGTAGGTCAGGTATGTCATCTCTGGCATAAGCAACCCATGAACGTTTGCAACAAGGTCCTTTGATCAGTTCTTGATCTATTTGTTCATTTCCCCCAGGGCTCATTTGGGCTTTGTTGCTGTTTTGTCTGACACTGCTCTTGTCTAACCAAGGGAACAGAGATTAAATNCTTTCAACTAAATCCTAATAGCTGGCATAAAAAATTCATATATATATATATATATATATATGCATATATATTTGCATATAGGCACATGACTATAAAAAAATCCTTATTCCGTTCCTTAAAGGAATTTCTGAGTTTGAATTCCTGTAGGTCAGGTATGTCATCTCTGGCATAAGCAACCCATGAACGTTTGCAACAAGGTCCTTTGATCAGTTCTTGATCTATTTGTTCATTTCCCCCAGGGCTCATTTGGGCTTTGTTGCTGTTTTGTCTGACACTGCTCTTGTCTAACCAAGGGAACAGAGATTAAATATTGGTTTGTGGCTCTGGAGCTGAACAAGGCTTCATGGCAGACTGGATCTACAGCTGCCCTGCTGCCTGCGGAGAGAGGAAAGGTTGTTTCCCCTATGCTCACTCCTGGGACCTGCTTGGACCTGCCAGGAGGGTTTTTCTCAGCTGCTAATTCGGGTGAGTTGCCCTATCCTGAGCCTGGGATTGCACCTCAGTCCTTGCCGAGCTCTGGGAACAGAATTTCTTAGTCAAAGCCCTATTTTAAACTAATTTCCCCCGGGAACTTAAAATTTTCCAGCTCTGATATCAAAAGGTGAAATATTTGGAGAGCATTAGGAAGGTAGAAGGGCCTGTGCTAAACCTCGGGAGAGTTGAGAGCAGCACTTGATGCTTTTCCACGTTACAGTGCTTGTTAAGGACGATATTTTTAGGGCTGGGAACACATCCCTACTCTAAAGCTGTCCCATTTCCTCAGCTTGTAAGGAAATGTTTCCTTGTGTTCTGCTCATGCACGGCAGGGTAGGCAGGCAAAAGTTCCTAGCAGAGTTTAATTCCGCATGAAAAGGTTTGGCTGAATTTATGTCCAGGGCCATGTCAGCAACACAAGGAAAACAAAGTTCCCAGTTTTGCCTCAGTGACCTCCAAAAGCCACTTGGTTCCTGGTTTCTCTGTGAGCTGTTTCCTGTGCACAAAGAACGAGGATGGTGGCATGAAATAAATAAACCTTCAGGTTATTGCCTAAGCCTGGGTGGGAGCTGGATGTCAGCTCTGACTTGGCACCAAGCTTCCTCTGTGAAAAACTGGTTTTCCTTCCCACCGTGTTTGCTGTGAGACAGCAATCTGTCAGTAAGGGATCTCGAGTTTTCAGTCACGCAAGAAGGATGAGGAGAGCCAGCCTCGGCAACAAAAGGGGTTTGGGAGAGGTTTCCAAAGGCATAAGGGACACCCAGGAGCTGGGACTGCCAGGCGTCGCTGCCTTTGGGACCCGCAGGGGGTGAGCCTGGCTGGGCTCCCCGAACCAGCTTGGCTGGCACCAGCAGAGCCGGCTGGGCCGGGGCGGCAGGGCTCTGCTCGGGCAGCAGCAGCAGCCGGGGTGGGGAGATAACACCGCTCCCTGCCCGGGGAGCCCGGGCTGCGGGGGCAGAGCCGCCTCTCCCGGCGCATCCCGGCTTTCACCAGCCCGATCCCCGCTCCCCGGCTTCCAGGGCAGGGCAGGGGGAATGTGGGAGTCTGACCCATCCCGATCCCCGCTCCCCGGCTCCCAGGGCAGGGCAGGGGGAATGTGGGAGTCTGACCCATCCCGATCCCCGTTCCCGGCTCCCAGGGCAGGGGGAAGGTGGGAGTCTGACCCATCCCGATCCCCGTTCCCGGCTCCCAGGGCAGGGCAGGGCAGGGGGCAGGTGGGAGTCTGACCCCTACCGATCCCCGCCGNCCCGATCCCCGCTCCCGGCTCCCAGGGCAGGGCAGGGGGAATGTGGGAGTCTGACCCATCCCGATCCCCGTTCCCGGCTCCCAGGGCAGGGCAGAAGGAGCCGTTCGGTGCCCAAGCACAGCTCCGAGTGATTCTCAGAGCCAGATGTGACTCTGCGGGACTCGACCTTTTTTTTCCAGGAAAGAGGATCGCATGTGCGGCTTTGGAGCGCCCGCCCTGCCCTGGAAGCCGAGCATTTCAGTGCTTGGACATGAAATGGGGACTGCACACCTTTGCACTGCCTGCAGTCATTCCTGGCTGGAAATAGAAAATAAAGACTCTGCTCCGCTGGGAGCGGGCACGGGGAAGCACGGCTCAGCCAGAGGTTGTGGGAGAGGGGAATTGGATGCGTTCTGCCAAGCCAACAGTGATTTGTCAGACGTGTTACCGACCTGGGCCACTGCCTTTGTTTGGGATGAGATGTCCTACTTTCCTCATCAAAACCAGCTCCCGATTTGCAATTCTGAACGGAGATAATTGCTTCAGCAGCATTCCGAACCGGGCTACAATTACGGAGTGGGCAGGCATTAACAGCAGTAATTTAATTTGCGTGCCCGTTTGTAGCACGAGCAAAGAGCCTTTCAGGCGTCACTGTTAGTGATATTTTCGCCTCGGATACATATGGGAGGCCGCGTTCCCGGGAAATGCTGCCATGAATAAAACATGAGAGCACCGATGCCTCTGTCTACCCAAACAAAGAAAACAAACATTGCCTTTGGGACGCGGGATGCAAACAGACACGGGGAGGCTGGCACACCACTGCCTCACCTAAGGAGGGGAGCCGAGCTGCCGGAAACAAATATTTTATTTCGGTAGAACTGCCAGAATGCTGACAGTGAGTGGTCTTGAACGTCAGCTGATCAAAATAGCTGCTAACCAGCTCAGGAGAGGAACTTATAATTAGCAGCATAATGAAATTTGCACTCTAGGCTTCCTCTCTCCCTCAGAGGAAAAAATGCCCCAAGTGGTGAACGACGTCTATTTTTTTAAGAGATGGGGATTTTCAAAGGTGCTGGAGAGGATTTCTTGTTCACTTCTACAGAAAATCACAGCGATGGATGAGCCTCCCTCTCCCAGAAACAAAAGTAGTGCCTGTTTCCCACAGACCACCGCTTAAAATGCTCTTGCTCAATTCCCTCTGAGTATTGTGGCTCATGCTCACTGGGGTTTCACGGTTTCTGAGCTATATGTAGGTTTTTTTCACCCCAAAACCTGTTCTCTCAGGTAGTTTTTTGTGAAGTATTCCACAGAGGAGTTGTAGCTGCTTGCTCCAGGGGTCTCATTCCGTGCTCTCCAGCCAGCAGCTGCCAACCCAGACAGGCTGGGAGCTTGGCCCTCTCTCACACTGATATTAATCTAACTCCCCCAGTGTCACACTGATATTAATCTGATACAACTCCCCAGATTCTCAGCTGGCTCCTTGGCCCCACACCTCATTCTCCTGAACTCCGTGGCAGTTTCACATGAGAAGAGATTTTGCCTGGGTCTTACTTGGCTGGCACCAAAGGCACCCCTTTGGAGGTTCTGGGTGGAGACTTCAGCTCAGAGGCACCAAAATGGCCACAATGCATCAATGCCTGGCCACACTCCCCACTCAAGAGCCCAAAGCAGGGAGTCATTAACCCAGCCATGTAATTAACCTGGACAAGGGACACACTGCATTTAAACTGATTATGGAATAAAAACCCTGACCAGCACATGCCAAGTAGCAAAAAAACCCAAACTTCCAAGGGTCTAGGCAAGGGCTCAGTATGAAATAAAGCAGAATTCAGCACCCTTCACTACCCAAGTGCTTTACAAGTGATCCACAGGCAGCACTGGTGGCAGAAACCCACCTGGAGGGGAGGTGCAGCACCCACCTGGAAAAGGGGACATGCTCTGCAGGGTGAGGGAGAGCCAGGAATAACTGTAGTGACTGGAGGATGTGTGGAAGAACCTGCATTGTGAGCAGGAGCCTTGGATTTCCTGTCTCCAGGGAAAGTGCAGAGGGATGATGTCTTCCCTCAGATGGGAGGTGGTTACAGTGAGAGTGGGCATGTCAGCCCCTTATTACTGTGCTCCTTGTTCTAACTGGCCCTTGAGGATGCACCTCAGTTGAGCATTTCCTGCTTTTCCATCACTGGAAGTCTCATGTTGTATCACTGCTCGTTGCCTGAGTGAATGCACAAAGCAGATTTTGGAAAACTTGGCAAAAGAAACTTTTTGATGACATGAAAAAAGCGTAGGAGAGGGTGTCATGGACAAGACCAGACTCAGGTGCCCAAAGTGTGTGTGAATATTTGTGTTTGTGCTGCATTCAAGGTCTATGGGGGAAAAAAGTATGTGTGTGGCTTGGAAATGCAGCCTGCTTTCCAAAGAAATCCTGAGTATTTTGCCTGTGAACCCTCCCAAAACACTCAGGGTGACACCTGAGGGTCCCCACTGTGTCCTGGCATCTGTGCTCTGAACAAGCTTGGGCCAGGGGAGAGGGGATGGGCCTCAGCCCCACAAAGGGCAGTGTTCTGTCCCACAAATGGCATTTCTTTGCCTTGGATCCTTTTAAACCCAGGCACATTCAGACCAGAACAGGCCCCAAATTCCTCATTTCTCCCTGGGGTTAAGTGGGGAGGTGAACTGGTCTCTTTCAGCAGTGCTGCCTCCAAATCCTCACCCACACACTGCTGGCCCCTCTCTGCTGCCTTTTGGCCAAGGTCAGAGTAAAAGCCCTGTAATCTCTGTGTCCACACCCAGAGCACCTCGAGCACACTCTGGTAAAACTGCATCACACAGGGAGCTGCAGGGGAGGGCTGGGGTCAGGGAGACAAGCAGGAATGGTGAGAATTGTTCTGATGGTACCCCATGCAATTACTGTGTATCAGTTCTCCTTTTTTGTTATTTACATAGTCATACTATACGCAGAATGAGTGAAGAGGAGGAGAAATAAATTTGGAAGGGAAGTCTGTTAAAAAGCCAGTCTGATTCTCAGAAAATGCTTGGGAAGCATCTCCAGTCACAGTGGATGGAACAACAGAGCCCTGCCAAAGATACCTTTATTTGCAGGAGACAGATAATGATGATGGCCAGTGGATGGTACTCTGCACCCTTGCACCAAAGCAGCAATGCCAGGCACCCTGCTTGCTAAATCCCAAGAACTGGGCACTGTTGCAGACAGACAACGATCCCATCACATCTTTACCAGAGTGGACCATTTTATATAAGTTACATTTGCCCAAACTGCCAGAGGAGAAACCAAAGAGGGTCAGCAGCAAATCTGATTTGGACACACGAAGACACAAAGAACAAAAACATATTTAGGAAATATTCATTTAGAATGCATTCAGAGCTCACTTCCTGGGTGCACTGATGGTCCATGCTTCAGTTTGTCACCAGAAGAACCACACCAGCCTAAATCAACACTCTCCAGAAGCAAATAGCAGCAGTTAAGGATTGGTCCATGTGAGAATGAAAATGTGAAAAATTAACTCCCTCAATTTAGCCTAAAGGGAGCTTTTACCCAAAGGTGAGAAGAGAGAGTCTCAGGCTTGTAAATGTATGAATCATGTCATGGCTACTGCTGATTTGGGGTGGGAGGTGCTGGAACACAACAGGACTGGGTGGCAAAGTGACACAAACGAGGAAGGCTCTGCTGTCGCTCCAGATGTAAAAAATGCTAGTGACAAATTACTGCTGAGATCCAGTGTGCACAATGGAGTACATTTGCTAAAAACCAACCCAAACCTAGATAAAAACCAGAAGGAGAGCAAGACTTTGGGAATGGGAAACCAGTAATCACCTGGATGGGTTTACATTGCAGAGTGAGTTGGACTTAGAGTGGCCATAGACCCCTCAGAAGGAAAATTCAAACTCCTGCTCCAAAAGCACACAATTGTGGAGGGCTTCACAAAGCCTTGGGCCTGGTCAGGGTGGGGAAGGGAAGGCTGAGAGGGGATCCATTGATCCACACAAATGTCCCCTCAGTGCACACAAATGTCCCCAGGGGCTGTCAGGGGATGGGGCCAGACTCTGCCCAGTGGTGCCAGTGCCAGGATGAGGAGCAATGGCCATGAACTGAAACACAACAAGTTCCACCTCAGCCTGAGGAAGGATTTCTGTCCATGGAGGGGGCAGAGCCCTGGAACAGCTGCCCAGGGAGGGTGTGGAGTCTCCCTCTCTGGAGACATCCCTAAAATCCAGATTCCTGTGTCACCTGCTCAGGTATCTGGGACCTGTGAGCTGGGCTGGTGAGACACAGGGACAGTTTCTTCTCTGGCAAAGGCAGCCTTCAAGCATCACCTTCTAATTCCCTCACCTGGATCTCCAGAGGCACAGAAGAAGACAAGAGCACATGAAATGCTCCTATTGCCTTTCTCTGCAAAAAATAAAAGTTTCTCTTGGTTTTGTTGCAAACCAAAGCACTCGTTTATTTGAAATATCTGTCATTTTATCTGTACTGTTTCTAGAACAGAGAGAGCAGCAGAGGAACACCCAGCTGCCTGCTTCATCAGGAGATGCTGTGAGATGCATGAAAAGAGAACCAGGCTCGTGCTCTGTGTCTGGAGAGGCAGATGGGGTCTGGGCTGGCCTAGGGGAGACACCAGCTGTTCCAAATAGTGCTGGGGTCAGCTTCTCTGACATTACATTGCTGTGCACCAGCAGATTCTGATTCCTTAGCCGGAATGCTGCAAGTGCTCAGTCTTTTGTAGAAGAATGAGCAGATAATTAGAGAAACCAGAAGCATTAGGAATGAGAGAAGCTTGTTTTAAAGAGAGCCCAGCTCACTCCTGTCAAGCTGCTGACAGCCTCTGCAGATCACTAAATGGGGCTTTTTGATGCTGCTGCCTCAAACCCTGCTCCCCTTCCTTCAGCCTGACTGACAGTGCAGACTCAATTAACCTTTGATTGGACCAAAGGGGGCCACTGGTTTTATCCTGGAAATCTCTGCCTTGCTGGGAAACCTTCAAACCCCAACATTGCTGCAGGTTTTCTGTTTCCTAAAGCACCTCTTGAGATAACAACACTTTTCCAGAGCACACTCTCTGTACTTGTCTCAGAGGCCACCTGAAAAGGGAGCAGGGCAGAGCAAAGTCAGCCCCGTGCCCCAGAGCAAAGGGAGGCCCAGATTTCCCGAGGTACAGCAAAATCCCCAGAGCAAAGCCTGCAAGGACCATCCCTCCCTCCCTCCCTCGTGTGTGTGCAGCCACACACCCCTGCAGGTATGCTCTCCTGCCCTAGCCAGACACATTTTTGGGAAGCATGGCTCTGTTTGCTGTGTGCCTAAATGCACCCTAGACAGGCAGAGAATGTTAAATGTTGTTTCCAAAAAAAAAAAAAAGGGAGAGAGAATCTCAGAACCAAACAGAAACACATTCTGAAACTTTCTTGGCTTTCCCTGGCTGCTATTTCACAGCCAAAAACTGCAGGAATATTTTTGTTTACAACCCCCACCCCTCCCCAAAAAAGCCCTCCTCCGCATTCTGTGCAAGTGAAAAGCAGCAAAGTTCCCTCTGAGGTGCTCATTGCCTTTGTTGCTCCATTTACTCTTTTCTAAGATGCCCTGCACAGGTTGCCAGCTTGCTTTTAGCCCCAGCTCCTGCTGCTGCTGGTTTGCAATTGTCACAGTAAATTTGGTGTGAAAGCAGCCAGGCCACAGGACATCCCACCAGAGGGATGTTATTCAGTACTTTGGGGAGAACTTCTGCATCCATCATCAGGAAAATGAGGTCTCACAAGAAGAAGAAGAGGGAGAAGCAGCTGAGGTGACAATGATTTGTGCCACCTCATGGAGGGTTCCTGGTCTGTCCCCCCCAGGTTCTGTTTGTGCTCACTCAGGACGGGTCAGCCCCGATGGCCAAAGGCAGTGCCCAGGGCAGGGACCCCCCCAGGGTGCTGGGGAGGGATCCCCCGGCCCCACCCCAGGTTCTGGAGCCTTCAGGGACAGCTTTGCTGGGCTTGCAGCATTCTGAGAGCCACTACCCCTTTTCCTACACACACACACACACTGAGTACAAACCAGAGCTGCTTTGGGCCCCAAACCTCCCCAGTGGGAATTTCAGAGCAGGGACGGCAAATACAGACACTGTTAGTGTCCCTTAAAAATACAGACCCCACTGTTCACAGCCACTCCTGAGAGAGCATTTCCCCTGAGCTTTCGAAACCTTAGTGGCTGAGTAGAGAGCTAAGGCCTCACTACTCCTTTACTCATTTTTTTGGGGGGAACAGCAGCAGCTCAATTTTGCTATGACACAATTGAGAGCCCACATTAAAAGAAATGGGAATATGCAATTGCTGAAAGCCTGTATCAGGCTATTTCTGCTCACTTTTTGGACTCTGACTCTTGAAAGTTCTCATATTAAAACACTTATTTGAAGACTAAAACCAGAGTTCTTCCTCAGAACAACAGCTCAGCTGTTCCTGCAGGGCGGTGACTCCACTAACTCAGGAAGAGTTACAAGATTTTGCCAGCCCTCCTTTATGAAATATTATTCTTATTCACTTTTTTCCAGAAACAACACAAGCCTGACAACAGCCTCTTCTGCTCTAAAAGAGTCTGAGGTGGAATTTCAGCTCTCCAGCTGCAGCAGCCAGGCAGGGAAGTGAGTGACTGACAGACACCTCATGTCACAACCAACACAGCATTGTATTAAAACACTCCAATGAATTTCAAAAAGCCTTCTCCAAAAATCGAGACAGTGGTTTATAGCTAAAAATACATCAATACAAATTAAATATTTGCGTGACAAGGGTGACTTTAATTAAAAACCTTTGGCATAATTTAAATCACACCCGTGAAAACAGTCATTTGAAGAATGGGATGACTCAGAGCAATTGAGTCCTACAGTTCAGGGTAATTGGAAGGGAATGTCTGGGGCATGGCTCCCGGCAGCGATTTTATACCCCTGGAAAAAGCTGATGGTGAGATCCTTTTAATAAACACTGAAGCAGCTGAGCCCATACTGATGAATGATTCTGGAAAGTCATAAATTTCTATTTGCTTAAAATGAAAATGATTTTGATCTGGTACAGATGGGTTTGGATTAAGAGCCCCCAAGTGCAGTGGAAGGAGGTTTGCAGGATGTTCAGGAGCTCAGCTGGAGGAAACCTGTGAACATGCTCGAGCTGCTGGCTGTCCACTCACACCCCCCAGGCAAAGAGGGCTTGAGCATCCTGCATTTCCCAGTGCTGGCTCTTCCCTGCAGTCTGGGCACTGCCCTGGGGTGTGCACACCTCATTTGCTCCCTGGGACTGCTCGAGATCTGCCAGAGCTCTCCAAAAACGTGGGCAGGGGCTCTGAGCCCAAACCACAGGCAGGCCTGACCCACCCTGGTTTGCCATAAGTGTGCCCTGTAGACAACAGACATCCTCCTGGGAGGTAACACACATTCACTTGGGCCCAAAAGCTGGGGTTTTAAAAACTGTAAAGCTGTTTTTCTTCACTATAACACCCCCTTGCCCCACCTTGCCACTGCAAAACCTGTGCAGTGAAAGTGCACGGAATGGAGCAACAGCCAAGGAGCTGCTGTTGTTAAAATCATGATACACACACAGCTGTGGGGTGTGTGAGGGGCCTGAGAAGGCCCTGCTCAGGCTCACTGTGTTTCAAGAATAAATTTAGTGGGTTTATATTCCCCAGCCAGGCATCGGGGGGGGTTTTCCTCCCTGACAAGCTCCTGAGTGCCCAGGGAGAAGCAGGCTGGGAACCTGCACCCAGTACCACCCCTACAGAGGGGCTTTCTCCCAATTTCCCTCTCTCCCCTGGGGCCAGAGCATCATCTCCCCACCCCTGGCCTCCCACAGCTTGATAGGATTCAGGAGGAAAACACCCAGATTGAGGATGAAGCTGGGCACAAGGCTCAGAGGAACACCCAGATTGAGGATGAAGCTGGGCACAAGGCTCAGAGGAACACCCAGATTGAGGATGGAGCTGGGCACAAAGGCTCAGAGGAACACCCAGATTGAGGATGGAGCTGGGCACAGGGGCTGAGGGGAACCAGCACCGTGTGACAGTGCAGGAGGTGGAACACAAAGCACAGCACGTTGCTGTATCCCAAGGAATAACCCAGACTCTTCAGGATGAAAATCAGGCTGAATCAGGATGAAAGAACATCATGTTCCTGTCAGAACTTTGTCTGCAGCGCGTGGGACTGCAAGAGGTTGTAATTATTTAACATTTTGATTTTGATTTCCCCAAGTGGAGAAGCCCTTTCTGCCCGAGCAGCTGCTGCAGCTCCACAGCACATTCACACAGCAAATTCCAACCCCACAGCAGCTGAGGAGTCACAGGCTCGTCATAAATATATTAATCTGCTTGCCAGTCTCTGTGTGCACTCAGAAACACGAGGGTGGGAATTTTGTGCAGACACACAGAGCGTGTGCTGGCATTTTCCAGCTCCCCAGTGTCTCCTCATGGTCCAGACCCCTCAGCATCTCTGTGGCCTCCACTGGACTTCAGGAGCTCCTTCTGTTTTGATCTCTTTGTTAATTATGCTGCACCTTCCATATAACCCAAGGGAAAAGGAAAAAAACCCAACCCTAACCCCCTCCCTAAATAAAAATACCTTCACTCCTCAGAGCGGGCAGCTGCCCTCCACAGCTCTCTGTTGGCCACGTTCCCTCTCTGCTCCCGTGGCTTTTGGGCTGCCCTTGGGAAGAGGAGGGGTCAGAGCTGCCTCCCCTGGCTGCAGGAGGGGCTGGCTGGGAAGTGCCAGGGGAAGGAAAGCTGCTGGGGGCTGCCAGGAGGGAACCAAGCGAGCACCTTCCATCGAGCCCCTCGCAGTCCCTCCCTCTGAAAGGCTCTCCCTGGGGCTGGAGGCAGAGCCTGGGGGATGGCTGTGCCTTTCCTGGTGCCACACACAGCACCGGCTGAGGGCTTTGGGCCACATAGGAAATGTTACATCCTTAGAGCAGGACAGAAAGCTGATAATGGGGCTATTACTGCTTTATCTGCAGGAGTCTGGACATTATTACTTTCTTTCCTGTGAATATCCTTCCAGTTCCAGATGTTTGTCTCACTCCCTCCCTGCCCTGGCCAGCAGGAGGCCCCAGATGTGGCTGCATTTTGGGATTTGGAGATTTATTGCCTATGTAACCTTTATAGATCTCCCAGGCTTGCTGAAGACCCAACATTTTCAAAAGGAGGACAACATGTTTTCCCTTTTTGCTAAATGTTGAGGCTCAGATTTGACGAATAATCTCTTCCAAGGCAGCAGTTGGCCATTGGAAAAGCCACATTTGTTCTCAGTGGCAGCACATGACTTGGAGAAAGACCAATACAAATCCATATGCAGATTATGCAGCAATTTTGGCCCGTGTTGGCCTCTGAATTTGCTGACCCAGCCACCCACTTATTGGAAGTGACATCTAATCATTCTGCACATTTTCAACTTTCTGGTTGTCTATTTAGATTTTTTTTTTTTTTTTTTTTTTTTTTTGGTTTGAAAGACAGGGGGCACTCAAGG
>VXAC01002479.1:192055-213907 GCA_013399225.1 Rhipidura dahli | reverse complement strand
GAGCCGCAGCAGAAATCCCGGGAGCTCTCGGCAGGCAGGGCGCACGGGGCTACAGTGTAGCACAGGCTCAGAGCAGCAGCAGGGACACGGTGGCCACAGCCCGACTCCCAGCAGGGCAGGAACAAAACAGGCTCGGGAATCCCGGGGCTTCTCCCACAGAAGGAAAGCAGCCAGAAATGCAGAGGTTCAGCGTAGCGTTGTCCTCACCACCGCGGCAGCAGCAGTCTCCCCTCACCTCGTGACCAACGCTGAGTGCCCACCGGCCCTCCGAGCTGAGTTCCCACCCCCAGGTGCCAGAGCGGGCAGCCTGCTTGGCCTTCCCCTTTTGTTCTCGTAATCACCCAGCCATCATTCTCTGCAACACACCCAGGGAAAAAATTCCACCACGGAGAAGAACCGAAAAGGAAAACTTTCAAACCCCAACAGTCTAAAGTGTGTCCTTGAAAGCAACCAGGAGACACAAGGATAAAGCACAACACAGGAAATAAAAATGTTTCTGTAGCTTGATCAGCTCTATTTTGTTCTTGCCTGGGCACAGATGTGCTGCAGCTCTGCAGTCTTGTTTACGTGCAAAAGCAAATACCTGCTTGTTAGTGGGAAAACGTTGCTAATTTTAGACTCAAAACTCTCAGAATCTGCAGCCCCAAAGTTCCTGCACATGAGGGGGCGGAGAAACAGAGGCTCAGCCACACAAGCCTTGCAGAATTCCCAAATATTTCTGAACTTTGACACTCGTGCAGGCTGTGTCATGAAGATACTTATTTGAAATGCCAGCTGTAGGAGCCTGAAGAACACACACACAGAGTTTTAAAGCCAAAGAGTGATCAGCCCAAAGCAGTTTGGAGAAAAAGGAATATCCTGCCACATTTTTCACCTCTGATTGTAGCAGGCCAAAGGCTGAACTTACTGGAAGTGAGGTGGGGCACTGTCCAAATTTCTGCTTCTTTTTTGTGCTGTGCCCTTGTTTGGCTAAGGGATGCTGGACAGAGCAGAAAGACAACGAAGGGATTTTAAAAAGATCACAGATGTATCTCTAAAAAGATAATCAAAGGCAAATTCAGAGGTTTTGGGGGGAAATCAAAGAGGATGCATCTTTTTGTATTCGTATGTCACAACTGCAAAAGAATTAGGAAAGCAAAACGATCTGACAATAGCCTGGAGATCCTCATTAGCTACTAAGGCAGATTAGCTCATTTTTTCCAGTTGTTAATGAAATATCTACAATTTCACGTGCTAGGACAGAGCTTTGACCCCAGAACCAAGGATGCAGTCAGAAGCAGACTCAGTGAAATGAAGACACAGGTCTGAAAAGAAACCATTCCCCTCCTTCAAGAGTCAGGAAGGGGACTCAGGGTGGATGTGGCATGGTGGAGGAGAACCATCTCCTGGTTCTCCAGGAAGAGATGGGAGGTGAAACACCACTCAGTGTCCACTCCTGGAGGAACTGGAGAGGAGCCAGAGCTCCCTCAGAACGGCTCTCTGCTCGTTTCTCCCCCAGAGCAGAGCTGACATTCTCCCTTTCCTGTCACAAGCACAGTGTCTGACAGATCAGTGATGCCAGGGAGGGATTCCCACAACTGGGGCTGAGCCAGCAGCCCTCTGCACCCCCATGGAGATGTTTCCATCCACAGGATGAAACAATCACATCTGGAAAGCAGAAATCCAGCTGCTTCCACCCCTGGCAACAGCAGTGCACCTCGTGGGACAATCAGGGACATTTTGCATTTCCCTCTTTCCTGTGTCTTTTCAGATATTCTGGGGCATGAAACCCCCAAACCTCCTGCTGGTTCTGTGGATTTTTTTAATCACTGAAAGTCACCTGCAGTCAGGAGACTGGAAGCACAAAACTGACATAGAGACTGTGAACCTGAAACAAAAACCCAGAGACCAGGGTTTTTCTTGTTTTGCCTAAATAAGAATGATGGGAAAATCTAGAGGAGTTTGGTCGACTGGAGTTCCCTCAGGGTAAACAAGGCTTGAAGAAGAACTTGGAGCCTCTAAATGATGTCCAAAAAGAATGTGACCTTCCAGGGTCAGGCTGCTCCCACCTGGGATCATTGAGACCCTCCACAAGACACTTGAATCTTACTGCTGGGTTCAGGATTAGTGCAATGAATCTTCTGCAGGGTTTTAAGGTTACAGAGATCTTTTTATATCTACGTAGCAGTGCCGGCTTCATGCCACAGAGGATTAGCTATTCCACCTGAGTAGAGAGGAACTGAGGTGGCTTTAAAAACAGCCTTAAATCAAAGTAAACACTGAGTCATTAAAATGCTACAATGAACTAAGAAATTATTTGCTTCAATGCATGGACTTTTGTGGTTTGCTAAAGCAAGAGCTGTTGTAGTCTCCATGGAAAAACAAGCTCCATTTGTTGACCTCTGTATTTATGGGAAAAATACTGGAAACGGACCAGAACACTGTCTGCCTGTGAATCAGCTTTTTCTCATGCTGAACTTTTACAAATGAAATCCATTATTGTGGCACCTTTAGCATTTATCCAGGTAACGAGCCCTGCACACTCCTCACACCCAGCCATAAATTCAGGCTAACACAGCCCAAGGCAGATCCCTTTCCAACGGGGAGTGCCTGGGCTGCCGGCACCGGGAGGTGTGCTCCGAGCAGACCTTGGGATGCCATACAAAGGTACTGCCACCATCAGCCTGCCCTGGGAACCTCTGCAGGGAGCACAGCTCTTCCCGGGGTGGCTCCAGGGGTGGCACCCACCCCCCAGACCTGCAGGGACCCTGTCCCTCGGGAGCCGCAGGGTTCCTAAGCTGCTGCTGCCCTTCCCTGCGCTCCCTCTGCACCAGCACAGCTCCTGCTGCCCAGGGAGCGGGGCTGGTGCCTCATTCCGAGTCAGTCCCTCACCCGGAGCACTGATCAGGGCTCCTTTCCCTCTCTCCTCCCTGCTCCCTTTCATTGCTGTCTGAGCGCACGTGTGACTACATTTGTCACATCAAAGCTGCTACACAGGAGCTCCTGAGGCAGGGCCCCAGGCTGTTCCCAAAAGCTGCAGCCTGCACTGGGAAATGAAGCTGCCTGCTTGTGTGGAGCCATCTGCACGGGCTGAGCATTCCCAGCTTTGCCCAGCACCGACCTCGGATGGGCAAGGAGACAGAGGCACTGCTGCTGCCTGCTCTGCACCTTCCCAGCGCTGCCTGGAATGGGATCCTGGCTTTATTTCTGTCCCAGGCTGCACTACAACTCACTACTCACACGGGACTCTTCCATTTCCCAGTGTGGAATGCACATTTGCCCACAGCTTCCACTAGAAAAGGGACTAAACCCCATCCCGAGGCTGCTTAGGTTGGGACTAAAAAAAAAAAAACCACGGAGTTTTTCCTGGCAAAAGTTACAGCGTGGGCAAAAGGTGTTGTTCAGCACCTTGTGACAAATATATTAGCATCATTTGCTTCACTAATTACAAACAAAGAGCTATACCTGGTAGAAGTGATCAGGTTATTAATTAGGGAGTGGGAATCTGTTCCATAGCACAAGCTTTGCTGCCTGCTAAGCTGAAGGAACCAGGCATTGTGCATGAGAAGACTGGAGTCAGTGCACTTTTATTAATTGCAGCTTTTATAGGAGCCCTCAGACAACGCACTGGAGCAATTATTTCCCGTGAAGCAGCACTTAGCATACTTCTCACTTTTGTTTCTGTGCTAGGAAAGCTCACTGACAGCAGGCAAGCAGAGCTCCTCACAGCAGCACTTCTCTGCAGCAGGAGAAGGAATTGTTTTTGAAAGGGTACTTGGAGGAGGAGACTGTCCCCTCCTTTTGTACTCTGAGACCTGCTCAGCAAACATTTAGCCACGTGTTGGAGCCCATCCTTGCATAGGCTGCACTTGTGTAAAACAGGCTAAACCATGGTGGGCCCAGCTCCTGGAATCCCCTCTGTGTCTCCTGGAGATATCCTGCCCCAACCCAGCCCCAGCAGAGGCCAGGAGCAGTGGGATTCCCCTGGCTGAGGTGTGCACCCGGGAGCCAGAGCTGGCTGTGGTCCTGGGAGCAGGAATTACCTTTGTCCTGAGGCAGCACCGAGGGACAGGGGCTGGGAACAGCACGAGGTACGAGCTCACACGAGGCAGCAGGAAATCTGTCAGCTGGGTGTTCAAGGCTCCATTCCAAACTCCAGGCTGTGGAGAAACAAGATTTAGGGGCTCATCTCTGGTGGAAGCCCAGGGAGAGGGGAGTTTAGGTCATTAGAGAAGGCAGCAGGAAGGATGCTCTGCCTGCTGCCATCTGGGACCTCACAGGAGCTTTGGGTTCCTTCCCAGGGTTGCTGAGTTCAGGTTGCCTCTTTTCCCTCTGTTGGACGAGGAGCCAAGTTTGGAATTAATTTGGGAGCAGTGCAGAGCCCCGTGGTGCTGCTGCCTCAATGACAGAGAATAAACTGTGCTGGAGGCTTGGGCTTGCAAATAAACACCCAGCCCAGCAGAGACCCCACTGGGCAGGGAGAGGAAGCTGGCACCCGCAGCCCTCCCCAGCACCTCCCAAAATCATAGGAAGGGCAGAGGTGTGGGAGCAGAGAACTCCTGACAATTCTCCAGGGCATGGCTGGGACCAGAGCTGGTGGATTCCCACTCACCATTCTCACTGGGGCATTCCATGGCTCTCTGAACAGGCTCCTCCTGCTGCTCCCCAGGGAGGTTTCTGCCTCTCCAGTTGTGCAGAGGCACAGCACCTCCTCTGCTCGTGGAGCTCCTTCACTTCTGACTGCTGCTCTTCCACTCCCCAGTTTGAATTGAGTGGCACCTTCCCAGGCCAATTTAACAGCTCCAGGTGGAGCCCAGCACAATGGCAAAGCAGCTGAATTAATCACTACATTAGCCCAATTTCCTCATTTCCATACCGTGATGCAGGTGAGAGCTGAAAAAACAACCCCCAAAGCTGCATGTATTTTTTAAACCCATGGAAAGAATAAAGCACTTTTTCTTGCCCCTTCCACGTACAGAATGTTGAGCTGGAATATTTTGTAAATGATAAAGGGCCTAGGAGCAGGGATAAGTGGCAGCCAGGAGAGTAGCAAGCTGGGATTCCAAACAAGTTGTGAGCCCTTCTCAGCTCCCAGGTGGCTGAAAGTGTTTCCTTTACCAGATTCACTGGAGGAGCCTCGCTTGGCACCTCGGGTCCTGCATTTGGGAACGTTTGTGTGGCTGCCTGAACTCTCTCAAGTGGTTACTGAGGCACTTTGGAGCGTCGGTGGAAGAGGAGAGCCTGAAGTGCCAGCTGTGAGGAATTCAAAGGGAAGGTGCAGCGCAGGGTATGCCTCCCAGCTCGGGTGCAGCTGTGGCTGCTCAAAGAATTTGATATCAGAAAAAGAGCAAAATAAATCTTTGCTACCTTCCTCTTTTCAAAAGCATCATGTTCACATCTCCTCATCTTCTCCTGTTTGTCTAAAGTGGGCTGTACAACCAGTCCTCATTGCAAAGCCACCTCCTTGGCTTGGATTTGGTGGGGTGTTTGGGTGGGGCCTGCTTGTTCTGTTCCACTTCCTAAAGCATTGCCTCACCAGTGCTGAGGGGATGGCAAGAAGGGTCCTCGGCCCATGTTTGATTCCAGTTCCTTCCACATCTGCATGTACAATAAAAACATGTCTACTGTTGGAGAGATGTGACAAGAAATTAACCCTGGGGATATGAAACTCAGGTCAATGCTGAACCAGGAGGGCTTCAGTTACTGCAAACAAAATGCTGTGCAGGATTTTAATGTCTCCTCTTGTGCCTTTTTTGTCAATTATGGTCAGGAGCAGGTTGAACTGGCCCTGTTGTTCCCTGCCTCAGCAGCAGCTCTGACAAATGCACCTGGCAGTTGATGGCAAGCATGGCATAACTTAAAGTCATTCGGTTCACCTGTGGAAAGTTATGCCCATGGCTGTGCCATCTGCAAAGGAAATATCTGCTCTCAGGCTGTTTCTCCACCTAGAATGTTAAGCCTCATTTCCAGATGACAAGTGCTGTTGCCATAAAGCTCTGACCCCTCCAAGCAGTGTTTTCACGGCTGGGTGCAGAGAGCAGCAAAGGGAGAGCAGTGACACCCCGCCAAGGGCGTTTGGCCAGCAATAGAGAGACACTGAGAGCTGAATCCTCCTTTCCATCCTTCATTATTCCAAGGAGCTGCAGTGCTGCAGGGCCTTACAGGACCAAAAACTCCCTGTCCCTTCTCCTGCTTCTTCTGGGAGCAGAAGGGCACAGTGGAGGAAAAACTGTCCCAGCAAGTGCTCAGCCAGCAATGATCCCTCCCCACTTCCAGCCACCTGCATTTTAGGGGTTTCCCAATCTGGAGGTTGGGACTGGGGCCTCATTTCTGTCTCTCAGAGCGGGGCTGCTGCTCCTGCCTGCTCCCTGCGAGTCAGAGCTGGTGGGTGAGGTCCCCCCCTGGGGCTCTGTGACAAGGTGCTGCTGGCTGCCCATCCTGAGTGGCCACCGACGCTTCCCCTGGCCCAGGGCTGGGGTCTGTGCGTGCAGAAGTGGGGAATGATTGCTCCTTATCTCCCTTCTCCTGGCTGGTCAGAATTCTGATCCAGAATTTCTGATCCCCTTGGAGGTGCCTTGTTTCCAGGCTGAGATGTCCTGCCCTGTTCAGTGACTCCTTCCCGAGCAGCCCTGCCCTGCTCCCAGCACTTCCTTTGCCTGCTCCTTTCCTTGCTCCCGAGGGGCCGGGGCTGGCAGGGGTGGCACACGACACTCCAGGCACCGGGTGACCCCTGCACTCTCACGGTGGCACAGCGACGTTGCCTATTTCCCTCTCCCCACCCTCCTAAGTGGCTCCTGAAGAGCACAGCTGAGCCGAAAATTGGCTTTTTCAGCGCATTTCACGCGGTGATTCCGAGCTGATTCCCAGCTGATGGCTGTGCGCTTGTGCACGGCTCTGCAGGCACACCAAACCCACGGTGGGAAGAGGGGGAACGTGTCCCATAAAGCTGGTTTTGCATCTCCCCCGCTGCTTCTGTCACACAGCCCTCGGTCGATAGCGCAGAGGGCTGCAATTATCCAACACACAAGCGTGGAGATGGCTGGGAGAGCACCTGGATGAGGGAAAAGCCACCCTGGCCTGCCAGGAGGAGAAGGGCAGAGCCAGAGAAGCACAGAAATGATCAGCACCAATGTGGTGGGAGCTGGGGAGGCAGGTGGGAGCTCCAGATGGAGGGGCAGAGCCTCAGCCCTTCATGGAAAACACAGAAGGACGGGGGAGATTTATTGCTGCCTGGGGAGGATCCCAAATCCAGCCTGGTGACTGAGAATTAAAATCCAAAAGTGGAAGGGGATTCCAAGGCTGAGGCTGGGAGGAAGGCAGGACACGGACCACGTTCACTGCAGCAGGGTGCCCTTCCCAGGGGAGGAAAATGCTGCATGCTCAGGGAAGGGATGGGCTGAAAGACAGACAAACCCAGCTTAGACTCTGGCCTGAAGCCAGCACCATGAACACACTGACATCTCAGAAAACTCAGGCAACCAGGCCAGGTTCAGGGAGGAAAATAAGAATTTAAAGAGTGCTTGGAATCAAACAAGGCAGATGTTCCGTGTGTGCGGGCGTGGCTGGGATGGAGGTGAATTCTGGCTTCGGCTTTGTGCTGATGAAGACTCAGTGCCCATCAGGACTGGGCCTCCTGCAGGCAGCATTAATGTGAACACTGTAAAGGATTGCTTCTTCAATTGATTGGCCCCAAAACCCACAAAGGAAAAGCCATCCTTGATTTAGTTTCAAGCAGAGTATGTGACCTGATTCAAGATGCGGCCACTGAACTTTTTCTCGGCGAAGGAGGCCATAAACTATTCAAATCTGACCTTTTTGGAGGCTGAAAAGTCAAAACACAAATCCACGATAATAACATTTAACTTTAGAAGTGGAATTACAATCGGGGGGAGAAAAGGAGGATTGAGAAGCCATTTAGAGGAGCCACTGAAAAAGTAAAATGTTTGCAGGTAACCTAAAGACCACATCAGGACATCACTGTATTCCAGGCTGGGAGTAACACTTAATAAAGGTTTCCAGAGGGGAAAAACCCACCTCAAATGCATCCCCAGCAGGAATGATTCACAGTTTGGGGAAGGAATTTAAAAACTCTTTTGGAGTTTTATCAGTGTTTGGGAAGTGATTAATTAATGATTTCTTGGCGTTCAGCAGGAGAGATTCCAGAGAAGCTCCGGAGTTTTGCAGCCTTCCCACAGGGGTGTGAGGCACTGAGTGCCTCCAGCCAGGAGAGGATTCCACAGGGATTCAGGCACATGGCTGATCCCTGCTCCCTGAAGTGGCCTTGAGGCCAGAGCAAGAGACAGGCATGTACACAAAGAGATTCAAAATAAATGCAGAAATTAATCCTGGACAGGAGAAATTGAGGAATTTCAGAGAAAACCCCCAAACCTCTCCAATTTCTGTGCTGGTAAATTAGTCAGAACAAGGATAAAACCAATTCTGTTCGTGAATTAATGGATATTGGGCACATATCCCCCTGGCTTCTGTGCAGAGAAGAAATGCCTTGTGAATTGGTGAGGTTCTTTTCTAATTAGCAATAACTGTAATACCAGATAACAAAACACAGATGACTTTTTGTCTTTTTTTTTCTTTTTTTTTTTTTTTTTTTTTTTTTTGGNGTTTTTTGTAAACTGTTTTTTTTTTTTTTTTTTTTTTAGTTGGCTGGCACAGAAGTTGAATCTCTGCACATTTCTGATTTAATTTGGAACTGTTTCTAAAACAGCTCAGCATTTTAGATCTGCCCCAGAGTACACCAAGCTGGCAACAAAACCCTGACACATCACAAGCAAACATATGTCTGCTCTGAAAAACACAGCCCACATCTTCCCAAATGCAGCACTGGAGGGATGGCAGTGTCTGCTGGGAAACACAAAGAATAAAAAATACACTTCAGCACTTGAAATTTTTAAAGTGTTTTTTTTTTTTTTGTGATAAACTTTGAATTTATCACCAATTTCAACCTCTCTCTTTTTTTTCACCCGCCAGCTACACTATCTAATTATTTAGTTTTAATATTTTTTGCTTTACACTTTGATTTTATTTTCTTTTTATGTCTGAAGCTCTCTTCTGGTCTTTGCTTATTCCAGGGGCTTGGAAAATTTCCATTGTTGCCAAACTTTCCTGAAGTTTTTTTTTTTTTTCTCCAAGGAGAGTACAGATTGCAGCACACTCATTCTTTTAATTTGTGGCTCCTGCAATTCCAAATCAAACCTAAGTAGACTATTTCATCAGGGGAAAACAAGAACATTGCTCAAAAAAAAAAAAAAAAAAAAAAAGCCAAAAGAATAATGGCAAAACCAACAAATAGTTTCATAAGGGGCTTTAAATGTTGATTCCAGTGTGTTCTGATTGTGCCTAAGAGCAGTAAAACGTAAATTAAATTAGTGCTCAAGCTTATCATTAGGGAACAAGCCCTTTTTTTTTTTTTTTAAAGACAAGGAGAAAACACCATAAATTAAGCCCAATGTGGGTTAGGCCCACACGTTACATAAGCCCCTAATCCACATTAAAACCCTTTTAGTAACATATGGGCCACAATAATTTCCCCTGCTCTTTACTCCGTAAGCATAACGAGCTGTTAACCGAGAGCTGGGGAGCTCCTGGGAGGGCCAAAGCTGGAATTTCCCCAGCAGCATCACTGGGGCCCCTTAGGGAGCCTGGGATTTGCAGTTCCCAGCATCAGGATTGGTGTTGGGGCATCAGGAGTGGGGAACCCAAACCTCAGCCAGGGAATCCCAGGGTCACAGATGTCTTGGGTTGGGAGGGGCATGGAAGATCACCCAGTGCCACCATTCCATGGGCAGGGACACCTCCCACTGTCCCAGGCTGCTCCCAGCCCCAGTGTCCAGCCTGGCCTTGGACACTGCCAGGGATCCAGGGGCAGCCACAGCTGCTCTGGGCACCCTGTGCCAGGGCCTGCCCACCCTCCCAGGGAACAATTCCTGCCCAATATCCCATTCAGCCCTGCCCTCTGGCAGTGGGAAGCCATTCCCTGTGTCCTGTCCCTCCAGCCCTTGTCCCCAGTCCCTCTCCAGCTCTCCTGGAGCCCCTTCAGGCCCTGCAAGGGGCTCTGAGCTCTCCCTGGAGCTTCTCCTCTCCAGGTGAGCATTCCCAGCTCTCCCAGGCTGGCTCCAGAGCAGAGGGGCTCCAGCCCTGCAGCAGCTCCGGAGCCTCCTCTGGGCTCTCTCCAGCAGCTCCAGGTCCTTGTGCTGCTGGCCCAGGGCTGGGGCAGCTCTGCATGTGGGGTCTCACCTGAGCACAGGGGCACAGGAGCAGGATCCCCCCTTCCTGCTGCCCACGGGCACACAAGAACACTTCAGGGGGTTGCTGCCTTCCTCTGGGCTCTAAAATACAAATGCACTGTGTGAGGATGCTCTTGGAGGATCTGGCAGCAGGTTTAGATTCATTCCCTTCAGAACAAGACCTTTGTTTTGCATGCAGTACTTCAGGGGAGAGTACCCAAATCATGGCTCACGTGGTAAGGGTTTGGGAAGTGGTGGATTTGGGGGAGTGTGGGCAAACAAAGCAACATTCATGCCTTGTGTACCCCACTAATGATGGGAGCAGGCTTCAGCTCTCCTCTTTTCCACCCTTCAGACCCCCCAGTTCTCTTTCCATCGGTTCTTTTGCACCTCTCAGACCTTCTCTCATGGCCAAGCAGCCTCTCAAACACAGCCCCTCACCAGGGCAGAGCTATCTCAAAGCCCAGATGAGTGGAGCAACCCCTGCTCCTGGCCAATGCCCAGGACTGACTTTAAATGCTGAAATATTTGAGAGTGCAGCCTGAACAAGGCATTTTTCCCCCTCAAGCTGTTCAGGGAAATCGAGGGACGTCACTGGAAGGTTTAATGTGTCCCTGCAGGGAGGAGAGCCCAGTTCTCTGCCCTGTGTTCTATAAAAGTGCTCTGGAAATGCAGAACGGGAGCTCCACGCTGAAATGTTGAGCTCTGCAGAGGAGATGTGGCCTTTTTATTCGCCCACAAAGGGCCAGGCCCACCTACAGGGCTGCACAAACCAGAATAATGGTCCTGCTTGAAAAAAGAAAATATAGGCCAGAACCTGGCATTAACAACACTCCCAAAGCTGCTGCACTGACTGCAACCCAGACAAAAGAGATGAAATCTGGTCACACTGCTGAGGAAGGGGAGAGGGCCTCCAGCACAAAGCTGGTTTTTGCCCTTTATTGGTATTTAGCTCATCTAAAGGCAAGCTGAAGGTTTAAAAGTCATTTTCTAAATGGGAAATGATTCATTCCCTCCCCCCCACCAAAGCATTCTAATCTTGTTCACTTCACTGAGGACATGGTGACACATTGGGAAGGACTGTGTGGCAATGGCTTCCCTGAATGGAAAGGAAATGTCAAACAGGATTTTTCTGCAGGCACATGTGACATTTTCCTGCCCTCCTTCAGCAGAAAAAGCAGTAAATTCCCAGGTGACAGCCTTGGCCACCTCTTCCCAGGAATGCTGGGTTCCCCTCCTATCACCTCAAGCAGGGAGCTCCTCTTCCTCCTTTCCAAAGTATAAACTCAGCCTCAGCTGATGCAAAGTTCTGCCCAGAGGGTCTTTATGTATCAAGGATTACACACACACACACACAAAGGCCTTTTTTGCTTTTTATTTCCCCTCTCAGGAAGCCCCCAGCACCCTCTTCCCTTCCTCTGCCACCTTAGAGCCCTGTGGGAACACAGCCCTGCCCACAGAAACATCAGGTGCCCCCAGAGAAGTTCTGTACTCTGTAAAAACCCCATTCTCCTTTTCCTTCCAGCCCCTGCTGGTCTCTGAAAAAACCCCTGAGAGAACCAAAGGGAAGGAGGCAAAGTTTTGCCACCACAGGGCCAGGGGATGATCAGAGGCTGCAGAAGTGAGACATCTGAAGACAAGTAGGATAAATAACCATACAGAGCCTTAAGCATGAGAAGTCTTTTGGGGGGATAAAAGCAGCTTTATCTTTGCTCTGAAGTGGTTTATGAGCAGCCTTTAGGCTACAAAACAGACGAACTATCTAGGAAATGCTTAATTCTGAAGAGAACTAATAAAAACTGAGCTCTCCAACAAATACATTTTCCTAGGAGAAGACAATCCCAAACAGCCACTTTCTCTCTGTTTGGGAAGCCTTTTAATGAGCATGTGCTAAATCCTGCTCCTAAACCCTAAATCACTCCTTCTCTCAGTGTGTGAGGAGGAGAGCTGGCTGGGGCACGCCCTGCACACAGCTGGGAGGGCAGGGAAGGAGAGTAGCCCCAGGCTGGCAGTGCCCGGGGGGCACCGGGAGCCATTCCCGGGTGAGGGACTCTTATCTCCAGTGTGCCTCAGCCGCTGCATTCCTCGGCCTGAGATCCTGCCCTGAGCTCTTTATAACCACTAAACCAACCTGACTCCACTTGCTGGAGACTCCTGCATCGCTCGGATTCTACCTGCACTTGGAGCAGAAGGGTTTTACTCCTCCCAGCCAACTATTTAAGGTTATATATTGATATATTGATACATTGATCCCAGCCAGGTGTGCTGGGTGTGCTGCTTCCTTTGGGAGGGGGATTGTGTCACAGAGAGGCAGCACGAGTCACCTGCACAGCCCAGAGGGTGCCCAGCCTGGGAGAGCACACACAGACCCAAAATTCACCTGCACAGCCCAGAGCTGCCCACCCAGCCTGGATCCCAGCACACACAGCCCTAGAGGAAGATAGCAAAGCCAGGTGACAAGTCTGGATTTCAAAGTCACAAGGCTGGCCTTGCACGGGGCCCAGCTGCCGTCTCCACACATCAAAAAGACGTAATTGAAATGACAACAAGTGATTATGACATGAAGATAAAACACATTTTAATGAAGGTGAGCCTGCTGGAGGTTCAGCTCCAAGGAATGCCACTGACTGAAGCGGATTCTGGCGGTGTCCATCTGCAGCACCGTTCCCTCCCACCCTCTCCTCCTGCCAGCAGCTCTTGCCTCCCCTCAGACACTTCACACACAGATAACTGGAATGGATGAGACACCCCAAGTTGTTATGATAACGTGGTTCAGCAGCAGTGGGCTACTTCACTGATTCTTCTGCCTGCACAGGGAGAGCGACTCTGTTCAAGGATTCACAGGAGCAGAAAACTGAAGATAATGAGGATTTTGTGTACTCTAGTCACTCAATGCCTTTGAATCCTCATAATAAAATTAAATTACCCTTCTTACATCTCTTACCCCCCTTCAATTCTCAGCACAGCTATTAACACTTTCAGTCACTGTAAGAATGTCTGGTTTCTTTCTAAGGTGAAGATGTTGAAATTACAACGATACCACTAACGATTAACATTTCTTTTTCAGTGAAATGCTGTTCATCACATTGGCCCTGGAAACCTTTAAATGTTTGTCAAATTTATTTTAAGTGTGGGTTTGAAAAAACCATTCCCTGTGTGGTGCCTAAACTCAGGGGTCTCTGAGTGTGGCTGAGGCAAAACAGGGATAATAAAGAATACAAAATCATGAAATGGCATTTTCTTTAATGCCTCACTGCAGAGGGGGCTCCTGCCAGTCACACCTGAGGAACTCCCCAGTCCAGCTGCACTGGTGTCACTGTCTGAGGTGTCAGCACAGCATCCTGCATGGGGTGCTTTGGGTAACCCCCCTCAGAGGTGTCCCAAGAAGTTTGATTTGCCAGTTTCTCTCTTCTCTGGCAGGGCCAGCATCAGGCTGAGCAACACCTGCTGGGACAGGAGTGTGGCTGTGCCAGGGCACCTGTGGTTTCCTCTGGGTGCCCCTGGCTGAGGGCTGCAGCAAAGGGAAGGGCTGAGCCTGAAGCTGTGGGCATCTCTTGTGGCTGCTGCTTGGCTACCTGGGGTGTCTGATTGCTGATTCACCCCCCAGCCTCCTGCTGCAGGGGAACAGGGGCACCTCAAAGTGCCCAGAGCAGGCTCCTGCCTGGGGCTGTCTCCTGCAAGAGCAGAACCCAAAGCCAGGGTGCATTTCTGGCTTTCAGCAAGCCCCGTTTTGGAAGCTGCAGGCTCTGTGGCACAGGGGTGACATTGCCATCTGCACCTCTTTGTCCAGTTCTCTCCCTGTATTTCATATTTGTCGGGGTTGTTGTTAATTCCCCCAGACCTCGGTGTAGATTCAGCTCCTCTCTGGAAGCATTGTTAGCAGGTCTCTGATGAGCACAATTCTTAACCAAAAAATAACCCCATCACAAAGAGCTAAGGCCTTCCAATCAAGCGAGTGCAGGATGAGAGCAGGGCACGTTTTACAGAGGTTATGTGGCAAAGGGCAAGGTTTTGTCGTTGTCTTCATGTCTTGCAATGCCTCTGACCCCCCAGGGCCCCCAAATAAATTCCCTATTGGAGCATTTTGAGCCTCTGCCCCCTGCAGTGGGAATTTCAGCAGGCTGACAAAGCATGAATTAAGCCTCTCCTCTATGGCACATGGCTGGAGAGCACTGCTGTGCAAGAAAATATTTCTTTTGATATTTTCAGTGAAAGGGACACGTTTGGGGTTGTTCTGCAGGTATTTCACACAAGGGCAGAGTTCAGGGGGTTACAAGGCCCTTTTCTACCTGTGAACACACAGCTCTGCCTTGCTACAGCACCCAGGGTCAGAGTCCTCCTGCCTCAAGCAAGACCCGGGTTATTTTTGTGTCAGCGGAAAGCTTTCCTTTCTCACACTGCTGAGGGTTAAAACAGCCTGAGTGGGTTGCAGAAGTCCCAGGCTGTTCTGGCTGGCAGGTTATTCAGGTACCAACAGCGGGAGCCCTGCAGTGGTTTCGCTGGAAAAGGGAAGGAATGGGTTTGGGGACAATACACTAAACTCTCCTTAAGATTATGGAATGGTTTGGGTTGGAGTGGACCTGGAAGATGATGGAGTCCCACTCCTGCCATGGCAGGGACACCTCCCACTGTCCCAGGCTGCTCCCAGCCCCATCCAGCCTGGCCTTGGGCACTGCCAGGGATCCAGGGGCAGCCACAGCTGCTCTGGGAATTCCATTCCAGCCCCTCACCCCCCTCCCAGGGAACAATTCCTGCCCAATATCCCATCCAGCCCTGCCCTCTGGCAGTGGGAAGCCATTCCCTGTGTCCTGCCCCTCCATCCCTTGTCCCCAGTCCCTGTGGAGCTCTCCTGGAGCCCCTTCAGGCACTGAGAGGCTGCAATGAGGTCTCCCCAGATCTTCCCCAGGACGAAGATGGACCTGGAGGGTTAAAAGGGGTTTTACGAATGGATCCGAGAAGCAGCTGCTACAAAAGCCCCAGGAGCAGCTCAGGGTGCTGTGTGTGGCACAAACAGAACTGGAAATCCAGCCGTGTTTATCTCCCTCGCACCACAAGGTCAGGCAGCAAAGGATGTTTGATTCCCACATCCCAGTCCGCCTCTGCCCCGGGGCAAACACGGGAACACCGCGAGGGCCACGCTGGACCCGTGCTCTGGAGCAGCAATGGACAACTCAAAGAAATATTTGTAAGACTGGTTTGTTGTTTTACAACCTTGGGGAAATATGGGCATTTCTCTCCTGGAAATGGCCCGGCTATTTCTTGTTAACTTTTCCAGAAAGAAGAAGCCAAAAACCCCAATTTATTCAATCCCTAAGAAATTGCATTTAGAATTTCAGGTGTGTCACTACTAGACCACCATTAGTGACAGAATAAATCTTCAGTGATTGCCGAATTCCTGTTTAATTTATGGAGATCTTTTTGAAAAATGAAGGCTAAAATATACACAGGTACTGATAATAAATTATAGATTTGAAAAGGGATATGCAAAGGCAGGAATCCGAGCAATCATTTTTCTCTTTTCCTTCATTTCAGATGGAGAAGCACCGAACTACAATGAGCCCTGTATAGCACAACCCTGCCTGGGAAACTTTTCACTCTAATAATCGAAACTATAATTACTAATATTAGGAAATATTAAACGATGCAAATGTTTCCCCCTTATTCTACTCTTACCACACTATTGCACACAGTGAATTTCCTTGTTTGTGTGTTAACTCTTCTTTTTTTACCCAACTCCTTGTCAGCCAGTCTGGATTTCCTTTTTATGTGTTTGTAGGGATCTCACCCACTGTGAGAACCTCTCCACTGAGATTGTTGTCTCCTAAGCCCACAAAAAATGGAAGGGCTCCGAGATTTGCTGTGGATTCTCTGCACATTTGGGGTTTATTTCTGGAACTGAAGCATTAAAGAGCTGTTTCAAAGCTGTGCACAGCATTCTGACAGCCCCTCCTGCAGGGCAGGAGGATGTTTCTCGCACCTGGGCTTTTCTCAGCAGATGTCCCAGCCCCCCAAGCCCTCCCTGACCTGATTTGTGGCTGTGCTGGGATGTGTAACACGGGGTGTGCAGCACACACAGCAGCACCCAGGGACTGTGACAGGAGGGGGCTGCCCTCGGGGCTGCTCACCCCAACTGCCCCGCTCAGCACTGGGAGGCTCCGAGAGCTCCTGGGCCAGGGATGGGGAGCTGCTCCCAGGATTGTTTCCCTGCCACCACCTCCAAGTGATGGCAGACTCTCTCCTGCTCACATTCTGAGTCTCTGGATTCCTCTTGGAATGCCTGTGGGACAGGGAACCGCTGCTCCCAGTGCTTCCCTGCACCCAACAGGTTGCTGGAAGTCAGATTCTGCACAGGGCACTCATTCTGTAAAAGACAGGAAGAGCCTTAATTTCAGCTTTGCTCTTTCAATAGAAGTACTCTCCATAAATTTGTGAGGATTTTCTTCCCCTCTGTCAATTCAAGATTAATGAGCTTCAATATCAATTAATGTGGATACTTAAGGAACTCGTGGAGGACTCGGTGATCTCAGAAGTCTTTTCAAACCTAAATGATTCTGATTTACGGGTTGTGAGCAAAGGTTTTGAGCTCAACAAACAAGCAAGTGCATATGTAGGTCACCCCTTGTGGAGGAGCCCACATTTTCCTGCTGAATAAAGGCAGAAACTGAATATTTTTTTACCTCATTTTGCTGTTGCACAGAGGAAACTTTTAATATCTTTAGAAGATTTTGCAGCACAAACCCTTTGTCCCATTTTTAATCTGGTTTAAGATGGCTTCTCACCTGGACCTGACTCTGAGCACAAGAGGAGATGTTTGTACTGTCAGAGGCATCAGATGCTGGCACAGGCTGCCCCTGCCCTGGGAGATACTGGAAGCCAGACTGGAGATGACCCTGAGCACCCTGGTTAGGCTGGAACCAGAGGATTCCCAGGGATGTCTCCAGCCTCAGCCACTGCATGACCCAGGGATGGTGCTTGGTTGTGAGTGTGGATCCACATCCCTGCCTTCAGTAGGAGCTTTTATTAATGTCACCATTAAAAATGACAATTTCTGCAAGGCAGATGGAAGCAGTGACGTGGGAGCATGGCCTGGCATCCTGGCATGGCCTCCCCAGGCTCTCCCCTCCAAGAAATCCCAGGTGATTTTCAGAAGGGGACCTGCTGCTGAACACCTTAACAATGCCATCACTCCCAGTTCTGCTTGTCGATAGTTTTAATCAGTAATCTCCCCCAAAGTATTCCCACCTGGAGATGGCCCAGCAAGGTCATCATAAAATTAATAGGGCTGATAAAAATCGTTGTGCAGGAGCTAATGCCGCCGTAAATAAGATCAGGGTGTTTGTGCACGTTAATCAGCAGCTCTCAGGATAAACCCAGCCCCACTGAGGCTGAACACCAGGCGAGGACACTGAGTACAAAATATCAGAAGAACACACAAAGATTTCTGGCCTCTGCCTGCTTTCAATGCAATACCTAATCTGACCAAAAAAGGAAAAAAAAAAAAAAAGAGCTTTTTGGAGTCCAGTGCCAGCAATTTAATCCCAAATCCCCAAAGGGAAAGCCCTCGTTGCTGCTGGTGAGGATGGATTTGCTTGGGTTGTTTGACTGCCCCACAGTTAAACTTTGGTGTTGTGTCAAGGACCCTGAGAATTCCCTTCCCTGACACGGGGGTTAATAGCAGCTCCTTATTTTTAATGGCACTCCTCCAGGGATAGAGGTTGGAATTTTTTGTCTCTGGACTGTGTTGCAGCTCAGGATGAGAATCTGATTGATTTCACATCATTATGTGTGGCTTTCAGGTTGTTTTGGCTTGTAGCACTGAAGTATTTCATCAGTTGGGCAAACTCCATCCATCTGGGAGACTGAACACTCCCCTGCTGTCCCCAACACGGCCCAAGGGACACTCCCCAGTGGGCTGGGGGCACAGGAGCAGCGTGGCAGGCACACAGAGCTGCCCAGAATCATCTTGCCCTGAGTTCTGTGCACGGTTTAAGGCTGCTGATGTGGATAATCAGGAAGACCTGTGAGCACATCCACTCACACACACAAAATAATGAAGCTTTCTCTGCTGCTTTGGGGTTTTTTTCCAATATTATGTGCAATACCTCTCCATTCTCCTTTCCTCCTTGGTCACACAAGCAAGAGTGAGAAACAATTTATTTATCATGGCGAGAAAATCAGGTCTGTATAAATTACGTGAGTAGGAGAGAATCATGAATTAGTGCTGTGAAGGAAGATTTAAGTAACCCAAAGCAACAAAAGCAACCGTGCTGATTAACTTCTCAGCTTGGGGAAGCATTTCATTCCCTCCTAAAAGACACTGCAGAGCTACAGGAGCTGCCCTACATCAACTGGAATATTTCAATTGCACTTCAAGCTACTTAAGAACCACAGCAAAAGAGACCTGGGAGTCTGACAGAAATGGGGTGCTGACAGAAACTGTGCTTTTGCTGGCTGTGGGCTGCAGCAGCCCTGCAAGGACATCCTCTTAGCATAACACTGTTGGTGTGTTCACTCCTGGCTAACTCTCCTCAGCCTGACTGCATTTGACTGGCACCGTGTCCATGCAGAGCTCCCCTGGAAAACACAGGGGGTGTAGGAGGTGAGAAACTCCCCTGGGACATCAGAATATTAAGGAGCTTGGTGAAAGCCCTGGAGCAGAGCACAGCTGGAAAGGGAATGTTCCACCTCAGTCCCAGCAGGACCCCACCACTGGAGCCCCCAGGAGTCACTGGCACTCTGTCTGCTCCTGGTGGAGCTGGGGCAAATACCTCCAGGCTGGGCCGTGGCCGTGCTGAGGCCTGAGGAAGGGTTAGGGATCAACAATGGGGCCCAGGAGAGCCCAGCTGGCTCCTCAGGCTGCACCACAAATGGGATTGCAAATGAAACTCCCTCCTCTTCCTCCAAGGAATAAAATCCCTCTCCTTCCTCCCTGCCACGTGGCAACCTCTGCCCCCAGCCCAGGGACTCCTCGACCCTTGGGTGGCAGCCACAGGAAGAGGATGTTCCCAAAACTTCTCCGTGCCAAATGATTCCTGACTCCTCAGTGCCTCCCTGCAGCTCCACTTCCCTCTTCTTCCTTCACCTTTCCTGCTTGGATTCCAGCTGGCAGGATACAAGTGACACATTTATATATAATACAGACACAGTTTTATTTTATATACATGCAAGTGTGTAATGCATAGCCCTTAAAATATTCCAAGCATCCTTTCAGTTATGTGCTGACACACACATAAATCCAAACCTGCTTATACCCACACTCAAAATCCCATCTATTGTTTTTATCACATATTTTACTTTGTGGGGATATATAAGATAGATCATGCAAATGCCAAGGGAGAGACAAAACATGCACAGAGTAAACACAGCTTCCATGATCCTTAGAATGCAGAGATTTAAGCCCCAAAACTGCAGCTGTCTGTGGGTTTAATTTTGCCAGGTGCTATGTAAATGATGATATGAGCTATCAAAGCATGTATTGCACATCTTTAAATTGAGACATTCCTCCTTGGGACACAGTTTTAGTAGTTCTTAAGCAGTGGAGCATTATTTCTTTACCAAAATCCTGTCCCACATCTGTGGATGAGTGCAAAAGGGTCTACAATGCCAGGACCAAGGTGACTGAAGTTAATAAGGTGAAATACTCTCTTGCTGACACTTAAGTCACTCTTTTGAAATAAGTGTGGAAGGAGAAAAATGAGTTAGGACACTTTGAAATGGTGCTGGCAGAGATTTGGGACAGCCAATAATTTACCCCACCAGCTTACTTGTAATTAATGGTAACTGATGGCAGAAAAGAGAAAAATGCACAGGGAAAACAGGGCAGTGGAATAAAAATGTGAAATTAATTATTCTTCCCTCTTCATTATCTGCTAAAAGGTTGTTGTTTTTTTCAGGTTTACTCCTCCTGTGAAAAGGAAATATGGGAAGAGCTCCTTGGAGCAGAAGCCCTGCCCTTGGTCAGAGCTTGGAGACTCACACCCATTTCATGGAACTTTCGGGGTTCCTTGTGGGTGCGACTAAAGCAGGAATGACCAGAAGCCCCTCCTTGGATGGAGAATGTGCCAGGATTCCCTGTGTGTACACGGTGGGGGTGTTTCTTTTCCAAGTGGGCTGAACAGCATCTCACGTGCTGGAGTTCAGGGCATTCCATCCTGGCTTCATGGAAGGAAAAGGATTGCCCAGAGACCCGGGCTGTGGGAGGCCCCTCTGGGAACCAGCATGTGCTGCTGCCCCCGGGCAGCTCCCAGGGAAAGGATTTCTCCCGGGGAAAAAAACAAGAAATCAACAGTGTTGATTTCGGGCAGAAACTTTCCCTGGTGAACCCAAAACATGCCGGGAGAAACACAAAGTGGGGCTCTAACCACCCAAAACATGCTGGGAGAAACACAAAGTGGGGCTCTAACTGGAATCCTGCCTGGGAATCTCAGCACTGGGAACTCCTGCACAGCCCCAAATGTCCTGCAAACAGGAGGCAGCTCTTTCCAGGATCCATTTGGGGCTGACTGGGAGATATAATGTGGATGCTTTTGTTTCCATTGCAGTCCAGCATGTGCTGCCACCGCTCTGAGGAGTTAATTTCTGCAACAATAGTTAGGCAGGCTGGAGAGGAATACAAAGTAAACAAATCTAAATTATTTCAGTTTTGGATCTCAGCTATGCAATTTTAGTTCTGTTGCTAGGTGGGAGTCATTCTCCTCCGGTGGTGTTTTCTTTTTCCAGGACGCATATGTTTGCTTTATAGCAAAGCACTCCGAGTTCCATCGAACCTTCAAAAACCAGATTGAAAGCATTATTGGAGAACACCAGGTCACCAGGGGAAAGCAATCTGGTGGCCAAGCCAAGGGCGGGGGGTGTTGTGATCCCTGTGACTGAGAGCTCAAAGTTGGCCTCGAGGATTCATCCCTTCGCGGACACCTGGCCCCAGCCCTGCTGTCCCCTTGCTGCGGCTCCTGCCGCGCTTGGGGACAGGCGCTGAGGGGACACATCTCTTGTCCCTTAGCTGGCTGCAGAGCAGCAAAGACACTGCTGAAAGTGCTTCCTTCCCTCCCTCTCGTCCCCAGGGGTGTCCCTCAGCCTGCAGATCCTGTGCGCCCTCACCCTGTTCCACGCCAGGCGCCCAGGATATCCCTCCAAAGCCCCGTGCAGCCGGGAGGTCAAAAATCAGGAGCTGCGGGGCTGGCGGGCACGGGGGGCGAAAAGCTTCTCCCGTCCGAGGAGGGGCTGCAAGGAGAGACCCGCGGGGGCTGGAGGGACGGTGACAGGGACAGCTCTGCCGCTCTCCCTGCCCCAGTCCCCGTCCTTGTCACAGAATCGCGGAATCGCAGAATCCCAGGGTGACTGGGGTTGGAAGGGACCTCTGGAGAGGGTCCAGACCAATCCCCTGCCGCCGCCTGGAGCAGGTACGGGCACGCTGTCCAGTGGGTTTGGGATGTCCCCAGAGGGGGACCCTCCATGGCCTCCCCGGGCAGCTGTTCCAGAGCTCTGTCCCTGACCCTGTCCCTGTCGCTGTCCCTGTCCCGCGTGTGCGCGCGCGTGTCCCCGTGAGCGCGCGCGTGTCCCCGAGTGCGCGCGGAGCCCGGAGTCGCCTGGCCCCGCCCGGGGCCGCCCCGCGGGAGGATCCTCCCGCTCCGTC
>VXAC01002479.1:180694-191993 GCA_013399225.1 Rhipidura dahli | reverse complement strand
CGGGCCGCGGGGAGCTCGCCCGGGCGGGCAGCGGGACCCGCGCGGCTCCCGCTCGGCGCAGCCGCCGCTCCGGGGCCGGGGATGCTCGGGATGCACGAGGGATGCTCAGTGATGCTCGGGATGCTCGGGGATGCCCAAGGAATGCTCAGGAATGCTCGGGGATGCCCAGGAGATGCTCGGGGATGCTCAGGATGCTACGCTAGCGCGGCTCCGCGGGGCCGCTGCCCAAAGTTGGCCCCGGTGAGCGGTGCCGGGGAAGTTGGGCGCGGGGATGCCGGCGGAGCATCCCCGGAGCTTGCGGGGGGTCGGCTCCGGGCGCTCCGCGGGGCACGGTGCGAGGGAGCCCAGAGCCGGCTGTCCCCGCCGCAGGAGGGGTTCGGTGACCGTAAAATCCGTGCCGAGGGCTGCGGGGTGTCCCGGCTCGGAGCGGAGGGCAGCTGAGGTTCCGGAGGGAAGCTGGATGTACGGGACGGGTTTGCTGCCGCTGCCCCCGGGCAAGAGCAGCTCCGCGGGGCTGCGCGGAAAACTCCGGGAAACGGGAATTTATTTTTAAGTAGAAAACTCCGCACCATGGAAACGGGGCTCGGCTCACAGGAAGCTACTCTTCCTACAGTGGGTTTCTTGTGTCAGTCAAGTGAAACGGTGAATACAAAGTATCGGAAGAGTTCGGGGTTAGGAGAGACTGTGGGAAAGATGTAGGCAGGATCTGGCACGCTGCTGTTTCTTGTCTATCCCTCTTTCGCTTGGCAAACACTGGACATGAGGAGCGAAAAAAGGCAACAACAACAACAAAAAAAAAAAAGGAAGAAGCTGTTTATGGCACCGGGGACAGCATCCCGCAATTCCCAAAGGCGCCTTCCCGTGCCGAGCTAAAGATCGATGCCTTTTGACCGGGCAAGCCTCAACCCCGCTCAGCTCCCCACCATCAGCGCTCCCCGAAACACCACGGGAAGGCTCTCCGTGCTCAGAGAGCGAAGGACCCGGAACATTTCAATAAAGGAAGGGTGCAGCCCTTCGGAGTGCCGGGCAAAGGCCACGCGGGATGAGGGGCAGCGAAGCCGGGGGTACTCGGCACCTTGCAGCTGAGAGCCTTTCACCAGCTCCCCGCTGCCCCCGCCCTGGGTGTGCTCACCTTGCCCGGAGGGTTCGGGTGAAGTTCGCTGTTCCCCGCTCACCCCTGCAGGGGAGCCGTGCACACACCACAAAAAGCTGGGTGATCCCCCCCCACACAGGGGGAATTCAGGGCTAGGGAAACCTGGGGAAGAAAATCATGTTCAAATCCCTGAGGCACAGGCACCGGCGGGATGCTCTGGAAATGCACAGAACGCTGCCTTAACTTGCTCTGGTTTAGTGGGAATCGCCTCTGAAGGAAAGAGGAGCGTGCCAGCGTTTGAAGGGCTCGAGTTCAGCCTAAATGCCCATGTGCAGGGTGAAAGCCCGGCTTTAGAGCTGCCTTCAGCCTCGCAGGGAGTCGGGCAGAGCTTTGGGGTCTCCCTTTGCCACCCTGTGCCCTGCAGAACTTTGCTGCCTCTGCTGTGTGCAGCACGGCTCCGGGCGATTGCCCACGTTGCTTTCCCTGAACTGCTCTCCGCGGGGTGCACGCAGGGCTGGCTGAATTTCTGGGTCACGTTAGCTCTCTCGGGGCACACAGGGATGGGACCCTCACGCTGACTCCCCTCTGCCTCTTCCACCAGGATAGAAAGAGCCATAAACCCGACAAACTGCTCTGCTTTCAGTCACACCCGTGCAGAAGGATGTGCAGGGGAGTCGGCGCTCCGGGTGTGTTACGGGGCTGGGAATGCATAAAATATTAAGTGTATTCTTATTGCTGTGGTTACGCTGCCTATAAAGTAATGATGTTATGAAATATTAATCCTTCACATCCGTTAACAGCAGCAAAGTTTCTCCGTGGAATCTGTCACTCTTGGAGGTGGCATAGAAGAGTAATGGCAGCAACTCCTCCAAATCTCTTTGTGATAACATCATAAAATCATCCCCAAGCATTTCTGACAGCGAAGGAAATGCCATTAAGCCATCAGAGTCTCTTCCCCGTGTTTCAGTTAATTAAGGGAAGAGAGCACTGCTGTACAATGGAGCAGCAGTTTGCACCCGAATTCATACACTGAGAGCTTAATTGCATTTGCCACTGTCAGGGAGCGTTCAGATTTATTTTTTAGTCTTTTTTTTTTTTTTTTCTGGCTTGTAATAGAAATGGATTGTCTTGCTGGTGTTTAATTAGTTGAGAAAGGACGTGTGAGTGATATGAATTCTAGTTATTCCCCAGCATCTAACTAATGACTCCTTTTCCAGCTCTCTAAACAAAAAAATGAAGGATGGCAGTGTGACCAGTAAAATTGTCTCATTAGGATAAAAGTAATGGATTTGGAGATAAGATGGAGTCTTAAGTTTCAGTAATAAAATAAAATGCTGGTGTCTTACCGGGTATTTCTTCTCCGCTCCTATTCCAAAGCTTTTCCCCTGGCACATGAGCTAATGGAGCTGTCCAAGGAAATACCGTCTTTATCTGCACAATACCCACCAGTCTGTATTACATAAAAGTGTATTTAAAGTTCATGACCCCAACAGTTTTTACTGAATTCCAAGGAATTTTCAGTTTTTACGCCAAGTCCTTATCTGTCCTACTTGTACCGCTCACATAAAATGAATGATCTCCAAGGAAGAATGGAAATGACCTGGAGCAGATGCTCAGGTGCAGAAACAGCTTCCAAAGATATCTCGGCAACAATGGGATCATCCATTTGTTAGTGCTGGGTGCAGAGCTCTCATTCCTTACTGGACATCCATTGCAGCTTCTGAACAGGGTATGAGGGTATAATTCAGTGATGTGATGGGAAAATGTGGGGATGTTCATCACCTGAGCTCCAGTCTTGGTTAGAACACCCAACAGCCAGTTATGAACAAAGCACTGGAGTTATTCCAAAGAGGAAGGAAGTTGCTTGGAATTATCTCAGAGATGACCAGCTCCAGGCAATGAATGAATGGGCAGGTGTCAGGGTTTGCAGGAATTGCTCGAGGTGAGGAGACAGAAAGCAGAAGGATTTTCAGTAATTTGTGTGTCTGTGTAAATGGAGTGCTTATGTAAGGGTTCATCCTTTGCATGGATTTACACCTTACTCAAGCAGAATTCCCAGATTTAGGGAATTGTGTTTTTCTCAAGGCAGAATCAGCCCCATATGATTTATCTCCAACTGAGAAATATCAGATTTAAACCAAACACACATAGGTCAACCTCACCCACAAAATATCAATTTCTAATAAGTTGAAATTTTCAATACAGATTTCAAAATCTCTATTGGATTCCCCCAATCAGGGCTAAAGCTGTGAGTTCTTTTCCTGTGTGAAATTACCATTTCCCCCTCATAAGAATCATAAAGACAGAAACCTCATTAATTTCACTGCAAATCTGCTACTTTTTGCCAATTATTTCTGAGATTTTGTTTGTGAAGGGAATGACGCTAACACACATCTGAGCTTCATCAGTGTGAAATGGCAAAAACCCTTCTTGCAAAGTCTCTTATTGTGTTTGAACATCATGAAAAACGTTCATTTGCAGTATTTATTACTAGATACCTACAAGTTATTCTACTTTATGATAATTATAGGGAGTGGGGCTGCATTTTTCTCATCAGATGATGTGACATTAAATACATCTTATTCACTGGACTCTGAATGCTCAGTGGTTTATCAGTTCATTGAGATACACTTTACCTAAGTTTCCACATTCTACCCTTTGAGAAAACTGTTTTGCTGCAAATATTTCTAAAGGATTGTTACTGAAGCATCCAAAATTTGATTTTCACACCTCTCCCTCCTCGCTGGATTTGAGAGCACTGTGCAAGTGGGAGGCAGGGCAATGTTTGGCTGGCTTTAAATGGGTAATTGAGTTAAAAATCCCTATAAAAGGCTGGTGAAAAATGCTTTGCAGCCCCTCAGCAAGGGAGCTCCTGCTGCCTGCGTGAGTGGCTGTGCCGGGACGTCCTGGCTGCAGAGGAGGGGGAAAGGGCTGCTCGGGGCTTGGGGAAACTGCGAGGGGAGCTGCACTCTCTGGAAACTCAGCATTTTGTGCCTCCCTTGTCAGAACGGCCTGTAAATACCTCCTTGGGCAGGGAACAGATGAGCTAGAAAGGTGCAGGATAGCCTCAAATGTGCCACAGCGCAGGGCCTGGGTGAGTTTGCAGCATCCAGCCAGGGCTGTGCGAACAAAACTGAAGGGTGTGAGCAGCTTCTATGCTGCACCTGTCCCTAAAGGCTGGTGGGGAACAGAGAAGGAAAGGTCCCGAGGCCACAAGGTGCAAACTGAGGAAGGCAGGCTGGGTTTGTCCAGTCTGGACTGGAGCTAGGGAGGTTTAGGCAGGGCTGAGGGAGGGAAAAGCCTGACAAACACATGGTGAAGTGAAATACAAACGTGGCAGTGCTGCATTTCCCAGGAGCAAGTTCCCCAGGCTCTGTCGGTGAGGAGTCACTGGGTGGGAGGGACGGTACTGGTGCCTGCCCTGGGTAATTCACTGTTTCCCCCTTGCTTACACAAGGTGTGTCCCAAGGTGCCCCCAGACGGGCCGGGAAATGGGACACCCTGCGAGCCTCCCTTATGCAACCCCCGAGCTGCTCAGAGCCGGGATGGAGCCCAGGAGCAATGCAATTCCCAACATTCCGCCCAAGCAGCAGAGTGTTCTGGTCAGGTGTGTTGGGCAGGAGGAACCTTCCTGACAAACAGAATATAATGCGGTTTCCCAGAGTTTGTTTCAAGCCTGTTTGTAAAGTTCCGGGGTGGTAATTGTTGTTTCAGCTTACCCGGCTTCCCCACAACGCCCATTTCCCTGACTCAGAGGGCATTTCCCTCGGCAGCAGTCCCTGCCGAGCTCTAAGCTCCTCCATATGGCCCTGTCCTCTCCCAGCATTTTCCATTTGGGCTGGAAATAAAATCCCAATACTGTTTTTTTTCATTACAGTCTGCTTTGTATATCCTGGTCAGTAATAAAGCTTAAATCCTGCTCCCCCCTCAATACTTTAAACAACTGCCTGTAATCTTCTTTTCTCAGAAAGGCTTGATTTGACCAACTAAACTATGGATTGTACTGCAGCAAAAGGAAAAAATCCCATCCCAGAACTGATTAGTTTTGCTGCACAGCTTTGGGGCTGTGAGCAGCAAGCCCAGTCTGTCCTAGTTTGGGTTGACTTTAGATTTGAGTTTGCAGTAATGAGTTTATGATCTCGGGCAAGCTTTGCACTGTCTCCCTGCTGAAGGTTATAAGGTATTTTCCAGGAAATGATGAGCTCTCAAATGATGAATTTGCATTCTTGGGGCAAAATCAAAATTCCAAATCCAAACAGCTTCATTATTCCACATTGGCATTGTTTTCACTTCAGCTGCAGAGTCTGTTGAAGGAACTTCTTTTCCTTTCATTTCCTTATCTCTTCTCTTCTCTTCTCTTCTCTTCTCTTCTCTTCTCTTCTCTTCTCTTCTCTTCTCTTCTCTTCTCTTCTCTTCTCTTCTCTTCTCTTCTCTTCTCTTCTCTTCTCTTCTCTTCTCTTCTCTTCTCTTCTCTNTCCCTTCCCTTCCCTTCCCTTCTCTTCTCCTCTCTTCTCTTCCCTTCTCTTCTCCTCTTTTTTCTCTGACAGTGCAGAAGATTCCTCAGCCTATCCCACAGATTTACCTGTACTGACACTAAATAAGGGTGACACAAACTGTGGGAAATGTGAGTCAGTTCTGTGACCAAAGAGGCAGAACTGGTGTCAAAGGCTCAGGTTTGAGCTTCTTTTCTGGGTCCATCAGGCTTTTTGCAATCACACTTTCTAACTGGGTTGTTGTTGGGTTTGTTTTTTTTCCTTCGAGCTTTCAGACTGCACAAGTTTAAAAGGGGAGAGTTATAAATTCCTTTAGCACTGAGATTGTTCCCACGTCCTGTCCCCGGCTCTGCACACCCCAACTTGGCCTATTTCAAGGCAAATTCTGTTTGCAGCACACTGATTCTGGCTGGAGCCCAGGAGCAGCTCCCTCCCACCCTGCTGGGTGCCACCGAGGCCCTGCTGGAGGCTGGGTGGGTGGAAGTGACAGTCAGAGTGCAGAGGCACCCCCAGAAATGCAGAGTTTGGGGCAGCAAGCTGCAGAACTCCCCACAGTGGGGCAGGGAGGCATCTCACAGCCACTGTGCCCAGGAGCCACTGGCTGGGAGCCTCAGCCCAGCTCCTGAGCTCTGCTTTGGCTCTCAGCACCGCTTCAAACACGGCAAAACACAGCCAGAGCCACCCAGGGCACTGTAAATGGCACAGTCTGCTCAGGTGCCAGTGTCTGGGGCAGAACCAGCAGGGACAGACATCACTGTGGGCTGGGGATCACAGGGCTTGGGGGAAACAAAGCCTATTTCAGAAGGACAGCACCAGGCAGCTGTAAGGAAAGAAAGAGAACTGTCTGAAGGTGCAAGTTTATTGTCCTCCCGCCCTGGGGAGAAGAAAGGAGCAGAGTCCTGCCTGGGTGTTCTGGATGAGAAAAGTCAGGTTTAGTGTGATTCTGCGAGGCAGTACTGAAAAGGAAAAATATACCTTATACTCTTGGATGATATAACTAGGAGGCAAATCCATGGCAATTGCTGCATTTGGGGTCATGCTATGCAATTTTTTTCCCCCATTTTGGCACTCCCACAGACTTGTCCACTACAGCACACTGGCCCTCTGTAGTTACACATATTTTGGATACTGCAGCATTTGGGGTTTTCAGCCCTTTCCAGAAGGACTCTGTGCACTTTGGGAAGGTGACAAAGGATTTTCCTGCTCTGTAGCTCCCTGGCAAACACAGAATGGCCCTGACTGGTTCTCTTACTCTGTGTCTGTTCCAGCCCAGTGCTTCCCTCTTCTGCTCCCAGCAGAGTCCGAGCAGAGGCTTTTGGAGCACCCGAGCCATGTGGAGGGGTGGGGGATGTGCCTCCAGACTCCTGAAGTGTCCATCAGAGCTGCACGTGTCCTTATGCAATCCTCCAGCTAGGCTGGCTGGGATTAACTCTGGCTTTGGGACAAGCACAGCTCAGTGCTCACAGCCCCTGGCTTTCACAGCCTCCCTCCCAGCCCTATGAAGATCTGGAGAACTGGAAATGGGATGCACTGACATGTGAACACCCGGAGGGAACACAGCGCCCAAAAATGCAGCTCCTGCTTTCCCAAAATAACCTTTTCTGTGCCCACACTCAGGACAAAACACAGTAAAAGCCAAATCCATTTTAGAACTACTTGCTGTGGCACAAAGAGCTTTCTCCTCTCTCCTCTGGGGCCCTGTGCCAGCCCAGCCATTCCCACGAAGGTTATGGATGAGGAGGGGGAACGGGAGGAATTTCAGGAGCAGTTTCTGTGGAACGGTCACTTCATTTTCCAGGAGCTGCAAATGAATCCCAATCTCCCTGGGGCAGTCCCAGGGGATCAGTCGGAGCCATCTGAGCCAGGATCAGGCAGAGCTGTGCCCATCAGCAGTCAGAGCAGCCAGGTTGCTGCAGCAACAGGCTGACACCTGTAAAACTCCCTTTGATCGTGCCACCGTCACACGGGAGGCTGCTCGGGAGTTGGGTCAGGTTTTGGAGCTGTCCTGCGCTCTCCCAGGGACTGTCAGCCACTGCCACATCAGGGCTGGGACTGGAAGTGCACCATGAATAACTTCAGCAGTCCCATGTGGCCACAGAAAATCACAGAGCAATAGAGCACCAAGAACTGTTAAGCAGACCATGAGTGAGCCACCTCAGAACTCCTCCCCACAATTTGGAGACAGAATTACAATTTCTGACCAAAACATTTTTGTTTTGGTTTGCTTTTGATTGCTTTTACTCATCTTAGAATTCAGAAAGAGCACAGGCAATGACTTAAAAATCAAAGAGGTGATCCTTGATAGCCTGTGGGAATGGAAGAGGAATGAGCACAGGGCACAAGAAGGATGTGGAGTCACTGCTGGGCTGTTTTCACTCAGGACTGTTCAAATGCATTTAGTGTGATAAACTGGGCTCATTTATCCAGGCTCCAAGCCTGTCTGAGTGCAAGAAGTGTTTGGACACCCAGGCACAGGGTGGGGTTCCTGGGGTGTCCAGTGCAAGGGCAGGAGTTGGATGGGATGATCCCGATGGATCCCTCCCAGCCCAGCATGTTCTGTGACTCCCAGCAAAATGACCTAACAGGACACTAACCCCGCAGTTTATTGAATTTCACAATATGGAATGCAAATATGAAATGCAAGAATGCCCCACTAAAAGGCTGCAGTAAAGGAGGCAGAAATCTTGTGGAGCAGGTGTGCAGCTGGGTAACACAAGCAGGATTTTGGAGCTGCTCAGTCAACTTTAGTGTGGTGTTTCCCATCCACTGGGCTTTCACTTTTACATCTTACATGTTTATTAAAAAGTTTGAGTGTAACTGTCTGTCCCTGTGTAAAGCACAACCAGAAATGGTCTCTGAGGTCCCCAGCCTGTCCCCTGCTGCCCCTTCTCTCCCAGAGTGGGTCTGCTCAGCTGCCCTGTCACCTGCCCTGTGTCTGAGGCTCACCCCTGCCGCCAAGGCCACTTTCAAAGTGCTCTTGTAAAAGTGATGTCTTGGTCTTGCTATCTCTGATCCAACAATTTGTACACAAAAAGCTTTTTATTCTTCTGGAGCTGCTTCCTTTCAGCTGTGCCAAACCACCCCAAAACCCTATCAGTGAGGCACTGCAGCTGCAGTTTAATGTGAGCTCCTGCCTCCCCGACTGTGGCTATCTCAGGATGTTCCAAATTGTTTACTTATCTGCCAGAAACACACGCCGAGGGGAGCTCAGGCTCTGCTGCCCAAGGTGCATTTTAAATCAGGGGGAGAACCACTTCAGATGTTTCACATTACATCTCCCAGCTTTATCTGCCGCTGTAAATGATGAGGCTGCTCCACTGAGCTGAATGAAGATTAAATTTTTGAGCAGTGTTTTCTGAAGAATGGAGATTTTTCTCTCTGAAATGAAGAGCCTGTCGTGCCCTGGCGTGGCTGGCTCTCGCTCTGCTGCCCAAGCCTCCCCCTTTCTCATCAGAGCCCTGGCAGCTCTCTGGGGACGTGGCTGAGCCATGTCCTGACATTAAAGGCATCTGCAGATGGAGTGAGGGTGGGTGGGATGTGCCCTGAACAGCAAGTGCTCTGGGGAGCTGCAATCCTTCTGCTGTCATGCTGAAATCCCAGCTGCCCTGAAGGAAAAGCAACGTGTGCAGCCCTTCCCTGCAGTACCTGACATCTGTGGGACCCGGGGTTTTTGGTTAAACCACTGCTGGCAGCAGCCATGTGCAATGCTCACACCCTGCTGCTTCACCCAGGCTGAGTGCCCAGCTCCCAGCCCCTCCTCTGCGCTCTCCCAGCCTGGAGAGACCCCAGCAGGACTTGGAGCAGCCTGGAACAGTGGAAGTTGTCCCTGCCCATGGCAGGGGGTGGAATGAGATGAGCTTTGAGGTCCCTTCCCACCCAAACGGTTCCATGATCCACAGGGGAGTCCCAGGATCATTTCTCCTCGCTGTGCTTCCCTTCTCTTGGGAGCAGGGAGCTGAGGAGCAGCAGCAATGGAGGGGAAGCAGAGGTGGCCCCTGGCACAGCTGGCACCGCTGCAGGCAGCATTCCCTGGGGGGGAGGTGGCTCGAGGTCACCTCGTCCTTGCCAGGTTTTCCATCCGGAGGGGCTCCGGGAAGGGGCAGCGCTCGGCTCAGCCCCCCGGCAGCAGCAGGGTGAGCACAGGGCAGGGGCACAGAGGAAATGCTCTGCCCCGATGAGATGGCTGCGAGCTCCCTGCCCTCTGGCTCCCGCTGCCAGGGGCAGTGTTCCCGTGTTTGGGCAGATTACTGGGGCAGGAATCAGGCTGTTCCACAGGCAAAAGTTCATGCCGTTTCCCAGGCTGTACTGAAACACTTTGCACGGCAAGGTAACGAGAAAGAACAGTTCTCGCTTTCCCTCCTGAGCCTTTCTTTGAATCCCCCCGGCTGATGTGACAGCTGCTGTTTTAGGATGACTCGTGTGCTAATTGATTTCTACACGTCCTTGAGGAAGGTGATGAGATCCCACCTTTTTCACTCCGCACGGAGGGGATTTCAGGGAGCTGCTGCAGGAATCTCTGCAGGTCTCTGTTCCCGAGCGTTTCTGGGAGCACTGAATTGTTCCCCTGCACTGTCAGTAACCAGGGCAAGCTCATCCCTGGGCAGCTGTGCTTGTGGCCAGCAGTGTCCCTGGAAGGCTGCAGCCCAGGAGAGGCCCCACACTGCAGTAGGGATAAGGGGGAGCAGGAAGGGGTGGCACAGAGGAGCTGCCTCGGGCAGCATCCCCCATCACCCGTGTGCTGCTCAGGCAGGGGAGGTGGGACTGCAGGTGTGAAGCTGAGCCTGGGGAAGGCTGGTGCTTTGATTTTTCTTTGCTTCTCACTGTCCCAGCCTGTTTTCATCAGATAAAACCTCATTTAGTCTTCCCCAGGCTGAGCCTGCTTTGTCCATGGCAGCAGCTGCTGAACCGTGTCCCAGTGTTAACCCTGACCCAGCTTCTCCATCCAGGGTTTGTCCTGGGGTCCTGGAGAGGAGAGGGAGTGAGGGAGCACTGGGGAGGCCAAGCCACCCCTCCACAGTTAGGACAAATTGAGAACTGTTATTTCCATGGCACCTTCACTGGAAATTGATGGTTCCTAGCAACTCCTAGTAAGAAGAGTGGGAAGCTTTCAGCTGGGGCTGAGCTGCTCTGGGGCACCAGCTGACTGTGCATCTGCACGGCGAGAACTGGGGGGTTTAAATAATTTAAATAAGGTAATTCAGGAGATGCGGAGCAAACTTTGCTGGGGAGCTGTAATTAATGCTAAATTTCCAGAGTTTTATGTTTGCACTCATCTGCTTGCAACACCAGGAGTGGATTTTATGGCAATTCTTACAAAGAGGCTCAATTCCTGCTAAGGAAAGTGGTGCTGACAGGCTCATGCCTCATATTTAAAATCACTTTTTACTGTTGGCAGGGCTGAAGAAAGGGAGCACAAGCTTTCAAAGAGTCAAAATTCAGTCCTTGTCCCATGGGAGTGGCTTTGTTATAAACCTCATTGGCCACAGGTAGAGCCCAGTGAATTCACATCCATCTTCTCCAGGAAATTTCAGTGACAGGAGCTTTAAATTTAGTAAATTGAACTGCAAAACTTCTTTGAAACCCCAGCCCTTGCTCTTATCCAAGAGTTCTTACAGAAAATTGGGTACAAAATCATCTACTCTGGCTCCCTGCCCTTTGTTTTAAGTGGCAGAACACTTTTTCTCAGACACAAAAAAAAAAAAAAAAAAAAAAC
>VXAC01002479.1:134969-180631 GCA_013399225.1 Rhipidura dahli | reverse complement strand
AAAAAAAAAGAACAAATGACCCAAAGGCTCCTCTAGCTGTGCCCGTGCCGGAGTCAATGGAGCTGCAGCAGTTTATAGTGATGAGCTTCTGGCAAGTGCATTATTCTGGCAGAAGAGAACAGTTGGGCAATTTACTGCAGCTCATCCAAACTGCAAATGAAGGTTCTGAATTCCCTTGGTTTGAGGAAATCAGCAAGAAAAGGCCTCCTCCTCTTTTTTTTTTTTTTTTTTAATCTCCAGCTGCTGATTTTGCCAAGGTCTCCCACTTCTTCAAAGGTTTCCTTCTCTACCCTGCCTGTTCTCAGCACAGCAGAGCAGGGAAAGGATGCCAGAATTCCCTGGTTTGTGGTACGAACCAGTGCTGTTGGGTGTGAGTTATTCCAGCTGGGATGGAATGAAGAGCCTGGAAGTGAAGAGCTGGGATGTCTTTCAGCCACAGTCTCTAGGAATAACATTATTATTTACGTACAATCCCCTGGCTGGAGCCAGGACAGCAAGCAGTAAAAGCACAAACCTTTCTTTATACAGAGAAATGTCCTAGAACAGAAGCTGCCCCTGCTCTGTGCAGCCCAGCACAGAGCTGCTGATTCTGTACACGAATTTATCAAATAGGGTCAAGTGTGACACAATCCTGGTGTCATGCTGAATTCGTGCTGGAGCTAATATTGTTACAGCCCTGTTGTGGCTGACATAAACCTGTCACATCTTCAGCAGGGTGATTCATGAGAGACACAGGAGAATCAATGGAGATAAAAATAGGGAGCGCAGTAACAGCATCCATCTCATCATCATTTTGCTTGTATTACACTGAGTAACCTGATTAAAAGGGTCATATTTAAACATCATCTGGCACAACTGCTCATATAATTGAGAGTGGGAGAGGAGGAGCCCAGACCGGGGAGCCTTGGAGGTGGGGAATCCACCAGCCTGCACAGGCAGCAGCAGTGGGGGAAAGGTGGCAGTGGGCAGCCCCCACTGTTCCCAAATCCTGGGCCCAGCTGGAGAACTCCAGGCAGCCTGGCATGTTCCTGCTCAGAGAGAGCCAAAGGGAAATAAAAAAGGCCCAGAGTGGTGTGCTCCGAAGTAGAAAATCCCCTTTGTATTCATGCCTAGTGAATAGTCAAGTAAGTAAATAAATAAATAAATCCATCCAGAATCGATCTCTAAATGTACACAGATACTTTTCCCTAGAAAATCTGTCTGCAAAAGGGACTTAAAGTGTCTGGATTAACCTTGCCCACAGATGAGCTTATACCTAGAGTAGCCAAAATGCAGGTGTGCAATCAGAACCAAAGCTGCACTTGAAGTTTGTGCTTTTGCTGAAGATGAGATCTGGGGATTTCTCATTCCTGGTGGGTTAAGGTGTGGTGCTGCTTCTATTCCAGCCCTGCAGAAGCACACCCACACCCCCTTCCTCCCCTGCAGCCTGAGTGTGGGCACTCAGCAAAGGGAAGAGCTCAGACAGCAATTCCTGGACCACCAGCCCCATCAGTGGCTCAGCTCCCTCTTCATTAGAGGCAAACCTGTCTCAGGAAGCTCAGGAGTGCACTGGTGCTTGTTATTCCAGAAGTGTGACCTGCACCCTCCCCACAGCTCAGCCTGCACCGCTGTGTTGGGGATGATCAGCACAAAATCCAAGAGAGAATTTCCCTCTCCTTTCCTGGAGGTGCTGCTTTTTCTGGGGTTCAGGACTGGAGTCCTGCAGTAGCTCTGAGCTGCGGTCTTGGAACTCCTGTCATCGTGGGCTCAAGCACCGGCACACAAAGAGGATAAAGGGAAGGAAGTAGAAGGACAGGATAAAGAGGAGTCTCAGATAAGAGGGAATTGGCAGGTTGATGATAATCTTAAGTATGTGGGACTGTGTTTGTGCACGGTTTCCAGTGAAACTCCAGGGCTTTCCAGCATGCAACATGCTTCAGAGATTGCAGGGGGTGGGATTTAGAGCAACAGCTGTCAGGAAATTCTCAAACACTCTTCTCTTATCCTGGCACACTGTGCAGTGCCCCAAACCTGAGAGAGCACTGCAGTGGGGACTCAGACATGCAGCAAATCACGGGGATGTGCTCACAAAACCGCCAAGGCAGTACGAGAATGGATCTGCTGCTGACAGGGAATAAAGGATTTCTCCATTTCCCTTTCAGGGATACCTTTGAATTAAGACCCAAAGACGTTCAGTGCTTCTTGCCAGGGCGAGGCAAAGCCATGGCCAAACTGTGAGGAGGACAGGGAGTTTCCTGTGCTTGGAAGGGTTAAAAACGGAGGTGAGGGGCAGTGCCCAGGCAGGGCAGCTCCGAGTGCTGCTGCCAGGCTGTCACTTCACAGTCACCTTGCAGGGCATCATTGCTGAGCAGCAGCCACAACAGTTGGCACAGCCAGGTTGCTGCAGATGACAGCATCTTTACAAGGGGCAATCATGATGGCATCAGTGTTTATCCTCTGCAGCAAGTGGATAAATCACAGCAAATGGGCTTCCCCTCCGAGCTGGAATCTGCTGGGTTATTTCTGCCCAGCCACAAATATTTATCCAGCACCCAGTGGAAGTGCCGGGCGCATCCCGTGCCTGGTGCAGCCAGCAGGCAGAGACTCCTGCCCCCGAGCACAAACCTGGCAGCAGGCTGGCACTGGAGACACAGATGTGAATGAAAGGTGATTTGGGCAGTTAGTGAGAGGTGTCCCACCTCCCCGGGGGCCAGAGGTGATTTGCAGCCTCTCAGGGTGAATGAACACGGGGTTTAACGGGGGCTTCTCCTCTCGGGAGGTCACAGACCCCGGCCAAGGGGCTGCAGATGGGCACGGATCAGACTCACTGCTGCCAGTGGCTCAGAAACAGAAGGTTCGTTTTAGCCAGGTAAATACTGAAATGCAGTTTTACCCCCACGCTCAGGCAGTTTGTTTTCAGAGAATAGGCACTTCCCAGAAACGGTTACATAAATCAGAGGAATTACAATACAAGCATCCTCTGGAGCTTTTTCATTTCAGTTTTCAATGTCAAACAGTTTTCAGTGTTAGAGGTTTGAAAGGATGAAATTAGAAACTCTGTAATGGAGTATTATGGAAAGATATCCCTCAAGAAAGCTCATTCCCAGCTCCTCACCCTCTGGTGTTTCGCCCATTACACACAAGCATGAATTCTGCATTTAATCTCATCTGATGTAATCAGAGCTTTTCTCACCCTCCCTGAGCCTCTTCTTTTCCTGAATCCCCCTGAACCCTCAGCTCTCAGGATCACCTTGCAGCCACACGTTCCCCGAGTTAATTATCCCTTGTATCCAACTGCATTTTCTTTTATCCCTCTCAAATTCGGTGCTTTCCCATTTCTCCGAGCATCTGCCTGTATCCACACAAATGAAAAGGATCAACTGGAGAGGATAATCTTCTGCCTGTATCCCTCTTGCTGTTTTCTGTATCTGCATCCCATTTTCTCTGCTCCTTTCCATCTGTTGGCTGCTCCATCCCCAAAGGCTGGGAGCCTCCATTCCCCTCAGCACTAACTCAGCCCCAAATTTTAGCTGTGCTCAAACAAGATGCTTCTCTGCTGAGAGGGAAGGACAGAACCAGCTAGGAGAACAGAGGGCAGTTACTTTCTCTCCTGGAGGCATCCTAAGTGGAATTTTTTGGTCCTGAAGGAAGATTCCAAGGTTAAACAACAGCAGCAGGAATTTCACAGCTTGGGGTGTGCATCTGTGCTTTTGGTTGTGCTCTATCTCTTCCCTTTGCCAGGAAAGGTTGCCCTGAGAGGAGCAGCATCTCCTGATCTCCCAAAAATCCCCTTTTCCTGAGTGCCCTGCTGAGGTGAGGTCTCTGCTGTGGCTTTCTGGATTTTTGGACATGGCTCTCAGAGGTCACCCACCCAGGTAAAGGAAGTGCTGATTTTCCATGTGTAAATCAGGACCTCAGGGATACCACCAGGCCTTGCATCCCACACAAAGTTCCCTCTTCTCCAAGGGGGCTGTCCCACCTGCCAGGCAAGGCTTCCCTTGAAAACAACCTCCTGCTCTTCACTGAACACTCTGCTTTCTGGAGCTCTCTCCATTTTCCTGTTCCAAAGGGCGTTGGTCATTTTATGAGAATGAAAATGTGGACTCTTGCTCCCCGTGTTAGTCCTCGGATAATGCTGTAACAGGTATTTATGCAGCCACATAAAAAGACCCAGGGACTCTGTGCATGTCCAGTCCTATCCAGCTATATTAATATTTACCAATCCCATTGCTTTTCATTCCCATGCAGGAGCTCTGGCCACTGCAGAGCTGCTGAGAATCCATTTTTTACATAGAAAGAAGAGCAGTCCTTTAAATCCTGAAAACCGTGTCAGGAAGCAATACTTGGATTTGTTGTTGTGGGGTTTTTTGGGGGAAGGGGGTAATAACAGGAGGAATTTACACTGAAGGGCTCCCAAGATCATGACAGTTGATTATGGACTTTCTCCCAAAGGATTGGGTGTTTTAAGCTGTATTTTGCAGCCCCAGTGAGGAGCCAGGGCTCCTTTCCCTGTGCCAAGGAGTCACAGAACCATTCACTTTGGAAAAGACCTCTGAAAGAATCGGGTTCAACCCCTCACCCAGCACTGCCCAGCCTGGCACTAAACCACGTGCAGTAAAATCACCTTTACTTCCCTTGCCTTTCACCTCCCTGAAAGCTCCGTTTTTCCTGCCCTCGGGGACGTGGGAAGTACCCCCGATGTGCCTGTGCTAGTCCCCAGAGGGCTGTGGACGAACTTGCTTGGATGAGCACAGGGAGCTCAGACCAAAGGAGTGCCAGTAAATCACTGCAGGACAGCCCAGGCTGCCGTGCTGTGTCACAGGAGCACTTCCCTGGCTCTGCTCCAGCACCTGCTTTTATTCCCCCACTTGGGATGCTGACAAAGATGCTTCATATCTGTGTGGACAAGCCCTGACAGGATGTCTGCTGAGCAAGGTGCTGGCCCAGCACACACTTCCCAGAGAAGCAAATGTGAAATGCAACTCAAAACTGCAGTGAAATCCAACAGCATCGGGTTTCTATCCCTTAATGGTCTAAAGATTGCAAATCAATGGGAATGGAGATGCTTGCAGCACTGGGTGGCCTTGACCCATGCCAGCACAGAGCAGTTAGAGAGGAAAATCTGGGGAGGTGCTTCATCTCTACCTACTGGACACAGAAATAACCTCTTACTGCAAATAGAAATAACCCTTTACTGGACACAGAAATAACCCTTTATCATACACAGAAATAACCCTTCACTGCCCAAGCCCAACAGTTCATTTGTCCAAGAGTTCGTTCTGATTTCTTAGAAGTTTCTGTCCCGCTAAGGAGGAGGTACCCAAGGATTGAAAGAGACAGAAGGCACACTGTGTATTTTCGTTTTTGGTTCCCTGGCTCGGTTGATAGGCTCAAGGACAGTGGGCCAGGGAGCGGGTTCCACATCCAACCCAGCTTTCCTTTCTTTAAGGTAAATTTTGGAGATTTCTCACTCCCTGTCTGGGAGCTAGCCCCACATCAGGGCAGCTGCAGCAGGGTGGATTTTTGAGCTTCCCAGCAATTTCTCCTGCAGGCTGTTCCTCCAGGGAGCACTGGGCACAAGGGAGAACACAAACCAGGCTGTTTGCCTTCCTTTGTCCCCCTGGCTCATGGGGTTTTCCAAAGGGGGTCAGGTTTAGGGCATTCTAAAAAAAAACCTCCTTTGCCTTTTCTGTTTTCCCTTGTCACAGTGTAAGGTGCTGGTTTGGACACTTTGTTCCTCTTTGCTTTATGTGTTTCCTAAAATAAGTGCAGAAATGGGCTGGGAACTTTCCCATATTGAAAAGGCAGTGAAATGTTAATGCTGGGGAGGGTTTTCCCCAGAAATTTTTCCCAGGAAGCTGTTTGCTGCTCCCTGTGGTTCGGCCACACAGAAACTCAACAACTGGAAGTTTCATTTGTGCCTAGAAGATTAAACCCCTATTTCTAGATCTCAATCGTATGAGCTATAAAGCTCTTTTTGGCTTCTTGTTTTTTATCTTCTAAGCTTTGTTTTTACTCTCTTTTGTGGAGTTTTTTGAGGTGTCAGTCACTCAGGTTTGGGAAATGTGCAGGAGTTGTTTGTTGTACAAAGGAGAGCATCGTGGCGAAACTCAACAGAAGCTCACCATCAGTGCTTTTGCACTATGCAAACACATTTCTCCCCAAGCCTGTCTATGCAGAGAGCAAAATATATTGGCTAAATAAGTGGATAAAAACCCAAACAGGCAAATGAAATACCCAGGGAGACTCTAGAGAATATCCATCCTCATAGACCCTGAACTGGATGGCTCAGCACCATCAGATGTGTTTTTAAGCACTGAAATGTCAGGTTTTAAAATTTAAATTTTAAAAGTTTTTCTTAAGTAAATGTGTGTGGAGCAGAGTGTGGCAGGTCAGTTGGTCACTGTGCTCCCTGCCCGTGGGACTGGAGTGAGGAGGAAGGGAATCCCAACCCAAACTCTGCCCGTGTCCCACTTTCAGCTCTCCATTTCTGACAAGTCCCTCCAGGAGCCATGAATTTGTGCCAGGATTATGAGAACAGTGGGACACAGTGCTTTTTCTGAAAGATGGCATCAGTCAATATCCATCAATAAGCTGGGATTCTCCCAGCTGCCTCCAGGCTAAATGTGGTTACAATTCCCCCTCCTGCCTTGTTCCTTCTTGTGTTGTGTGCTTAGAGATGAACATAAGTCTGCTGTCCTCACATTCAAACATTTATTTTTTTATACATAAGTGTATTCTGCTGTGGGGGTGTCCATCTGCTAAAAGCAGAGTTTGTTATATTTTATTCACATGGGAATAAATGATGAATTTGGGGGTTTGTTTTCCATTTAACTCAGTATCTCCTATTTTCTAATTCCTTAATCAAAGAAAATTGAAGGATAAATTGCAGATGAGGATAACTTTGATCCAGTGAGGCATTTCCTAGAGGCTGGATCAGCCTCAGGAGCTACACTGACCACAAAGGAAGTTTGTGGGGAAAAAAGAAGCTGCTTTGACAGGACTTGTTTGTCAAGATCAATGGTGTGCAACCCTGCTGGAAAACTGGTAACTGCAGGCTGTCCATGTGCAATTGCAGGGATTTTTTCTGCTGCTCTCCTAAGAAATGTGAACAGCGTCCCCAGCACCTGTCCAGGCTGGGAGTTACTTAAGTGGCAAATAAAACTGAATTCTCTGAAGAGGTTTTTGTTGTCAGTATGGATTTGACTTAATAGCTTGAAGGCTGAAAAATTACATCAAATTGCATTTTGTGCTTTGATTCCTGTCCAGACATCTCTAAGCAGATGTGGTGCTTAAGCAAAAATTAAGTTGTTTGCTCTTTCCTGTGTTTATTTCGTTTTCCTCGTTGCCTCGTTGCCTTGTGGATACACACAGTGGCTTTTTCAGAAGGGATGCAGCTTCTTTTCAGACACGCAGCAAATCAGGCACTTCTCTCCAAGTAAACCTCAGGGTACTCAGGAGGGGAAAAAAATCAGCTTCTGGCACAAAAATGGTTTTGCTTCTGGTTTTGGGTGGGCTGAACACCAGAGGAAACGGAGTCTGGTCACACGGTGGGTTTGCAGAGCTGTTCACATTTGGGAGAGATAAACTGGGTGCTCTCAGATGTCCTGGGTCCGGCAGGGATGTTGGCTGCTCCTGGTAGGAAGAGTGAGTCCCTTGGAAGTGCTGTCTAAGCAAAGCAGTGGAGTAAACTGGCAGAATAATTTCATTTTTAATACTTTTGAGGAAGAATTTTTTTTGTGGACAGGCTGCCCAGTGGGGTTTGGAGTGCCCATCCCTGGAGGTGTCCCAGGAAGGCCTGGACATGGCACTCAGTGCTCTGGGCTGGGGACAAGGTGGGGACTGGCACAGCTGGGACTTTTTCTTGGAGAACCATAGTATAACTTTGGTCACATTTTCCTGGTGTCTGCTTTTCCTCAGGCACAAATTCTTGCTAAACTGGCAGCTTTCTTAACCAGCCATGGGGTAATGGCATGGCTGACATTTCCTGTGATGTGTGTCCAGCTCTTCCCAAAGGGTCCATCTATTATAAGGAATTTATTTTCATTTGAGGTAGTCAGAAGCTTTCTGGTGTTATTTCATTGCCCCCACCTGCCTTCCAGGCAGTGCTTCCTGACCTCTGTAGGACCATCCTCTGTGTGAGAGTTGGGTGTGCTCCTTAGAGCAAGAATTAATATCCTCTTCCCAAACTCACCTCTGTGTTTTCCCCTTCCTGGCTTTTGTTTCCTCCACCGTGCCCATCACGGCACTTGCACTACACTGGCTCTTCTTTGCTGTTGTATCCATGGGATTGTTTCCCTGGGTTTGATGGATTTCACTTCCTCCTGTAGAATCCCTGGTGCAGATCCACCCCTCCCTGCTCAGCCTGCTGCCTCCCAAGCGCTGCTGAACAAAGTCCTGAGCACTGCACTGAGTGCTTGAGACAATCAATGTCCTTTCCCTGCCACAGCAGCAGAGAGGCCTCCTGCCTGCCCTGCCCTGCCCTGCCCTGCCCTGCCCTGCCCTGCCCTGCATGGCCACCTCTGCAGAGCCAGATCCCATTGTCCTCTGTCCCAGTGGCCCCCCAGAGCAGGGACACGGAGAGGAACAGAGCTGGGGCACAAACACAAGACTCACCAGGCTCATGCCCCTCTTGTGGTGGAGCAAAGCATTTCTCCAAGGAGGTTTTCTATGGTGCAGCAGAAAACATCTTTTAGTAGAAAATACCTCTCATTTTCTACCCATCAGTTTGTAGCTGGTGAAAAGCTGGGAAAAAAACCTGAATCCAGAAAATAATCATATAGATGAATATCTAACATGAGGAAGATCCCTTCTGAGAAATCAGGCTTTTCTTCAGTTCTGCTGTGCACGCTTGCAAAGACATGAAAATCAGTGTGTTCAGGTGCTTGAAGACACAGAAAGCATCTCTGTTTTCTTCCCAGAGACGTAACATCATTAATTCAGGGACAATTTGTGTGGACACTGCTCTCACGGATGCCCAGGGTGGGATTGCTGGGGTGTCTGTGCAGGGCCAGGAGCTGGATCAATGATCCTTGTGGGGCCCTTCCAGCTGAGGAGATTCTGTGATTTTATGATCATCCAGTGCCAAGCTGGGGTTTGAGGACAGTTCTGCACCTCACTGGGAACATCTGCCACAGAGCAGTTCTGACCTGCGAGGCAGAGCTGCAGATGTGATCCTTTTGTAGGTGTCACTCACTTCTTCAGCCTCCCTTTTACCCAGTGAGGTCGGCATGGAGTATTGTGCCATGCCTGCTGCCCTGGGGAGCAACACATTCTGAGAACCAGCTTTGGTGCCCAGTTTAGGAAGCCAAGGGACACATTGGCACAGGAGATTATTCTCCCTAAGGCAATGCCCTGTTTGCCATTTGACTTTGTTAGACTGAGGATTTAAACACCTTCACTGCATGTCTAAACTGCAGGCTGTGAATTCTGCACTGTTTGGATGGGATCCTATTTCTGCCTCTCCTAATCCCACTGACACTTGGCCTTTCTGGTCTGGCTTCATGGAGTCTGCAGCAGAAATATAAAATCCCAGGAAACTCCCTCCCTAAATCTTCAGAGGAAAATGAAAACAGTGATCCAAAGATTACATTTCTCCCATGTTCTTCTGAGCTGATTTTATTCCTCTTTCTGAGGAACATGAAAAAAATGAATAAGCCCCAAATTCAATCTCTGCCTTATGTTCTTATCACAGACATCTCAGTGTGGTGAATTTTTTCTCGTGTTTACTGTGAAACTGGGAAGTAGAAAAGTACAAGTATGAGATCTGTCTGTACTCAAAAATTCTTTTGACCTCTTAAAAAGTACAAAATTTAACCCCAAAAATGGGTTGTTTGCTCTTGTGGCAAGATAAGGCATTTCTTTTTGCTAATAAATCCATGACTGTGCATCCTACTTAATAAAAGGACAAAATAAAAATCAGTTTGCAAATGATTAGAATTCATCAAAATGTAATTATTTGCGAACTACCCCGAACTGATGTTCCTGATGAGCTGAGCTAATCCTGTGCCACTTCCAACCTGAATGGAATTGAAATGTAAAAGTCAGGACTCAGGGAATGCTTGGGGAGTTTTGGGTAGATGCAAGCCATGAAATGATGAAACATTTCCTGGGAGTTACAGGCTGAGTCAAAAGGCTGCAAAAATCTGTAGGCATCATAACTTCACTATAGTTTTAGAACGCTTAAAAGCAGTATGATTTTTGTTGTGAGGCTACGTGTGACTTAGTTAGGTGACAGACTTCAGAGAGATTTGGGTTTGGATCCAAGCTCTTGCGGAGGGATCAGCACTGGGTTTTCATGGACGATTCTCTGAGGGATAGAAACTGATAATCCCTCTTTGCATCCTTTCCTGCTGCCCATGAAAGTCCCTGCAGACAGAACATACACCAAATATAAATCCTGTGGGCCAGAACCAGCTGTTTTTTCCTGACAATCTTGGAATGAATGGGAGAGGTAAAGACCAGAGTCCAGGATGAGCTAGTTAATGATATCCTTAAATAATGATGGATTGATATCCTAATACAGAGGCTGCTTTTTTTCCCCTCGGTGAAGGAAGTCCCTCTTAAACCTTTGTGTTTCTTTATCCAGCTTGTCAGAGAGCTCCACTTTTCTGTGTATTGATAGAAGAAAATTGATTGTTAATCCTGGCTTAACATCTCACTCAGGTGCCTGTGCCAGCATGTCTGATACATGTTTTGGATCCTCTCTGGAGCGTGAAGAGGGGCTGGGAGGTGGAGCATCCCGAGGCAAAAGAAATGGGCAGGTTCTTTCCCAGTTCTCTGGTGAAGAACAATGCCCTGTGTGAGAGGCTCATAATGGCACTGCTGACACACAGCAATTCCCTGCTAGAGCAATTTCCTGCACGGATGAGATCCTTCTCTATTGCACCATGGCCTCAGAGTGCTGGTTCTGAGCGTGTGGCTGGGCTGTTGGAAAACACTGCTCTGGAAGGCAGTGTATTCACCAAACACAGCCCTGGAAGGCAGTGAATTCAGAAAACACGGCTCTGGAAGGCAGTGAATTCAGAAAACACGGCTCTGGAAGGCAGTGTGTTCACAGTTCCCCACGTTTTCCCTCTCCTGCCAGACCATATGCAAGCTGGCAGTTTGCACCAGGTGCCAGTGCCAGCTCCTGAATGACTGCCGAAACAGGGAAGATTCTGATCGAAGCAGAAAGCTTTCTGATGGCATTTCACGTCCCATTAGAAGCTCGAGGAGCAGTGGCCGATGAGGTTACCCCAGATGTGCAATTTTCCCGTTCTGCCTCCTCCCTGTGCCAAGGTCCCTGTCCTGCCCCAGCCTGGCCGTGGGTGTGCGAGGCGAACGCATCCCAGGCAGGCAGCCCTGGCAGTGAGAGTCCTGACGGCGTGGAGTGAAGTGTCACTGCATAACTCAGCCTGGCAGCTCTCTGGAGAGCTTCCTCTGCCTGCTGGAGAGGCCCTCGTGATGGGGAAATGTGTCTGCATCAGCTCCTTGTGGCTCTGCTCGGGCGGCAGGCTCAGCGCTGGGGAGGGAAGTGCCACCCACGGACACTGCTGGAGTGCAGAGGAAGGACAATGGGCTCAGTTTCTGGGAGCTCTGAGTCCCAAAAGCTGCCCTGCTGGAGAGTTCCTGCTCTGGTTCACAAACCCCACCTCCAGCCAAGATCCAGGTGCCTTTGGCATGGTGGCCCCAGGCTTGGGCATCAACCACCTCGCCAGGAAACCCATGTCAGGGCCTGTGCCAGTGTTAGAGCACCTTCTTGGCACAAAAATGCTTTCTTAGGTCAAATCCAAAAACCTGCCATAAGCTCCTAAATGCCCTTTCAGACCCATCCTGCCAGTGCTGGCTCCCCACTCCCCTGGGATCGCAGGGGTGCCACAGTGGGGATGTGCAGTGGCTGTGCCCCGCAGCAAAGCAGAGACTCAGGGACCGGAGTTCTGTCACCTGGGCATGTTTATGTTCCAAAATTAAGCCCACCAGGCTGTCAGCACTGTTAAATCAACCCCTGCACCGACAGGGGCTGTGCCCGTTTGCACCTCAGCAGAGATCCACAAGAAGGAGGGAAGAGGGACCAGTCACAACGACCTGGAGGGACAGGACAAGGGGAATGGCTTCAATCTGATGGAGGGAGGGGTTGGATGGGATCTTGGGCAGGAATTGTTCCCTGGGAGGGTGGGCAGGCCCTGGCACAGGGTGATTTCCCAGAGCAGCTGGGGCTGCCCCTGGATCCCTGGAAGTGTCCCAGGCCAGGCTGGACATTGGGGCTGGGAGCAGCCTGGGACAGTGGGAGGTGTCCCTGCCCATGGCAGGGGTGGCACTGGGTGACCTTTAAGGTCCCTTCCACCATTCCATGACTCCATGATCCCCCAGAGTGGCTGTGTGCTGGCACAATGTCAGGAGCCAGCGCCGCAGTGGGAACAGAGCCAGGTTTTGTCCCAGAAGATGCAGCTGAGTGCTCTTTGTGAGTGTCTCTGAGTTTGAAACTTCATTTGATCTACGGGGTGTTTTTAAGCATTCCAGATGAATGCTCTTGTGTACCGTGCTCAGTGATTCCTTGCTATTCCAGCATCATAATAACAAGGTTTATTATGTTCTTACCCAGCGTGTTGTGGCATTATTGCAAAATTATTGTTTTGTTTCTCCTAAACTCAAGATTTTTTTTGCAACGGTAATAATAATGAAAGACATACAGGCTGATGAATTATCCTCTATGTCAGACTGCAGCACGACAGAGTCTGAAAGAGCTGAGAGAGTAAAACAGAAAAATACCTCAATTTACGAGTGGAGCACTAACACACACTAAACTTTTGCTGCACTATTCCTCATCTGATTTTTAGTTTTTTTCTTCACAAGCAGACAAGACTCACACTTCTCAGGTGATAAATCTTAAGCAGATTAAAGGGATATTCAGCACAGGCTTTTGCCGGAAAGCATAAATTGTGATTTTTGTGCAGGCCGGGCTCAGAGAAAAGCACTATTCCTCAGCCTGGTAAGATATTAATTTCCAAATGAGTAAATAATCACTGCTGGTGCACAGCTGGATAATAGCTAACTTCTTGTTTGATGTATCAGGTAGGATAATTTGGAGCTGAACTGCTGCTGCTGGCCACGTGCAGTGAGTGTTTCTCACTCTGTAATTCTTGGGAGCTTTACAGCTCCAGGCACTGGAGCCAGGGTGGCTGCCTCGTGTTTTGTTTTACACCTGTGGGCGGCAGCTGAAGGCAGGGCAGGAAATGTGCACTGGTGTCTGCTTCCCACCCAAGGAAAGGTTCACCTCACCTCAGGCTGCAGGAAGGAGGAGCAGCAGTGGTGGAACAGCAGGCAGAGACTCCAGGGCTGGACCTGCTCTGGTTCTCATAGGTGTGGATGCAGCCAAGGGAAATTCCCCACCTGGGATCCCAGTCCTGGGCCAGGAGCCCTCACTGTGGTGGGTTTATGTGATACCCTCAAACCCTTCAATCTTTCCCGCTGGGGAGAGGATTTCAGTCTGTCTCCACCTCAGCCCCTGCCTCCCACCTCTGCAGTTAAATTCCCATGGGCACAAGGAGCATGGATAGGTAAGAGCTAGCTGAAGAAATTCCCAGGTAAAGGTGGGAATATTAATTTTCTGGCAAATAGATCTGGCTTCCAAAAGGAGCCAGGTGAGGTTTAACGTCCCTTTCCATGAAGAATTTCCTCCTGACATCCAAAACCTTAACTTATGCAGCTCTGCTTCCCTTCCCCTCCTATTCATCTGCCATATGCTGCACGTCCTCCTTGGATCTCTCCGTGCTTCCCTGTGTGCAGAACTAAGAGGAATCCTCACTCTGTGCTGCAGAATTGGGAAGACAATTTTAGCTTTGATTAATTCTAGCTGCCAGTGACTGCAAAACATGCATGGGAACAGCTACCCTCTAATCTCTGTTCAATCCCAAAGTTCCCAGCATGGAAATATTAATCATTATCTCCCCAGCTGCACAGGATAAAGTGCAGGCTGGCTGATGATGGGGGAAATCACTTCATCAGTTGCAAGTGGGAAGGCAGGGCTTGGTGTTATAGCACTGGAGTGAAAAGGGGCTTTTCTGTGCACACATCCTTGAGGATTGTAAGACAAAAAGGCCAGGAAAACCTACAGAACTTTTCTGCCATTCATCCCCTCCTCTTCCAGCTTGTTTGGTGTCACAGAACACTGTGGAGGGTAATCTTTGATTACCTGAAACTCCTGGCAAAGAATGGACAAGGTGCATCATCCCTGCTACATGATCTGTTAGTGTGGCCATCTCAGCTCTGCCTCCGTGCACATCCTGTCTCTGAGCCTGACCCACAAGGTGCCCTGCCAAAGGGTTTATTTCCTCAGTAAAGATTATTGTGGCAAGTTTCAGTACGAGTGAAAGTGTCACTAACTCTCTGATGATGTAACCAGATTCACCGTGGAGGTGGGATGAAGCCATGGCAGGGATCCACAGGCACTGTGCACCCTCCAGCTGTGTATCCCATTTACCCAGAGTAAAGCACTGCCCTTTCCTGTCCTAAGCTCTCTGTGGATTCTCAGGCTCCAGGGGGTTTCTCTCCTGTCACTCATCACTGTTATGAGCAGCCAAACTCTGCCTCCAGGTCCCTCTGTGCAGCCCTGCTGCCTTCCAGGTGCAGCCAGGGATGATGCACAAGCTCATTGGGACCGAGGGGGTTGTCACAGGTTTGTCCAAAGGCACTGGCAGGACTCATGGAATATTGCACTGACTGCAGAATATCCTCCTCCTCCTGCTGCTGCTGCTGGGCAGGACCCAGCTGTGCTGGCTGCATTTCTGAGGGGGGGGGGAAATATTCAGAAGGAAAAGACCAGCTGAAGTAAGTGGGACACAGTAATTGCAAGGCTTTGATCTGCTTTTACAGCCCACTTAAAACTGATTTTCTCAGCAACGCTGCCACTAAGCTGAGGTCTGGTAAAATAAGGAGTTACTGGAGCCGCTTGTGACTCACATTTGCATGGGGCATTTTTTCTATGTCTCTGCTAAAGAAGGCATTTTGAAGTGCTCCAAATGGTTCAGGCACCTGATTAAGAGAGACTTGGAAGCGCTAAGCAAAAGTAAACACCAGAAATCACACGTCACAGAGGAAAATGAAGTGTACATTAAAGGAGCTTAACGTTTAATAAGAGTTTTAATTACTTTTCCTTACATTGTGTCAACATTACCAGAGGAAATCCAAAGCCTCATCTCCTTGTGTGTCCTTTTCAAAAAAAGAACTGCAAAGACTCATTTTTCTCCTCTGTGAGAATGGAGTGCAGATCAAGTTCAGTAAAACTTGTCTCTGATCAGACTGCAATAATTTCTCCAAATGGCTCTATAAATTAAAATATTTGCTCTTGTGTTGAGCACCAAGGGAAGACAGATTGTAGCTCATTTACCAGGAAGGGTCAGCAGACCCAAATGAAAATGCAAAAACATCAATTGTTTCCATTCACTAATCACATATAATTGGTCTGGCTCACCTGAACTAGAACACATTTGTTATTATAATGCATAATTAAAGTTCTTTTCATTTTGCTGCTTTCCAGCTGCAATTATCTTTCTTTTAACAAATGCATGAGAAGGAAACTTCTTGTAAAACTGAAGATACATTTGACAAATTAGTGCAATTAAGAAAATGTCCCTGAAAGAGGAAAAACTTTCTAAGTAGGAACATTGTCAGCTCCCAGTGCTTATTGCCTGTTCTTTGTGGCTCCCATCGACAGCAGGAATTCTGACTGACGTGAGGGGTGGAAGTGCCCAAATCAGCAGGGCTGAAACATGAACTTCTTCATTTTGCTCTTCACTTTGCAGTCCTCTCATGCTTTCGTTTTGCTTTTAGAGAAAGAGATGTTTCCTCTTCCTTCCCCCATTGCTTGGACACAGAGTGTCCTGCAGCCCTGCTGAGTCCTCCCAGTGCCAGAGACAGGGCAGTGGCAGGGACATCACAGCTGCACAGGATGGATTCAGGTGAAAGATGAGGTGTAATGCCCTTTGGGAAACCAGGGGGGAAAACCCCTTACAAACGGCACCTCTGAAGTGAGATCAGGCATTGGGACAGGTTTTGCTGTCAGGCTTTTAAGTTCACTCAGTATGGGCTGGGCTTGAGCCACTGAACCAGAGGCTCTTGATCCCAATCAAACATCCTGGGGTTTCTGCTCCTCTGCCTTCTGGAGACCTGGGTTTAATAATCTGTTAAGTATACAAAATAGAGTAGAAATCTGTGCCCATGGGCTCCTGGGAGCCAGAACAAGACACTGATCCTTTCACTGCAGTGCCCCTCTGGGGACATCCAGGGAGATCTGGGATGAAACGATGACAGGACAAGGACACAGCTTCCAGCTGGGCCAGGGGAGGCTCAGGTAGGACATCAGCAGGAATTTCCCCATGGAAAGGGTGCTCAGGCCTTGGCAGGGGCTGCCCAGGGGGGTTTGGAGTCCCCATCCCTGGAGGTGCCCAAGGAATTCCTGGACATGGCACTCAGTGCTCTGGGCGGGGGACAAGGTGGGGATGGGGACAGGCTGGACTCGGTGACCTTGGAGGGTTTTTCCCACCTGGATAACTGTGTGGAACTCTGAAAAGAAGATCTTCTTCCAGTGAACTCTTGTTTATCAAAGGTGGGAGTGTCCCTGTGCAAGGAAGGAGATGAGGAAAATGGTAACAGGCACATCTGTCCCTAAATTCCAGCCAGGAAGGTGAAGATCCCTGGCTCACATTCTGAACAATCTTGTCCATTTCTGGTGCATAATTTTGCCTTTTTCTGGTGCATAATTAGTTCCTGTAACTTAAAGCTGATTTTAAATAATGATGTTATAGTCAGTGATGGGTTAGAGAATTATTAGTATCTTCAGGGATCTAAGATTAAAGATTATAATATTAGGAAAATGCATGCAGTCATTAATGTAATTTTGAAGTGTAAAGCCTGTCTAATCTAATTTACTGTATTACAGTGTGAGCTATAATTTTGACTAATTAAATTTCTCTAATCTTTTTGCTAGCTTAAGCTTCGATTAACCAATATTTACTTTATTAGGATAAGATTAAATACCTCAGTTCCCAAGAGAAATCTTTGAAAAGTCGAGCATCCCAATTTCCATTGGACCAGCGAGGCACAGGGAAACCAAGAGCCATTTTAGAGAACCAGAATGGGCTCAGAGACTGAGCACAGCGTTTACCTAACAAGCACTATTAAGCTGGTAAAATGAATTTAATAGAATGTTGTTATCACGATACTTTGTAATGCAGAATTTAGGGCGTAGAAAGAAGAAATTGCTTTATTCTGCTCTGTTGGTGCAGCTCGCGCTGTGAGGCAGGGCTGGGGCAGGTGGAGGTTCACCTTCTGTGGGCTGTCAGTGCCAGCCAGAATGAGCAATAACTATTTCTGTGTGCAAATAGGAGGCACTGCAGGGAGAAAATGCAGCATGCCTGGAAGGCAATTGATCGACCTCCTCAGCGCCGTTAAGTGCAGAATGAAAGGTGCATTTGCAGGCCAGGGAATGCATCAGACAGGACGGGAGATAATAATGATAAACAAAGGAGACAGCAGAAAACTTCTGTGCAGAGACATCCGAGCAGGGCCCTGCCTCCAAGCGGGGCTGCCAGCAGATATTTCATGCAGCTCCTGTTTAGGGCTTGTCAACTACACCTATTCCCTGGGTAATAAAACACCCCCGGAGCAACACAAACAGTTTTTAAACGGTCACCAAAGGGGAGGCAAGCGCCTGGAAATCATCGCCTGTCCTTCCCGCTGAGTGATGAGCCCACAGGAGCACAGCTGCCCTTCCCCAGCAGTGCCCGGGGATGCTGAGCACTCCCTGCTCCTGCTCCTGCTCCTGCTCCCTCACCCTGCCTGCACCTGGATTTTCTTAGGAATGGGAGGAGTGGCGAGTGGAAGAGAGGACATTTTCCCCCACCACCCTCTGAGAACTCAGTTTTTAATCTGTGAGGGATGGGAGGCTGCTCCAGAACTGCCTTTGGTTTATTCCTGTGCTGGTTGTGTCCTTCAGCCTCTCCCTCCCTCTGTGTCAAAGCCCTCCACACCAGCAGAAACTGGGATTACAAGGAGAATCCTTGTGCTCCTGCAGCCTTTGTTGTGCTCCCTGATCCAGCCCTTCTCATCCATCCCCTGCTCAGAAAATGGATTTTTCCTGCTCTTGGGCACCTTGGCAGCTGTGTCTGCCCAGCAGTGTGGGATGTGCAGGTGATGGGGACTGTGTGCTGTGCTCCCGGGGGGCTCTCACCAGCAAGTTACACTTTCTAGGGGATGAAGCATCCAAAGATTCCATTTTCCTCACTCACGGGGGCCCAGTCCAATAAGAAAATTAACTGCCAGACAAACACCAGTCTCCTGCAACTTTGCCACTTCATTTAGAGGCTGCACTTTGTTCCAAAGGAATGTTCCCTTTCGGGAGCAGCTGTGGAAGCTCAGTGGCACTCGGAGATAAATCAGGCTGCTCCCTGCCCAGTCCCCATCTGGCTCTGCCTGCACAGAGCAGAACTGGGGCCCATTCTGTGAGAGGTACAGACCAAAGCCAGGCTTGCCAGGAGGGATGAGGGGAGGATGACACGGATTCATGGAGAAAGGAGATTTGGGAAAGCCAGTGGTTGGTACCCCCATCCCACCCCACAGCATCCCTGACTGGTTCTTGTGCACTCCCAGTAAAAGGCAAACCAACACCCACCTCTGGCCTCTCAGGCAGATCCAGGGCTCCCAGCAACCCCTGACTTTGTGCAAAAAGTGCTTGAAAACGATCCAGGCCAGATTTTGTTTGTTTGTTTAAAAGGTGCTTGTTTTCCCATCTGCTCTGCCAGTGTTTACCTTGTTTGGGTGTTCTCTGCAGGCAGTCCTAGCCTCGAAAAATCCTGCAGCGGTTTGGGTTGGAAGGACCTCAAAGCCCATCCAGTGCCACCCCCTGCCATGGGCAGGGACACCTCCCACTGTCCCAGGCTGCTCCCAGCCCCAATGTCCAGCCTGGCCTGGGACACTTCCAGGGATCCAGGGGCAGCCCCAGCTGCTCTGGGAAATCACCCTGTGCCAGGGCCTGCCCACCCTCCCAGGGAACAATTCCTGCCCAAGATCCCATCCAGCCCTGCCCTCTGGCACTGGGAAGCCATTCCCTGCGTCCTGTCCCTCCAGCCCTTGGCCCCAGTCCCTCTCCAGCTCTCCCGTGGGCTCCCTTCAGGAGGAGAGAGACTCAGAGGCATTTAAGTACAACCTATAGAAATAATCTCCTTTTGAATGGAATAACATGATGGTTTTTTAAGCCTTACTAATATTCCTTATCCCTCACAATTCTGACTCAACAGACCGAAGCCAGGCTATGAAGCACAGAGCAAGTACAAACAAAACAGAGGGAGTTTTTCCCCCTGGAAATAATGCAATTTAAAAGCATTTTCCTCACACTTTGCTGTGCAGTGTGCAGCAGTTCAGGGGTGTTTGCAACAATTGTTTTTATTTGCTTTAGTAAGGTGTAACCAATGGTGACATGAAGCAGTGCATGGTCTGTTTTGGCCAGGACAGTGGAACATAAATGATCAAATCAAATGGATTATGATTGCAGTAAATATTACTGGGATGGAAACAGAAGTTAGAGCAATTACTGTGAAATGAAATTAAACCCAAACCGGAAATATTCCTGTGGCATAATTACAAAAAATACTTCCATTAAGTGACCCAGATCTTCCACAGCCCCTGTGCATCTCTTGCAGTGCTGGCACCTTACTTGAAAAATGTTGTTTTCACTCCAAAGCACTTTGTAAGAAAAAATGTCCTGGTCCATTGCTGAGTTAAAGCAATGCCAGGAATAATGTCCAGGAATTTTTAGCAGTGGGCCAGGGGTAGATAAAAGATGCTGCAGGTGATAGCAATGGCCTGGGGGAATGGGGGTGGAGATAAAACCTCTCCCTGACCTGGAGCTGGCCGTGGCTGTGGCTGTGACACTCCGGGGAAGGGAGGTGACAAAAGGCCTCTCTTTTCCCTGGACACTCCCGAGTGCTGTTCTTTCCCGCTGGATCCAAGCCCTGGCACCTCAGAAAAGTCATTGCTGAGGGAGAGCACTGTCAGCTCCTGAGGCATCACCAGCTCCTGCCTGGGCTTTCCCTGGGAATCTGCCTCTCGGGAGGGGGCCAGAGCTGACCTGTAGGGAACTGAGGGAGGCACTGGTCCCCTAAAGGAATTCTTGGACCAAAAGCTGCCCGTGGGTGCCAATCTGAGAGCAAACATCCTATTGCTGATGGAACCCACTTAGGGGGGATTATCACTTCCTAATAGCAATGCCTGAAGAAATGGGCTCATGTCTCCTCATGCTAAGGATACTTATAAATATACTTTTAAAAGCAGGAGGGGAAGTAGCTGGCAATTTTGCTCCCAGAACATAAGTCAAGTGTGTATTATTAAGCCCAAATAGCCTGGATTAATCAAATGTCATACTGGCACTTCTAATAATGACTTTACATTGCAAATTCCATTACCTGGCTTTACCAGCCAGGAGAGAAGCTACAGAAGATCAATTAAACAAACAGGAAATTACCTTTTTTCTTTATAGTCCATGACTTTCAGCACTTACAATGGTGCCAAGATCCTGAAAATTAAACAGGCATTTGCATAAGATTAAGAACTCACTCACTTTCCCCCTAAGTCACTGTGGCTTATTTAGGACCCCAGAGCTATCTCCTGTCTGCTGGAGAGGCCACGGGAGGATGGGAACAAATTAAAAATGGCTTAATGTGTCAGAGAGGATCCCAACATTTGAACAGGGCTCTGCCATTAATAAATGCACCTGCATCGTCCCAGAGATTAATGAGCAGGCTTTCAGCAGAATTAATGGGAGTAGGATGCTGCCTGCACAGGTCCCTGGGAATGCTCCCCTGCCCTGGAGGGGTGGGGGTGACCTCCTTAGAGGCCTGCAGGGAAAGTTCTGGGGATAACACCCCCCGTGCCACAAGCAGGGAGCCCAGGCTGAGTTAGGGCTGCATCTTGAACAGGGCTCGTTTTCCTGGATCCAGTGTGGGTACATTTAAAAAGGTGCTCTTCAGCAGGATTTTTGTCCCCAAAATTCCCAGGGAGAAATTTTGCAGCCCTGAGTTTTGCCTGCCTTTGCTCAGAATGGCGTTTGTGCCACCAGCCCTAAGCCCTAGAGGTCAGCAGGTCTGGGACACTCTGAACTCTTGCAGCTCAGAGTTTTGGTGAGGCTGGGTGGGAGCAGCCCATAGGAAGGCACAGGGTCCCTATTGGCAGCTTCATTCCTCATTTTGGTATATGAAATAAATATACTTATTAAAAAAAACCACCTAAACCAACCAAACAAAAAAACCCCAATAGGATTTGGCAGCTAATTCCTCTGTGATTAAAGGATGCCCAAACATGTGAGGCAAACCCAGCCTCTGAGGGTGATTAAATGCTGAAATGAACCCAGAGACATTTGATAACTGCACAAGCAATTAACTGAAAATGTTCCTTCTAATTCTGATGGCTGCCAGTCTCCACTGAAAGCAAACAGGCTCAAGAAGCCCCCAAACACAGACTTTTTGTATTCATATGGGTACATAGTAGCTGTAAAAGTGGGAGTTGGAGAGTTTGTTGCTGCTGGGGTTTGGTTTATTTGTATTCTGTGTTTGCCCCAGGGCACTGAGGAAGCTCACAGCCTTCCAGAGGTTCAAAAAGGCACTGGGGGAGATGCTGGGGAAAGGACCTGGCCAAGCTGCTGAGTGCCCAGACACCACCTCTGGCCATGAGGCTGAGGGAGCTGCACTTGCCAGGTACTCAGGGCAAAAACTGCTGTGAGGACAGGGGCTCAGACCCCACTGACACCAAGCGTCTGAAACCTGCTCTACCCAGAACTGAAAATGCATTTCGGGGGAGTCTAAAAATGCTCATGTTTGGAAATATTCAATTAAGTCATTCTAGTTAACAGCTAATCTGCCTTTAAATTAATGATATGTAGGCGCAACCTTTATGCCATCTTAATATGCTTTTGTCCTAGCATCTCCTTGGTTTTATTAAAATTTTAATAACTTTTCAAGAAGGGGAATTATGTCTGATACTGACTAAGTTATGGCTAAATTAGAAGCTGGCGAGTCTGGAATCTGAGAGTTCATTTAATTCACAGCTCCAGACTTGATGATCATAGACTGCCTTTGCTATCCTTAAAAGTTGTAATCTCTTTTTGGGCTGGAATATCTGTGTGCAGTTGATTTTGGGAAAAACAGCAAATTAGGGCTCTTATCTCCATTCCATTATCCAGCCTCAGGCGTGCACTGCTTTGGGATGCAGGAAGGAAGATCTCTCCAGCCATGGCAAAACCCGTGCCAGGAAAAGGAGCAAACCGTTGGATTCCCCTGGAAAAGGAGGGGGAGAGAGGTGGGGCTGCAGCAGGGATAGAGTTGGGAAATACAGGAACCATCGTGTGGCTGAGTAATGCAAACTTAAGGGGAAAAGTGAAGGGGAGGAGGTGAGAGTGAAGTGGGAAGTGAGAGGGCAGGGATGATAACAGAGGGATGGCCTGAGCTAAAAACCAGGGAGAGGAACAGAACAGCTGAACAAGGGTTTGAGAGGGAAGGCTGTGGAAGTTGTTACCACTCATTTTTAAGGAAAGGAGCCTCAATTTTATGCAAGAATAAAGAACAAAATGCAAGACTCAAAGTAATATTGGTTGGGATGGGCTGGAAAGGGAATAAAGTGATTTAGGAAGGAAAATATTGGCAAGAAAAGTAAATATTGGCTCAGACTAAAAGAACAGAGGTGGAGAGTGAATAAAAGGAGGGATGAGAAACAAACTGGTGCACAGAAGGAAACCAAATGGCTTTTTTGGGAACAGGGACCACGGCAGAAAGGAATGAGGGCACCAAGGGAAAGGAAACAAAACACCAGAGTTAGTTCTTATTTTCTTAGAGACTGAAAAAGAAGGGATGGGGGGAAGGAAGCCCAGAGGAGAGGTCTGAGGGGACCCTGAGTTCAGCCTCCTGGCCCTGCACACCCCCCTGGACCCGACCTGCTGCTGCTGTGTGCTGCCAGCTCATTCTCTGTCCAGCCCAAATTCAGAATGGCTCAAAGAAGAGGATTAATTCCTGTTTAACAAGCTGTCAGCTTCCACCTTCATCAGTGACAGAAGGAGCTCACAGCCATCAAAAGCCCAAAGAAATTCTCTGTCAGTCACCTCCTGGGGCAGTCAGAGTTTCTTCAGGAAAGAAGCAACAGAGGCAGCTGTACCTCTGGACCACCCTGGAACATTTTCACCTTGCTCACAAGAGCAGCAGCATTACAGGAGGACCTGGAGCCTTCCCTGGATGCCCACATTTCCATTGATCATGGATTGGTGTTCTCAGACACTGGGAGCTTTCTGGAACCTTCACTTTCAACAAAGTTTAGCCTGGGCTTTTGAATGATTCTTTTTCATATCTATACTTTGAATAAAACATTCATTCCCTCTCCCTTTTGGATGGAATTCCTACTTTTTAAACACATTTTTCTATTGATTGAAGTTTCTCCTGTCTGGCATTCTCCAGCAGGACCAAATGGAGGATACAGTGAAAAATGTTAACAGAGTCCCACTCCAGACATTTCAGTGGAGATCAGAGTTTGAATGCCTCCACTAAATCCTGCCCTGTGATGGCTTTTCCTGGGAAATCCACAGTATATTGATGGTGCGTGCCATTTTGTGGATACACATATTGCAGTGTCTCTATCAGCTCTGTGGTGTTTGCATTAAATTTCACTGCAGCTACCACCATCGCTGGGAAAATAAAAGGTCACCCAATTAAAAGAAGACAGGGGCAAGTTTCAGACTGGGAGCTCCACAGGAGACAAAAATCTTCTTTTCCTCAGGGGGTTAGTCCAGGAAGCTGGGCCCTGGATGCTGTGAAGGGGTCAGAAGAGGGGATCTGTCAGAAAATACAGAGTGATTTTGCCCAGAAAACCTTTTCCACACCTCGGTGAAAGCTGCAGCACTCAGTGCAGGGAATATCCCAGCTCCTCAGGGTTTCTTAGGCAGCATCCTCCTGCTGCCTTAGTGTCTCACTGGCTGCATATTTATTCACCTGGCTGGGTAAGGATGGCATCATTTGCATTTGCAAAACCCCCCTTTTATTGTTCTCCAGGAGAGGTAACAGCTCTGACAAGACTTTCCAGCAGTGCAGGGGGGAAAAGCCCACCTGAGCATTCCCTGCCTCCTTGGCATTGGAAACAGCATTGCTGGGGAGGAGGTGCATTAAAACCTCTCTCACACTGAATAACTCACAATATTTAGATGGAAGCAGTCCCAGGCCTACGGAGAAGAGTGGAAATTAAGCTTTATAAAACCCCTGGTGCTTTCCTCCTTTAACATAATATAATAACACCTTTTATCTTTGTTGTTGTGTTCCTTTTATTTTTTACTTAATGGGGGCCCTATTTACTTTTTGTAAGTCTACTACTTTAAAATAAAGTTACATAACACATATAGCCCATGCTTCATAAATCCAAGTGCTGGAACAAGAAAATAGTTTTTAGAACAACATTAAGGAAGATCTATCTTTTTTATAGGTACCAAAGGCACCACAGTGACATATTTAGGTGATGCAGCATAAGTTTGCCTGTGCAGCAGACCCCAGGGAAATTATGATAACAATAAAGCACATATTTAAAGAAAGATTTTTAAGATTTTTAAAACTGTGTTGTGAAAAAGATATCGAGTAATTGTATAATTACTGTTTTACTTTGGGTTTTGGGTGGGGTTTTTTTGAGAGGACTTCAACTCAGGTTGTTACAGGAGCCATTTGCCAGAGACAGATTATTCTGGGAACATTTTATAGCACAGAACCACCTTTTTGTGGGATAATCAGGTAGGCAGAGATCCATGTAGTGAAAACTGCCCTTGCCCTTATTTGCTGGAAATTGTCCCTGTAATTACTTGCAGGCACAGAGGCTGACCCCAAAAACTTAATGCCTTGAGTAATTTATTGCAGATGGGATTGGGTAGTTTGCAAGGTGCAAAACATCCTAAAATGCAAGGCATTCCCTACATCCACGTGGCCAGTGGTCCATATTGGCCAGCTTGGGGCGGAAAGGGGATTTCCGTAGTAAAGAGGCAAAAGGGCTTTTTGTTGTTTGTGTCAGCACTGGATACCCACAGCATTCCCCCTGGCAGTGCTGGTGACATCAGTGACCATCACTGAGGAGTCTGAACATCCCCTGCAGAGCACGTGGAGCTTCCCCAGCACTCCTGGCAGTCCTAAATGGGGCATTTCACACCCTCGGGGCAGGCAGGCTGCACTGACACTCTTGGAGGGCTTTTCTTATGGATTCTGGGGGAATCTTAAATTCCTCTCCAACCCAACCCACTCTGTGAGTCTGTGAATAGGAAAATGAAAAGGAAGGGGGGAAAAGAGAAAGAGAAAGTGTCCCTGCCCATGGCAGGGGATTGAATGAGCTTTAAGGTCCTCCCTGCGCAGACTATTCTATGATTCCATGGAATTATTTCAGCCGGAACCCCCTTCCCAAACCGTGGGGCTCTGTCCCAGAAAAGCTCCCCAGCTGTTCATAGGATCACTGAGGCTGAAGGAGGCTCGGGGGCTCAGGATAATTCTGACTGGCACTTTGCAGCAGGCTGGAGCCTCAGTATCACCCTCAGGATCAGGTTTTCACCAAAATGGTTCTGTTTGCACGGAACTCTTCCACTGGGTGCTGTAACCACCTCCCCGTGGAGCAGAGCTCATCCCCCTGCCTGCCCTCCCACCTCCTGGAGCTCCCCAGTGACTTGTGAAGCTGCAAACTGCCCAGAAAATGGAGTGTGCAGGGCTGGGCAGGGCAGGGCAGGGGGCCCAGCAGGCACTGGGCTCCATCCCAGCCTCTGCAGCACAAGGCACATCCTGCACAAGGTGAGCTTTGCTGGCTGAGCAAGCCTGTGATTAATCACCACCAAGCCTCAATAATGCAAAGGAAGCACTTGCATAACAGAAGTCCCCACTTGAAGAAAAACTTTATTTCTTTAAAAAAGAATAAATCTTTAAGCGATTTAATCTTTAAAACCCCATTGCTGCTCGCAGATGGTTCAGATATAAGGAACATCTCCAGCACATGCATGATTCAAATGCTCTTTTCAAATGAAGTCTTTTGATGAAATAAGGGAATTAAACATCAAACCCAACATCTCCCAATTGCCAAAGAGTCCTTGGTGTGATGGCTGGTCAGCTGAGCAGCAGAGAGCTGACAGCTCCATCACTCAACTCATTATCCAAACGGTTCAGAGCACGAGATGATTTCATTAAACCAGTGATGTCTCAGAGTTGTTAAGAAAACCAGCAGAAAATGTTCCCTAGAAGCAAAAAAGAAAACACCAGGCATGTGTTTGGCACTCTGGATGGAGCCATGCAGCCTCTAGCTGAGCTGTGCTGCTTTTCATCCCAGTGCCACAACATAATTTCGTGTGCTAAGGAGAAAACAGCCTCACTGTGAGAACATCAAAGCAAGCCCCGGCCATGCTGTGTTGTAAATAAAAGGACAAACCATTGGTTTCCCCTGTCCTTTTCCTCCTTGCTGGAAGGCTACATCAGCAATATTCCAATGGTTTGAAATGTGGAAAACAATTTTTTTTTTCTTTTTTGCAAATTCCACTGGTTTTCGGATGCTTCTCACATCTCTCCACTTTCAGTGGGGGACAAAAAAGAGGGAGAAAATGAGTTCATTTATGTTTGCATTGCGATTGTACAACCCTCCTGGTTTTTAATGTTTAAATTGACGAATGCCATGGGGAAGGTTGGGTAAAGTTCATGTTACAGTTTCCCAGGTTCACTTGGGTTTAGGTAGGGCATGTGGCACCATTCCTTCCAGGGCAGGAACAGCACAGAATTCATTTCTACATCCTGGTGTAAAAAATGCACAACCTCCATACTAAAAAGATTTGTGAAAATTACACGGGGCTTTTAGAGAAAGAGATTAATTTCTATTTTTTTTTTTTTTTTAATGCCTTGACCAAGGAAGCTGTCCGTCAGGTCATTTTCACCAGCCATTTTACAAATCACACCTCGTGATTTATCCTTTCCACTGGTCTTCTGGAGAGCTGGGAATTCCCAGCAGCATTCCTGGGCACCTTTTCCCAAAAGCTTGTGCAGCAGTGTTTGCTGCCTCTGAGTCCTGTGGCAATTCCTGCACTAATGAGAAGCTACAGATTATTTTAGCACCTCAGCTGCTTTGCTTTTCTCCTGGTTTTCCCCCCAGATTTCTCCAGCCCGGGCCATCTGGGCTCCTCTGCTGTTTAAAAGGGGCCTCGTTGCCACAAAAGGAGATTTAAGAGATCTCCACCCCTTTGAAAAGGTCCCAGTCATGCTCCAGGGGCTCCCCAGGAAACACCTGCACAAATAAACAATTGATTGGGACAAAAGGAGTTCATCAGCCAGAAACTTCCTGTTGATCCTTTTAATTTTCTCCTGCTCTTCATTTCTTGCCAGTTTTCACACATTGATCGAAATGTGTTAAGGACCAGCAGCAATTTCTTGTATTAATAAGCCAACTCAGCTCCCTGCTGCAGCTTTATTGAACAAAAATGAGTTCTAAATGCCTAATAATGTATTCTTACTGCCTTTTCTAGAATTCAAACCTTCAGTCTACCTCTGCTCACACTTCTGGGGAAGGAATTTGCCCCGATATCCAACCTATCCCACTGCAGAGCCTTCCTGCCCTCCAGCAGATGAGCACTCCCCCCCAGCTGGTGTCATCTGTGAATTAAAGGGTGCCCTCATTTCCTTTCTCTGAAACAATTTAGTATTTCAAAGGTGGCATTTGCTACAGTGGTTATGAAGGCAAGAGTTTGTGTCAGGAAATACTCCATCTTTTCTGCAAGGGAGATGCAATAATCATTAGGGAACAGAGAAGAAGCAGAATGAAGTTTTACAAGATATCCACACAGAGAGAAGTGTGAGATTTCACACTCCCATGTTCTAACTCTTTTATTTAAAGAAGCTTAGTGTTTGTTCTGCTCTCAGACCCATTTAGCTGATTTCTATTTAATGCTCCCTTAAACCCCAGGTGGTTTTCTGTACAGGTTTCACTGAGCAAGAGGCTTTTGATGCTACACAGAACTCAAGCTGGCTCCCTTCCCCTCAGGAAAAACAGTGTTTCCAGAATGTTCCTGGGCTAGGAAGGAGTGCAGATCTCTGTGGGGGCTGGGTTTGTAGTAAAAAGGGTTCTTGGGAGGTTTGGAGTCTCCATCCCTGGAGGTGTCCGAGGAAGGCACTCAGTGCTCTGGGCTGGGGACACGGTGGGCATCGGGCACGGGTTGGGCTCAGTGATCCTGGAGGGATTTTCCAGCCTCCTGGGACTCTCTGATAATGAAATTAGCATTGCTTCTGTGGCCCTTGGTCTCTCCCAAGCCAGCTGGAACTGCGCCATGGGAAACGACACGTTTCACTCTGTCACTGCCCTTCATCTGCTGTCTCTGTTCCCCACCTGCTGTCCCTGTTCCCCACCTGCCCCGGGACTTCCCCAACACTCCTGCCAACCAGGGCCAGAGCAGCGACTGCTGGGCCAGCCCAAAGGCCAGGGAATTCCATGGAACCACCAGGCAGCTCCAGGGAGAGCTGTGCACTCCCCTCCCACGACATTCCAGCCAGGGATGGGGCTGCAGGGGCTTCAGGACACTGCGGGGTGGAGTTTGTCACAGCCCAGGGAAGGGCCCTGGCAGCTGCAGCCTCACACCAAGCTTAGGCTGCCACCAGACTTGGTGGTGACACTTGTGAATCCACAGGTTCCTTCAGTCAGCAGCTCATTGATGAGCACCGAGGGACAGAGAAACGGAGAGCTGAAAAGCTGCTGAAGAGGCTGGATGGCCAGTTCTTCCTAATACTCATGGGAACCAGATATCCAAAACCTGTTGCCAAGGTGGCTTTAAACATTGAAGACCTTACAATTAAATAAATTAAAAAATCAAACAGTAGAATTGGGTGAGTTTGTTCTGCCATCTGATTTGGCAGCAGGTTCAGATTCCTCTGGGAAGTGGCTGGACAATTGTATGGAGACACAGAAGTGTGGCAGGAGCCCACAGCTGAGATCCTGCAGGAGATAATGGCATGTGGGCAGAGGATGATCCTCGGCTGAGCACAAGCTGCAGACTCAAACATAAGCTTCAATCAACTCCTGCAAATAATTGGAGCCCAATGCCATAAGTGCCTTACATTAAATCCCCCTCTGCAGCAGCCAATCTCAATCATTAGGCATATGTCACATAGTGAGCCACAGTCAACCCGAGAGCCGGGCACACAGCCCTTCATTTGCACAGGGAATGTATTGCCCTGCTTACTTTGACCATTTCTCAGTGTTCTGAGTCTCAGAAAGCAGAGTGAGAGCAAGGCTGGGGTTGTCCCTGAGTGCACAGAGTTGTGTCTGTGCTGTGACACACACAGCTGTGCAATGAGCTTCCCTGCCCCACAGGAGCATCCCCCTCTCATCTGAGCTCCCTGGCCAGGATTTACTGCTGCTCTAGGATTGCAGGGAGTTTTGGGGCAGGCGGGAGCATCGGAGCAGCTACGGTGATCTCCCCGCATGAACAAGCAGCTGAATCTCATGGCCTTTCCCCCAAAGTGAGCCCAGTCAGTTCTGCCTGACCATGGCCCAGCTTTCAGGGTGGATTTGAGTTGCTGGTGAGGCAGCTTGGTGAGGAGCAGCACTGCTGGAGCTGGGGTTTAAAACTGCACCTGTTTTTTAAAAAAAAAAACCAACCAAACCCTTTTTACGTGTTAGGTAAAATAATACCCAGAGACAACTCTGTGTTCTCTGTGCTTCCTGCTTAGCTCTGGATTTACAGGAGCCTACACAAAAACGTGGGAGGGAGGTTGATTTTCAGGGGAAGATTGGCCTTGGTGCCACTTTGAACAGCCTTAAAACACAGTTCCCCAAAAGTCAATAAACCTGTTCAAATGTGGAATCACAGGATCACGGAATACCCTGAGTGGAAAATCTGACACACACAGAGGAAAACTGAGCAAGGAAAAAAATCAAGTGTCTCCTTCAGCTGAATTTTTAATTTCATTTTGAAATTTAAACTGTTCAGTCAGGAGATTGGTGGTAACACATTGGCCATCATTTGTTTCATCAATTATGGAAATACTTAATTGAATTGAAGCCATCTTTATACACTGTACTAATTAGAGTTCCCTCTTCATGGCAAGGTTATTTCATGGACTTATAATGGAAATGTCTTTCTTACAATGAAGCTATGAGGCTAAAAAAATCCATAATATTTATGCCCAGTAGCATTAGCTTTCATATTTTAAAAATACGAGTAACAGTTTAGTAACTCAGATATTCACCTCGTGGAGCCTGGAAATGTTGCATCCAGTTTTTCAGATAATGGTCTTTTTCTATTTTTTTAATTAATTGTTTAAATACAGTTTTAACCCCTGGGTAAAATGATCCAGGATCACATTTTCCTGCCATTTTTTCCCAAAGTACCTATCTAACTTCCCTATCAACAAGTGTAATAATTACAACTAAGGATACCTGTAACATAACGAATTCCATAACTGTAACTACCATCTCTAATTAGCATCAATAATTCCTGATGAAGCTGTTCCCAGTGAAGCTGTTGCAGTGGGGTGTCTCAGTCTGAGTGTGATTCCTGGTTTCTGTGTACACACAGGGTGCAAATGTTGAACATTCCATGGCTGGGATTTATCTGGATATAACATTGCTGCCTCAGGCATCCCCAAATTTGCCTGCACAGCATGGAAGTGTCTCTGCTAAAAGATGCCCCTTTTTACAGCTCTCTCTCCAGGCCCTGGCACAGGGTGCCCAGAGCAGCTGTGGCTGCCCCTGGATCCCTGGCAGTGCCCAAGGCCAAGTTGGACACTGGGGCTGGGAGCACCCGGGACAGTGGGAGGTGGCCCTGCCCATGGCAGGGGTGGGATGAGATGAACTCCCTGCAACCCAAATCAGTCTGAGTTTCTCTGATTCTGAGTTAGTTTTTGAGGGAAGCACTACAAGAATGAAGTGTTCCTAGAGTTGTTTGGGTTCCCCTTCCATATTTCTCTGAAAGTTGTGTAATTTAGCACTTGATGTAAGGTTGTCATCAGGTGCAGCCGTGCTTTGTTTACACTTGGTGGTTTAATATTTGCAAATGTAGACAGTGAATAAGACATTTTTCAGACTCAAATGGCCCTCAGTAGGTTGAGGAATACAAATGTTCCAGATTGATAATTACCAAGAAAGCTTTAAACTGCAGGCACCTCTAGTGAGTGTCTTCTTAAGATCATTATTATGAGGAAATGTGGCAGCTCAAAGCACAGGTGCTGATTAAACATTACTCATCAGAGTGGCAAAATCTGCATCCCCCACCCTTAAGAGCATCATCTCAGATGAGGTCCTCAGACATTACACTTCCCAGGACTGAAAATGTACCTTGGCTTTCTTAAAAACTGCTGCTGCTGAGGCTGCAAGATCAATAATGCCCTGCTTAGGAGAATGGCAGCCCATGTTCTCTGTGTTCCTTCCTGATACCCGAGGATTTAAGGATGAAACTGCATGAATGCCTGTTAAAGGGAGGCAGAACAGTGCAGGGCTCAGTGGGACAATGTGCTGCTGTAAGGCTCAAAGGAAATCCTGGGCAAAACCTGCAGGTTCCCTCATGCCCCCCAAACCGGGTAGTGTCTCACCCCAAATGTGTGTCTGGAGCTTCAGGAGAATCAAAACCACAGATCCAGTGGGAATACTGGTAACATTTGCAACCTTCCTCTGTGCCAAAAGCAGCTAAAGGGGGGATTTATTTCTTATAATGAAAATCAATCTAATCACTTATGTCTCTTTGCAGTTTTTATTTTTAAACTTCATGTTTATCCCTCTGTAATGCCAGGCCTGGCGTGATCTGGGGAGAAGGAAGGATGGGGACAATCACAGGCAAAGTCCTCTCCAGTTCAGCTGAATGATTTTAAGCCTTTTCTCCAGCATGAGAGGAGCAACTCCAGCCCCAGAGAAATCTGCCATCAGCAGTTGTTCCATTTGGGATGGAAGGCAAGGCCAAAATTCCCCATGGCCTCGTGCAGAGGGTGTGACAGCAGGAGCTGCTGTCATTTGGGACCCTTAATGTTTTAACTGTTGATCAGGACACGATTTTTTGCACTGTTCAAAGTGCAAAGTGAGCCCAGCAGTTTCCAGATGGGGAATCTGCTGCAGCTCTGGAGCTTCCAGGCATTCCCATGCCCATCATTCCTGGCAGCTCTGCCTTCAGGGCCACTGCAGCAGCTGGAATAGCCAAGGAGAACAGCCACAGACTAAAGTTAGAGCTTAAAATGTCCCCCCTGCCAACTTTGACCTCCGTCCAGCACCTCCTCTCTGGAAGGGATGTACTTTGGGATAGTCTGTGATCTGGTTTTATCCATGCTTTTTCAGGATAAACTCGGATTTCTTCAGCTTTAATAAAGACCTTATGTTCCTAAGCATCTTAGAGATAATAGTGCTTAATGGGCACTCAGGAGAAGACAGACTGTGTCATTTTTGAAGATATAACCCTGACATTTATGCACAAAAACCGCTGTTTGCTAAATAGCGCTCATTTCAAAGCATTGTCTTGGATTTTGAAATGTCTTTCTATTCCTGGCTAACAGCTGGGGGGAATGGCTCATCCTGAAGCAGTTCCTTTGCAAATGAAACTCACAACTGCTCTGCAGTGGGGCCATCATCTCTCCCCTCAGGGCTCCTCTCTGGAGTAACTTCCCAGGGCTCAGGCGAGTGAATGTTTCTGTTTCCAAGGGTCATGTGCTGCCAGAGTGCAGAAAGCCCTGTATCTATTGCTCCTTTCTCTTGTAGCAAAGGACAGTATAAAGCACTTTTTGCACAGATATCCTCCTGGTTAAACCAGGTGCCTGTGTAAAATCAGGTGGCAAAACCCCTCTGAATTCAGTTTTCTTTGCTGTTGTTTTAGGTGGGGGCTCGAAGGCTTGGTTTGATTTGAGCTTTCCTCAGGTGTGAGGCACAATCTGCCAAAGTTTCTCACTGTGTTTGTAAGCAATTGAATACATTTGATAAATGGACTCAGATAAAAGCAGTAAATAAAGATTCCAGCAATGCCTGCAGCTCCGTACCACCAGTCTGTTAGTCTTCGTCCCACCAGCTTGCTGTCCACTCTCTTCCTCTGCTTTTTACTTCTGTCAAATTCTTTTCCCCTTCCTTTACTCCTCAATATAAGCATTGGGTTGTTTTTTTTTTTTCTGTGCTTGTTCCCTCCTCTCTGCTTTCCTGTTGCCTCTCCACTTCCAGCAGCACCCTGTAGTCCTGCCTGCCTATGATCAGCAATTAATGTGTCAGGATGTCTGGGTGTCTCAGAGGGAAATCCTCTGACTCAGACACTGAGGAAAAGCAGAGCTGTGAAGCAGGGCTCTGAAAGATTTAAAAAGACAGGAGGAAGTAAGTTTCTTTTCCAGTGGGATTATTTAAGTTGTTACAGCACGGTGGGAGGAATGCTCAGCCATGAGGGAGTTTGATCAAACCCTGCTGGAACCGGGAGAAGTGTTTGGAAGAGCCCACAAGCCATGACAGAGTGCAGGCAGAGGGAAATATAACAAATAAAGGAGCAAGGACACTGCTTTAAAACTTCTATCAAATCCTGAGCTTGCACCTCAGAAATGATACTGTAGTTCCTGCCTGGTGTTGCAAGACATACCTAATCAGGTCAATCAGATACTTTCCCTGTTAATAAAAAGGGAAAAGTTCATTAGTTAGAAATTCTGTAACATGAATCATGCCAATTGTGCCTTTGGGATATAGCTGCACTCGCAAGCTGAACTGAAATAATTCCCGTTGGAAAAGGCAGATCCTTGTATCTTAATAAGCTCAACTTTCTCTAGCTATACATACACACAAGTATTTTTATCCCTCTGCTTTCCAAAGGATCAAGTCAGGGCTGAATGTACCTTTCTGGAGTGCAGATAATTATAAAAAGCTGCCCTGGCTCTCACAGGGGGTATTTTTGGGTGGAGAGATGCTGTACCATTTTTATTGAGCCCTTTTTTTCTGTCCCCTGTGCTGGGTGGTGGGTTTGGACAGCCCCACCTCGGGCAGCCGCAGAGCCCGCACGTGTCTGAGGCCAAAGTGGGGTTTGTAGCAGCCTCATCACTGCATTAAGCACCAGCCATGCTGCATGAAAAGGGCAGAAAGGCCGAGCCCTCTGAGAGTTCAGCACAAAATGAAGCAATTTTTGAGCAGCCTTGTTACAGCTGGGAGCAAAACCTTCACAAAAGCAGCAGGAATAAAACCACATGCGGAACATGGAGCTGGATGTTGGACAGGCAGTTTGGAACAGAGGAGATCCCCAACTTGTCAAATAGGCAGTGACCCTGCTATAAACAAGCCTAGTCTTCTTTAAAAAATCTCATTTGCTGAGTTTGACACTTGGGGCTCATCCCCTCCCTCGGTCAGGGTTTGAGTCCTGAGCCTGTCCTGGGTTTCAGCTCCCCACAGCCACAGAAAGGAGAATTAAACCATCAGCCCTGAGTCAGAGGTGACTGAAAATGAAACCATCACTCCAACCCCAGAGCCAGCCCTGCATTTACTACATTTAAAAAATTATTCTGTTTTGCTGCAAATTTCTTACAGTTTCAAGAAGCTTTCAGTCTACAGAGACAGGCAGCAAATCGCTGCAGACATGGGGTGAGGGAGGCAGAAATCCAGGCGGGTTCCAGAGTGGGGTATTCACCTTTCTGTGCCCACTGTCTCTTCTTCGAGATTCTGATGGCTGAGAACAAGGAGGGGAAAGTGCAGGAAGGGCAAGGGCAGGGCCTTGGAGTTGTGTTTGAGTGCAGCCTAAAAGCAGGAGATGGGTGCTGAGTCGCAGAGGGGAAGTGATCCCGGAGCTGGCAGAGGCAGGGCATGGCAGTGACACCTGGCAGGAGGGAGCACCGAGGAGGAGAGCTGGGGGCAGGCTGCAGGGATGATGGATGCCGAGGCAGGGCTGGGGGCTCAGAGAGGGTGGGGACAGGCTGGGACAGAGCACAGTGCATGGAGGGCTTCCAGAGCAGCTTTTGGACAGATCAGAGAGGGAATGGCAGTGGGAACACAGCTGCCAGCTCCACTGTATGTAACATGAGGGTGATAACAGCTCCTCACTCCGGGGGCTGCTGCAGCCCCAGCCCACCTGTGCATGGAATGCTGATGGGCTCAGGGTGGGTTCTGCCCACCAAACACGGCCCCAGTTCCGTGAGAACCTTGGGGAGCAAACCCTGCAGCCTGCAGGATGTGAAAATGGCAATTACTGCTTGTGACAGGACTGGAGTTGGTCCCCGTTCCTCCTGTGAAACTCCCAATGCACTTCCACATGACAGAGCAGGGTATGGGGCCTGGCTGAACGAGAGGCAGCAGCCAATTTCTGGGTAACCCTACACTGCCAGAGAGGTAACTTCCCAAAGGAAGATGCTGCTGAACTGTGAGCAGTATCTTCTTTGATTCTCTTCTGGGGAGATGAGTGTGGTGAGGGCACAGGTGCTGGCTCCCAGCTGGACACCCTGTGGCACAGGACAATCTGCCCTTTGCTGAGAGATAAGGATGGGAAAATTTGCCTGGAGGGGGTTCCCAGCAGCAGGAGCTTTCAGTCCAAGTGGAACTCTGTCAGAGGGAATTGTCTGGACGGAATAATCTTCCTCAGCACTGTTTTGCTGTGCCCTGCTCCTTTTTCAGCCTCCAGCCCCACTGACTGTGTGTGATCCAGACTCCCTTGGAATCCATATCCCTCCCAAAGAGCCCGAGGGCAAACCATGTGCCAGTTTGGCTTCATGGATCCCCTGCATTAACCTGGCACCAGCAACAGCTTCTCTCTGGGGAAAGCAGCAGCACAGAGCTCACCCTCATCAGGATTTTAGCTCTCCTTCCCCTTCAGTGACTGACAGGTGGCTTTTAATGAGCTCTCGTGGGCCTCCCCAAGTTCGCTGTGGAAAGGAGGGGAGGCTTCTCCGAGCAGGCATCCCTGCAGGAAATGGATGTTCAGAGGTTTCTGGAAGCCCTGCTGGCACACCCCCTGCCTGTGCTGGCCCTGGGCTGCCTTTGGGAGCTGTTGGTGGCTCCCAGCTCAGGGATGGAGCAGCATCTCACAATCCCTGTGCTTCCACATTGCTTATTCTGTGTGTTATCCTGTGTGCCAGCACCTCCCCAGCTGCACAGCTGACACTCAGCCTGGGAAAATTCCTCCTCTGAGCCAGGACAGGCAATCTGGGCATCAGACGTGTAGAAACAGGGATTTATCCTCAACTAGAAAGAGGCATAAACTGTAATATCCCCCTTTGGGAATGGATTCAGCCCTGACCTTTACCGAAACTCCCTCAGTCCCTGCTGACCCCTTGAAATGGAAATGTTTGCTTGTCTGGGAGGGCTGGAGGAGCTTTTCCAGGTGTGTCTGCTGAAGTATGCTCTGCAGTTGTGACATTTTCCTTGCTGTGGGGTGTGTTTGTGCTCAGAGAGTGAATGGAGCTGATGCTTTGCCCTGTCTGTCACTTTGACTCACGTGGCTCAGCCCCCCTTGGCAGGGCAGCTGCACCCAAGCTGTCCTTCCCTCTCACCTTCCAATGCTAAATTCCAAGGAGGGGCAGATATTGGTTTTTTCCTTCATCCTTGAAGAAATCACGTTACAAACAAAGTGCTGCAAGTGAAAAGTCAGGTCTGCCACTGACCAGGACTCAGCAGCCTTTGGTTTGCTGTGGACGATTCACTCTCTGACTGAGGGAGGAGGGAACTAAAAGGGAGGACTCCAAAATTTACAATTTTTCCCACCTAAGTGCTACCAGCAGCCCAGCATGAAAGCCAGTGCTTGTTTTCATGCTCAGCAGTAACAGCTTCATTCCTGGAACATCATCATTTATATCTTGAGTTAACGTCAATTTCTTCTTCCTTCCTTCCTTCCCTTGTATAATGCTGTGGTTAATTTGTTTTTAAAATGTTGTACAGTAATTACTTTATTTAAATGAAGCATCTGACAAACTGCTTCTTCATCAAACGTGTCACTTACTCTGCCATTTTTCTTTTAACCTGGACCTTACAATGAATTCTGAGCTTGGCTGTCAGTCACCATCAGCAGAAGGAGATGAGACTATTTCTGGAATTGCTGGATTTCTTTAGGGATGTACAGATGAAAATGCTACAGCACAGCTTGTTTGTGATGCAGATTCATCGAGTAGTTCAACTCCTTTTTGCACAAATAGGCCTGAACAGAAGAATCCAGCTCAAATAGGTGCAGTCCCAGCCCTTTTTAATGCAGCATCCCCCAGCTCAGGCACAGTAAGGAATCACTGCCTCCTTAAACTCCCTCATGGGCTTTGGCCACAGCAGAGGCTGGAGTGAGGTAAACCTTATGACCTCTTTCACCCCAAGCCAGTCTGTGATTCCATATTTCCATATTTTATCCAGGGTATCTCAGCAGCAAACCCAGGCTGCAATCTGAGTTCCTGTGAGTGCTTTCCTGCCTTGTCAACGTGTGCAAAAGGAGCCTGGGAGTGTGTTGATAGTGCAGAGTTTGGATGAGTTTGCTCAGAAGACACATCCACACAAAACTTCCCCTCTTTCCATCACTCCTCCTTTCCCTCCTCACCCTCCTGCTGCCCAGTGAGCTTTTACTCTTTTCCAAAGGGAAAAATCCTGTGGAATTCTGCTAATGAAGTATAAATAGTTCCTGGTTATACAGCAATTAAAATTAATCTTCATTTAATAGGCAGCTGATTAGAGGGCTGGAAATAGTTCTGGCCCTAGAACGAGGAAGTGCTTGTGTATATCCAGGTAGGAAGGTTGCCTCAAGGGCGATTAGATGAAGTTGTTTTAATTAATAAAAAACAAAAAAAGAAGAAAGTGATGGAATGCACAGGAATAATTTCTGAGGTGGAGGGGTTTTTTTGCCAAGATCAAATGGCAAAATACTCATCCTGTTGGAACTGGGGAGGAATTTTGGACACCCTTATTTCCAGGTTATCCCAGGCTATCCCTTGTGCCCGTGACATCCACCCTCCCTGATGGAGCAATGCTCTGCTTCTTCCAGCAGGGATTCAAGGAAAACTCAGTGGGACTTTCTGGCCCAAGCCCAGGCTGGCATTGCAGCTGACTGAGAAGAATTGTCTTCCTCGGGTGAAATGAGGGAAAGAGAATTGAATTTAACCACTAAACTTGCTGGGATCATCACTGGGATGAGGAATTACAGGGCTGGAGCTGAAAGGACAGGCTTTAAAATTTTTCCCTTCAGGTGACCTGGCGTTTGCAGCTCTGCTGGCTTTCAGCATTCCCCTCGATGTTTTGGTTCCAAATCCTGCAGTTAGACTTTTTTGGGGGGCTGTTTTTGTGTATCACACTCTTTTGTAACCACTTGGATGTTTTCTGAGGGAGAGGGAAGAAGTCTCTGAGGCTCTGATACCTGTGCATTTTGCATGAGAAATCCATGGAGTGAAGAAGAAAATTGCTGAAGTTGGCAGATTGCTTAAGCCATGTCAAGGCATTGCTCTATGTGGGTTCAAGAGGCAAAATAATGCTGAGGAGCCAGGGATAACATTACCAGGGTGGGGTTGGTAAACTCCAGGGTTTTCATTGCTGGATTCAGATTCAAACCAGGTTTCAATTCCAGCATGTTCCTGTTTCTGATGGTCAGCTAATGACTGCACTATTCCTACATGGGTGACATCAGAACTGCAGGAATTGAGCTCATGAGCTGAAAGCATTCAGATGCCCTGCAATTACAAAGAGAGGGGCCTTAAATTTCACTTGGGGAAATGGAGAAATATCTAAGTGAGAAATCCAAAGTATTCTCCAGTGACTTGCACTAAATGAGTAAATTATACTTGCAAAATCAAGCACTGAATCTGGAGATTGCTGTTTAGAGGAGCTTTTTTTTTTTTTTTTTTTTAATTAGCTGTGTTTGCTGTGCACTCCTCAAAGCCCAGTGCCCCTGCACAATGGGAATGTGCTGCTGGCATAATAAGGTCTCTAGAAGCTGGAGGGAGCAGACATCCCAGTGTACTGGGACAGGCTGTGCCTTTGAGACACCTTCCCCATCCCAGGAAACACTCCAGGGAAGTTCATTATGCTTCCAAAATTTGAGTTGGTTATTTACAGTGCTCTTTTGGAAAGCAAAGCTATTCCCCTGCCCCTGAGCCAGCTGAGGAATGACCAGCAGCCCTGCCTGAGGTTTCTGACAAACCAGAGGAGACACAGAGCTCGAGGGGAACTCTCAAACTCCTCGGTGGATCTTGTGCTGCCAGGAGGTGCACAAAGACTTTGGAACACATCCACACATCCAGGTTTCATCTCCAAATGCAGATTGGACTGCAGCAGGGGGAACGAGGCCCATGCCCATCCCTACTTTCATTAGAAAGGAGCTGGACAGGAGCTTTCAGAAGCATTTAAAGTGCTCCTCTGAAAAGGCTGGGTGATAAACAGGCAGCGGCTTCCCCAGATGTTTGTGGAGCAACATTCATAACATTGAGTTAACCCCAGTGCCACTGCAGATCAAAACTAATGGTCCACTGTGCTCTTGCTCTTTGAAGAGCCACTGGGTTTGCCTTGATGGAGGCTCAGAAACTACTGCTCATAATTTATTTTTCTCTCTTTATGGGCGGCGATTAAGAGGTGAATAATCCTTCTCATTTATCTCTGTTCCAACAGGAGGGATCTTCGAAACTGTGGAAAATGAACCTGTTAATATTGAAGAATTGGCTTTCAAGTTTGCTGTCACCAACATTAATAGAAACAGAACACTGATGCCTAATACCACATTAACCTATGACATCCAGAGAATTAACCTTTTCGATAGCTTTGAAGCCTCGAGAAGAGGTAATTATCTCAATTACTGCGTCCATTACATATATGGTTTGTACCCTATACCTTTCCCCAGCCTGATCTCCTTTTCTGCCCTGCTTGTATCATGTGCACCAACAGGAACATAAAATTAATCTTTCCAAGGTGCTTGAAGTAAGAATCAAGCTGGGCTTGGACCTGTCCTGTGCTTTCTGAATAAACCCCTATGTCCTGCCTGCATGCTAAGAGCCACAGATGGCAGGTGGCAAGCCCAAGCCATTTTTCCTTCCAAAACATGGATTTGCCACCTGGAATTCAGTAGGAAGATGATCATGGACTCACAGGAAGCACAGTGGGATGTCACAACCCATAATTAGCACAGATACCCATTCCTGGTAAATTATTTACACAGCACTTTAAAGACCAGAGGCCAGTAGCCTCCCTGCCCAGAAATGCTAATGCTCAGTGGCCTGGAGACAGAAATAAGTTTCTCTGTTACAAACAACTGTGAGATTTGGAGTGGTCAAGTTTGGGGTTTTTTGCCTCTTCTTTTTTTTTCCTGAGAAGGAAAATTATGGCCCAATTTAGACCCTTCTAATTGACTTTCAGGCCAAAACTGAGAGGGGTAAAAAGTCACACCTTTCCTTAACCTCCATGTGTTCCTCGGCCTCTAGGAGGCAGGCCTGAAGTTTGATAAAATGTTGTAAGGAGAACTCAAGGTGGTGAGCTGTCACCTTTCAGACATCTACACTACCAAATTTTCCTCTGGTACTTCAGTTTCTTAGTAAGAGTGGGGAAAAGGAGAACACTTCCAAAGAACACCAAAAAGAGGTTTAAATTGCATTTCTGGCGTTCTTTTTCAGCTGTCACGTATATGCTGGAGCTATATGCTATTGAATCTCATATAATCCAGGCTGATACAGTATTTTAGATTCCCTGTAGAGTGCGAATCTCTTCTGTGACTGTTGTGAAAGTGCCTTCTCCATTTAATGCGTGGGAAGTTGTCAATCTACATGCAAGAAACTCACACAGACAGCAATAATTTCTTCTCATCATAAATTATTGAAGTTATTTATGCAATTTGCACATTAAAACCTGTGATCCTTTAGAAAGGCTTGTGAATTAAACCTGGAAAGCCTGTGCGCTTTATGCTGCCTGTAAAACACTCATTTGTAGAATGGAAACAGAAAATAATTGATTTTCGGTCATATTCTATTACAGTCAGGGAGCTAAATACGCATTTAAAGAACCTCAGCTGATTGTGGAAGTTGGTGTATTTAATATTTCACTCAATCAGAGCAATTTCTGGTTTCCCAGTAATTTCCCAGCCTCACAAAGAGAGCAGCACTGCAGCTCAGTGCTGGGCTTTGTCCCCATCAGGAGCCTCGTTAAAAACACTGGCAGTAAATTTTACCAGTGGACAGAAATAACTGATATTACTTCGTGTCCTGTCTGTCAGCCTGCAAAGGCATGGGAGAGAAAGCAAAATGCAAAGGCAGCCCCAGGCAGGGCTCTTCGGGCTGAGATGTGGGCACAAGGAGAAGGAAGCCTTTGCTGGTGCGTTTGGCTGATTTGGAGGGGTATAAAAGTGTCAGTGTGTGTCAGGTCTTTATTTCCCTGTGCTCTCACTGAGGGCTTTAGGCTGAACTGCCTGCTTTGTAAGCACAGATTTTGGAGAGCAGTGAGTCATGGTGCCCTTTGCTGCAGCAGCCTCAAGTCAGAGCAGCTCACACAGGGAGCAAGGTGCCGGTCCTGGGGGCATCCAGGGACGCACTTCCATGACACTCTGCCGTGGAACCTCACTGCTGGGACTTTCCTTTGGCAGCCACAGAGCTCCTGGTTCCTCCAGGATAAAGCTGCTCTGAAAATGGCAGTTCAGGAACCCACGTGGTCTGCACGGTAACGAGTGGAGAAGGTTTTATTTGCAGCAAGCAGGGTCTAGGATATAATGCTGATCAGGAAAGGCATTTGTAGAGCCTCAATCAAAGCAGAATCCCTGAGGCTGGAAAAGACCCCGGAGTCCATCGAGTCTGTGCCCCATTCCCACCTTGTCCTCAGCCCAGGGCACTGAGTGCCACGTCCAGGCCTTCCTTGGACACCTCCAGGGATGGGCACTCCAAACCTCCCTGGGCAGCCCCTGCCAATCCCTGACCACCCTTTCCATGGGGAAATTATTGTGGCATGCAATCCAAACCTCCCCTGGCCCAGCCTGTCCCTGTTCCCTGGGAGCAGAGCACAAAAGCCCCTCCCGGCTGTCCCCTCCTGTCAGGGAGTTGTGCAGAGCCCCAAGGTCCCCCCTGAGCCTCCTTTGCTCCAGGCTGAGCCCCTTTCCAGCTCCCTCAGCCACTCTCTTTACCCGCCAAATCACCTCTAAATGCCTCAGGAACCACTGGCACCCCTCTCAGCGGGGCTGGGGCAGCGCAGTGCCCCATTCTCGCTGGGAAATGATGGGCGTGGACGGAGGCTAAAAGCTCCCAGTGAGCAGGCCACCAGTCCCTTGCTGGTGCCAGCTAAGAGCTGCTTGTCCCCACAGCGTGTGACCAGCTGGCACTGGGCGTGGCGGCGCTGTTCGGGCCGGCGCACAGCTCCTCGGTCAGCGCCGTGCAGTCCATCTGCAACGCCCTGGAGGTGCCGCACATCCAGACCCGCTGGAAGCACCCCACCGTGGACAACAGGGACGCCTTCTACATCAACCTGTACCCCGACTACGCCGCCATCAGCAGGGCTGTGCTGGACCTCGTGCTCTACTACAACTGGAAGATTGTCACCGTGGTGTATGAGGACAGCACGGGTGAGTGGGGCTGGGCCGGTGCTCCTGTCCGAGCACAGACGGGACATCCTGGGAAGCTCGCTCTGCCTTGCCCTCAGCGGTTCTCCTGGGTTACAGGAGGAAAAACCCCTGTCCTGCTGCTGCCACGGCTTTTGGAAAGCTGCTCACTTCACCAGACCTTGGGAAGGAGCCCCTGGGGTTTGAATAGTCAATCCCATTTTGCTTCCTGGTTGTAGAACCCGTAACACAGCTTCAAACTGATCCCAGAATCCCAGGATCTGGAGATCATCCAGTCCAACCCCCCCGACCCATGGAGCAGGTGACCCAGAACTCTACAGGTGGGATTGGGATGTCTCCAGAGAGGGAGACTCCACACCCTCCCTGGGCAGCTGTTCCAGGGCTCTGCCCCCTCCATGGACAGAAATCCTTCCTCAGGCTGAGGTGGAACTTGTTGTGTTTCAGTTCATGGCCATTGCTCCTCATCCTGGCACTGGCACCACTGGGCAGAGTCTGGCCCCATCCCCTGACAGCCCCTGGGGGCATTTGTGTGCATTGAGGGGACATTTGTGTGGATCATGGGACATTTGTTTGGATTGATGGGATCCCCTCTCAACCTTCCTTCCCCACACTGACCAGGCCCAGCTCCCACAGCCTCTCCTCACAAGAGAGATGCTCCAGACCCCTCATCATCTTTGTGTCCCCCGCTGGACATTCTCCAGTAGGTCCTAGATACATCTTCTAGACAGAATAGAAATGAGAGGTCTTTTCCAGCCCATCCCATGACCAGATATGCATTCCAAAACACCCAGTGCTGTGTACCTGCTCAGTTACAAAAATGCCTGATTTTAAAGAGATTTCATTTGCAAAGGTATTTACAGAGTAAATTAATCATCATTCATCTTATTAACTCGGAGTCAGGAAAGTAAACTTGTCAGCTTTGATCAGTATAAATAGTCATTGGATTTGGGGTTAGAGTGATGCCCATTAAGTCAAACTCTTATTTCTCATCCCTCATGTTTGACAGCGTTACACCACAAGAAATAAAACACCTTGGCCAGGTTGGACAGGGCTTGGAGCACCCTGGTCTCATGGGAGATGTCCCTGCCCAGGGTGGCACTGAATGGGCTGAGGGGGTGAGGCTTTTGCCATGTCCTCCTGCAGTTCTCCCCAGTGCTGCTCAGGTTTCTCCAGGACACCACCCCTGGGTTCCATCTCCACTCCGGTGGCAGCAGGAAGCACTGGGCAGTGCAAGGTCCCAGCCTGATGCAACCAAAGGAGATGTTTTAAGGCACACAGTAATTTCTGCCCCCTGAAAGGAGAGGGAGGAGGGTTGGCAAATCCTTTGTTCCTTTTGCTTTTCTCCACACTTGTACCCCAGTACTTTCTGTCGCTGGGAAGGGGAACACCAGTTCCCAGTGCAAGGTGTGGATGAGAGGAAGGATTCCCTTAGTGCTGGGCTCCTGCTCCCAGATCTCGGTTCTCCTTCTTGGAGCTGCCCTCCCAGGGCACCGCAGCCAGGGCTGCACTTCCCCAGCCAGCTGACACCAGCTCCGTGTCACTGAGTGCTGGGAGCCCATTCCCATCATAACCAGCTCCAGAGGTCTCCTGTTCCCCAGGTTTCCCTGCTCCCGGCGCGTGAAGCATTTCCAGCTGAATGCTCATAACGCTGAATATTCTCCATTGATTGTTGACACTCGAAAACCTGCGAGGAGCAGCCCGGGCCCGCAGAGAGCAGTGGGGAGAGCAGCTTTTCCCCCAGCACGTGTGCAGTACTTGACTGAAAGCCAACAGCCCTGGGCTCAGCAAGGCCTGGAAGCCTCAGAGGGAAGGGGGAGCTTTGTCTTGCCTTATATGTGCCATTCAACCAGGGGCATTCACACCCCACACAAATATTATCCCCACTCCCAGCAAGAGAGGCAGGAGTTCCTTCACTTTAATAGTTTGTTTGATTTTTGTTCAAGTGCTTCTTGCCTGCATTCTCTCTCTGTAAGCATATTTCCAAGGCAGCCTTTTACTTTCCCTCAGCAGGACATCAGGAATTTTTTTGTGGGTGAGTTGCATTCATGGATAACGAGAGGCTGTAATCACACACCTCAAAGAGCTCTTAACTGTCTTGCCTAGGTTCTGGAGGCAGTGCAAATTACACAGGAGTGCTGAATTAGCCACTGGAACTGCACTGTATTCAAACACTTGGACAAGGCTCTGGCTGAGCTCCACAGACTTCAGCTAAGGCGTGTAAAGCTGTGCCAGCTGAACGCGGAGCCTGAGAAATCACCTTCTGTGCTTGAGCACGTAGAGCTGGATCTCAAAACATTCTAAAAGATCTCACAGCTGCTGAGCGACACCAGGCAGCAAAGTTAGGAGGAGCTCTCCTCAGTTTTATCTTTGCGCTGTTTGGTGTTGGAATAATAATGAGCTGCCAAGGAAGAAGCCTTGTGTGCTTTTTGTGTCTCAATTTGAACATGCTATAGTGTGTTTATATTGTACTTCATCAGTGCAAACATATCCTGTAGTCAAGCAGTTAAAAACATCTTTCAAAATATTTAGATGTGGAAGCCAAGTACAAACATGGGAATGAAAAGCTTTACTAGTATTAGCTAGGAGGTTGGCAAATATGGAATTAGCGATTATCCTTAGGGAATGTGGGGTGTGAGCAACCCTGTTGGACTGACAACAGATCCTTGTAGCACAGGACGGTGATTGTGTCACTGCCTGTCATTTTTCAGGTCTCATTCGCCTGCAGGAGCTCATCAAAGCCCCCTCCAGATACAACATTAAAATCAAAATCCGCCAGCTGCCCTCTGGGAACAAGGATGCCAGGCCTCTGCTGAAGGAGATGAAGAAGGGCAAGGAGTTCTATGTGATATTCGACTGCTCGCACGAGACGGCAGCAGAAATCCTCAAGCAGGTACCGGGGATGGGGAGGCAGAGCTTGGCAGGAGCCTTGTACCCTGAAATGTGCCAGCCTCTCTGGTTTCCACTTGCTGGGAGCCCTGAAACCAGAGGCACTCCCCTGTTGTGAGTGCAGGGACTGAAGTCCCAGCAAGAGGTGCAGCAGCCCAGGGCTGCACAGAGCCGCTGCCATCCCCAGAGAGCCCCACGTGTGTCCCAGGGGAGCAAACAGGCTTTTCCTTCCAGCATTCCAGGTTCTGCCTCACTGGGGACATCATTTCATGTGCCTCAGCTTGTCCTGGTTTAACCAACACAGTTCTTATTTCTTTCCCATTAA